>NQII01001122.1:334513-432037 GCA_002778355.1 Clitarchus hookeri | reverse complement strand
CCCCCCCCGGGGGGGGGGGCGCTTTAGTCTCTGCTCCACCGCGGCTTCTAAAATGCACGTTATCCATGAGTAAAAATATAATCACTGCGAATTAATTTAAAAAATGTAAATGAGTATATTTGTGGATTATTTGCGCACCAAAGTGCAAATACTTATTTGATTCATTACACACTATTTTAAAGTTTTCGAATACCCTGATCTTTGCTGTTCGTCGAACAAATTAGAGGGTCTAATACGCGTTCTTAATTGCACTAATGATGTATGTGACTCACGACTGTGTGTATGAACTTAGTGTTTAAATGGGCACGTGAGCACTTGTTCTGGTGGTTAGTAACTCATAGGAATAACTTACGTACGATAACTTTGTTTTATTTTCTCACCACCGAGGGAGTGGGTAGGCACACAAGCATTTGCCGTTTTTTTGTCGACATCATTACTGTTTCTCCTTGGAGGGTGATATTCGTGAACGTGATTTCTTCAGACATTGCATTTGGAACACTATATATTCCTGGTTTGGATCTCCCCGACCACATGGACTGTGGCGTGATAAGGCGGTGTCCCCTGCAGATGGAAGAATGAATTTACTGCATGTACTTTCTGACAAAAACTATTTAATTAACTGTGTGCTTCCTGTAATAAATGTTTCTTGATCGGAGGCTGAATAAAGATGATCAAAGGAAGAAATTAGCTAATATTGTTAGCTGATAGATGAGAGGGCATTTTCAGTATCAGCGAAACATGTTCAGCATACTTTTATCAGCAATTTTCTTCAAGCGCGTAAAGGTGTTGATTTTAAAGGAGGTTCATTGAAACTTGGGAACCCAAATAGCCTTATAAATTTTTAGGAGTTATTAAAAGAACACTTTGCCAAGTGTGATGGAGTACTTATAAAACATGTAAAGAGTGCGAAAACAGTTGAAGATGAATGGAAATGTCTGCAAGTTAACGATATTTAACTAGAATCTAAAATTCAATGAAGTTGGACTCACAACCGTCCGTCGCATCCGTCCAGAGGTCACGTGATATTCAACCAATCGCAAGGAAACTTTTTTTCTATCCGTTAATCCGTCAAATATTTCACAAACTTTAACTTTCGAGGGAATGACGGTGGATCTGAGTTAATTTTTTTTCGGCAGTAAATTCGGGAATGTAAAATGTAAAATAAAATTTAGTATAAATTCTAATTCAGTAAAAACTTATTTCCCCAAATGTTTTTCTTCTTAACAAAAGCATTTCCAACCAAAATATATCTCAAACGAAAGAAAGACCGCGATGTTAAGATCGACGGACATCGGATTGTTATGAATCACTTTCAACTGACGGACAAACATCCGATGGACGATTGACTGACGGATAGGCGATTGGCGGATGCGACGAATGGGTGTTTAGCAAACCGGCCTCCGATCAACCATTCGGTACGAAAAACAGTGGGGAGGGGTAGTTATCTTAACATGTTTGTTTACGTTTACAAAGTAACCCTATTGCCAAAATGTTGGGAGAGTTACCGTCTGACACAAGTGGCTTTGCTAACTCTTGCTGCGCAAATGTGCAGGTGTAAGTAGGTAAGTGGAATAAACAACCGAATCGCAAGAAGAACCATCGACTGCGAGTTCATGCGAGAAGAACTCTTCGCGTGACCTCGGCATTGTTTGTTCCGGACATTTTCTCTCGCGGGCATATACCACGTGAACCCTGGATGGAAATTGATATACAAAATACCTGTTGCGGAATTACGCTCAACGAAAATATATTTGCGCACTATGGAAACACTGTACGGCGGAGTGTAAATGCTTTCTTCACGCCTTGCTGCCTGTATTTGCAACAAGCTGAAATGGAGAAAAATAAATTCTTCATAAGTCTACTGTCTAACGATGGATGGAGTGCTACAAAATAAATATATTCGTGACGCTGAGTTTGAACGACAAACTTCGTGCGGAGATTGCGTTTGCAAAATCAAGTGGTGCATACACAGAAGAGCAAAAAAAAACCGGTATAGGCGTGCGTATGCAAATAACAGAGGTATGGAACCAATCAGAGTAATGCGATGCGGTCGGCAGCACCTATATAAGACAACAAGCTACTGGCAAAGCTGCTAGATCGGTTGCAGTAACCGATCAACAATGGAGGTTATCAAGATTTAAGTGAGTTTGAACGTGGTGTTATAGCCGGCGCACGAGAGATGGGACATAATATCTCCGAGGTTGCGATAAAATTTGGATTTTCGCGTACGACCATTTCACGAGTGTACCGTGAATATCGGGAATCCGGTAAAACATCACATCTTCGACATCGCTGCGGTCGGAAAAATTTCGTGAATAAACGGGACAAACGACGACTGACGAGAATCATTAAACGTGACAGACGTGCAACCCTTTCTCAAATTGGCGCAGATTTCAACGCTGGGGCATCGACAAGTGCCAGCGTCCGAACTATTAAACGGACTATCATTGATATGGGCTTTCGGAGCCGAAGGACCACTCGTGTACCGTTGTTGACTGCACGACACAAAGCTTTACATCTCGCCTTGGCCCGCCAATACCGCCATTGGACTGTTGATGACTGGAAACACGTTGCCTAGTCTGACGAGTCTCGTTTCCAATTGTATCGGGCAGATGGACGTGCACGGTTATGGAGACATCCTTGTGAATCCATGAACCGTACATGTCAACAGGGGACTGTTCAAGCTGGTGGAGGCTCTGTCATGGTATGGGGCATGTGCAGTTGGCTTGAAATGGGACCCCTGATACGTCTAGATACGACTCTGACAGGTGAAAGATACGTAAGCATCCTGTCCGATCACCTGNACCACTCGTGTACCGTTGTTGACTGCACGACACAAAGCTTTACATCTCGCCTTGGCCTGCCAATACCGCCATTGGACTGTTGATGACTGGAAACACGTTGCCTAGTCTGACGAGTCTCGTTTCCAATTGTATCGGGCAGATGGACGTGCACGGTTATGGAGACATCCTTGTGAATCCATGAACCGTACATGTCAACAGGGGACTGTTCAAGCTGGTGGAGGCTCTGTCATGGTATGGGGCGTGTGCAGTTGGCTTGAAATGGGACCCCTGATACGTCTAGATACGACTCTGACAGGTGACAGATACGTAAGCATCCTGTCCGATCACCTGAACCCATTTACTTCCATTGTGCATTCCGAAGGACGTGGACAATTCCAGCAGGACAATGAGACAGCCCGCACGTCGAGAGATGCTACCGAGTGGCTCCAGGAACACTCTTCTGACTTTAGACACTTCCATTGGCCACCTAAATCACCAGACATGAACATTATTGAGCATATCTGAGATAACTTGCAACGTGGTGTTAAGAAGAGATCTCCACCACCTCGCACTCCAATGGAATTGTGGACTGCCCTGCAGGATTCATGGTGTGAATTGCCTCCTGCATATCTTCAGACATTAGCCGAGTACATGCCACGTCGTCTTGCGGCCCTTCTGCGTGCTCGTGGGGGCCTTACACGATATTAGGCAGGTGTACCAGTTTTTTTTGGTTCTTAAGTGCTCACACACACACACACACACACACACACACATATATATATATATATATATATATATATATATATATGGGACAGATTCTACCAAAACGGAGTATTACAACAGGAAATATAAGCCTTCGAAAATCTATTTTTTGAAACGCATTTTTTTTTGCCAGATATCCCAAACGAATTTAAATCAAATTGCAGACCTCCAAACACTTATTATCGGGATCTGCAACTTATAAGCAAACTGTAATTAATACCAACTCCATAGCAAACATAACGGGGTTGGCCTCCCTCTAATTACAAACAATATTTTTACCGTCAGGACTTATGAATACTTGATGCTAGATTATTGAGCAGTATGTTCTGATGAATAATTATGGGTCTCTTGCTGAAACTGCCCAGGACCCGCCGTTCTCGTGTGAAACGCGCAAAAAGCTTCACATGCAGTGATACAGCGCCTGGCACGTAGGCAATTCTACGTACAAGCATCTTTATATTATTCTGTACGCACAGCACAAACGGCGGTAGAGGAAATTTTTAACACTTACTGTAAACAATATGTACCTCAAGGTAATAAGCTAACATTATTCGAGCTACCTGTTTGTTTCTGGGGACAGTCGGTGTGTGATTCCTTGCAAGAAGTACTGGTATTTCCTACACGCATGTTAACTGCATCGGTTTATTAGGTTATACAACACAGTAAACCAGCATCAAACGTTGACAAATCCTGGCGGTAAAATTTGTGTGAAGTAAGAAGGTGGCTGCTCCTGTTATTTTAATTACAATGGATGTGTTAATGAGAATTTGCTCTAAGGTTGAAAATCCCGATAACATAAAAAAAAAATACAAAGTTCGGAAAATAGTGATTAATTTCACTTCGTTTCCGATATATCGCAAAAATCTGGTTTTAATTCCCGATTTTCAATAGCCCATATCTCCCAGAATATTCAGTTTAAGTAGATAACATTCCATATATTTCCCACTTGATTTTGCTTACGGTAACGCCCCTCGAAGTTTGTCGGTAGAATCCAGCCTCACACTGTATGTTAAACAATTATTCCTAATCTATTTATAGCATTATCAGATTGCATTAGCCGACAGTGATTCAGTCACTGAGCTAGCCACCTGCATTTTCATGGTAGCAGACCCGAATTTCGGGACATTCGGCAGGCGTCCTTAAAAGGACATTCAGCAGTCGTCCTTAAAAGGACATTCAGCAGGCGTCCTTAAAAGAACATTCCAGCATTTCAGGCGCATCACGGAACCCATAACCGTCCCATTTACGTGAATGCCATTTTCGTTACGGCTATGGTAATTAAAGACATAAAAATTTATGTGCATTAAAGATGCAGTAGCTCTTGTTTTAAATGCAATATCAGAAGACAGGGGGCTATTTCACCTACAGGCTTCGCAACTTTTCACTTTGAAAATTTTACTTCTCGTTTCCATTAATGTTCCACGAATGTTTCAATATGCAAAGCAGAATTCGAAAAGCGCAAAGCGAAAAGTGCAAAGCTTTTACTTTCTCAAACACATTTCAGTACTGTCTTAATCTCACTTTGTGGAAACAATTTATCACAGTTTGCAAAGTTTTCAAAAGTTATACAAAGGTTACTTCAGCTTCGCAGTATCATTTTTGTTCGTGAAGTGTTAATAGTTTATTCGTGATGTTGTAATGTTGTTTAATGGAAACTACCATTTAAAAAAATGCATTTAATTAACTCCCCTGTGGGGGGGGGGGGGAGGAATGGTAATATAGTAACAGTTACATATAACCTATAATAAAAATTATAAAAGAAGAATGATAAAGCCTCATTTGCTACATTTAAATGACGAATCTGATGACGATATTTGTTTTTGGGTGATTTTACCTGGAAAACGTACGGATAAAATGCACCTTTCCTCTTTGAACATTCTAAATACAGCTAATTTATTTTCAATAACTTCCCTTTTCTAACTTATTGTTCCTTAAATACTTGAACTATCACACTTCGAAAAGTGTAGCAATCTAAACAAAGACTAAGCCGGTTTTAAAGAAAACAAACAATATGTTTGATATAACGCAAAGACTGCAGAATTGCCAGCGAAATATAAAGGTGTTAAAAATTGCGGTGAACCAGTTCTCCTTTAAATTTTTCACTTTTATGCAAAGTGCAAAGAGATAAAGATGCAGTATCTTGATGCAATGGGTCCCAGGCACGAGGGAGAGTTTCATCGTTATCTTTGTAACCGCACTATTCTTCGAGTTTTTGAAGAAATCATCAATTCTGGCTGATCTGGCATCTCAAACTTAACAATTACACTTCAAATAAAATAAAATATCTTTTCAGATAATGTATATACCAGGTCTTTTGATAAACCGTAACTAAATTCCTATAATTTAAACGGGGTATATGCGGGTTGCTTAGTGCCCCTGAAGCTCTGGAATGTCCTCTTGAAGTTTATCGTGCCTGTGCGGGAGCTAACCTGGGGAATGTAGGTATAAAGTCTATTAATGGTTTCTTCACACTTCTTGAATTACCTAAACCTTTGAAAAATCACCCCATGTATGATGTGTTTCGCTGTTTTCCACATATGTCGTGTATCGCGAGCGTTTTGTAATGCGTTAACATAAAAGTACCTTATTTATGGCTAAATTTAAATTTTGCTTATATTTTATGATATAAGTTATAATATTTAATTAATTTATAATTTCAATAAATACAAAGAGAAAACAGGGGTGTTGGTAATGCCTGGTAGTAAATAGTTCTCGTAGATAATTCTTTTGTGTGATAGCGCAAGAATGTGGTGCCATGTCGCGTTCGCGTACTTTTCCAGACGTAGCTAAGCGTTGTTTGCGCGAGGCGGGGGAATATCCTGGGCGTGCAGCTTAAGCAGGGCTTCAGAGAAGTGTGAAGCAACCGTGGACGGCTTGATAGGATCTCGGCCGCCAGAAGCCGCTGGTACGATCCCCCATTTGCATCCAGCATCCAGGTGACAAGTCTAGGCCCGAGCTTCCCCGCGGTGCAGCTCTCCGGCTTCCGATGACAAGGCGATTAATGAGAGCACCTGGGGTCCCCTCCTCGCAGCCAGCAGTCCGGCAATTACCATCCATCAGGCGATCTCCACCGGGCATTGCCCCTTCCTAATGGATCGAACTAATTGAAGGANGAGGGGCTGCAGCCGCTATTCGCGCACGCCCACTCCCAACGCCCAAACCATAATGCCACCCCTTTCCCGCGCTTCGGTGACAATGAAACCGTCGATTTTCGTATCACGTTTCTCTCTCTCTCTCTTTTTTTTTACCCCCCAAACGCGGACATCAAAGAGTTGATGATCTGCTGGGGTGGGAGCGGAAGAGACTTTTATTTTCGCGGATAACGATCTCTGCTAATGCACATTTCTGTGCGAGGTGGAGAATGAAATGGCCGACAGTGTAACAAGAACTTACTTCCCGTGCTTAAGTACTCATTTTCCCCTCTCAATTGTAAACCCTGAAAAACACAAAAAAAAAAAATTTTGGTGCCGGAAATGTTTAAAAGTATCTCCAGTATTACATTACTTAGGGATTAAAAAAGGTAGTCGTTCTTTCGCTTATTACTCTATAAAATCTGACACGATAATGTCAACATGGAACAGACGAAAAATATATTATTTTTTATGTTAAACTATTAAACAGGTTTTTTAATGGCTCATGTATAACTTTAGGATAAACTTCAAGCTGAAATGGATAAGAGCCTTAAACACAATTCAACATCTGACCAACGCCTTTAAAGATGGGTTAAAAAATATATATGTCCTAAGAGTTTCGCAGTAAGCGCGGTTCTCGCATCCGAAAATGTGCTTCAAGATTTGCGATTCATAATTCACCTGATAATTCTTAAGTCTAACCAATGAAAACTTGTGGCAAGCCTGTCCTGTTTACCTGTGTTCCTAACCTAACCTCACATAAAACAACCACATTTAAGCTAAGCATACTTCAAAGCCGACATTTTCTATCAGAGAAACTTATTTTTGTTGAGAAAAGTAGTCAAAAACATGTGCGTGCACATGCCTTTTTAATATTTTTTATACTTGCAATACTGTAAATAACCGTTTCCCTCCCCCCACCAACATGACTGCTCTGTTCCGATTCGTCGCCGCCACACAGGTTGTACTTAAGATAAAAAATATGACTATTTATTTTAACGCTGTAGGAAATCCTGATCCCGAACACGAACCGTTCAGTTCCACTGCAAAACAATAGATACGATAACACGTTTTCTGTTCTTCTGTACACGACATAACGCTTAATCTTTCTATTGTAAACCCAGCTCAAGTGTGTAACATTGACAACCTGTGGCCGTATTCTCGTTGCCAAAAGATAAGCCAAAAATATAAGTACGACTTATGGTCTAAACTGATCCATAGGGGCGGTATGCGATCATGTAGTTGGAGATAAAACACACGTGTGCTGCAAATGTTACAAGAAGTAATTAAAACTTATAGTATAGTTGTGTTAAACACGATCTTCTCTATGTAGTACGCTCCTAAAAAAAAAACCTCGTATTAATGGACGCTGTCCACTTACAACCAGTTTTTTCTTTTACGTAAATATATATGTGAATTCCTGGAATAAAATGGGATTAAGAAAAATATAACAACTGAAAACCATTGGCTGAAACCCAATTATACACAACCTTCTTGAAATTAAGTGAAGAGTAAGGGTGGTAACACAAACTTTTCAAGGAAATTTACTTCATAACGTTTACAGATTAAGTACATGTTGCATTTGTGCAGGTACGACATTGTCAGCCACTCAGTATTCATCAAAAAATCTCTTCTGTAATACTTAAATGAAACTATGCCAGTTCCTTCGTAAGCGTATACTAATCTTTGGAAAACCTATGAATTGATTCTCATTGCTTACCATCGATTGGATCTATAAGTTATTTATTCAGCAGTTCGGAGAGAGATCACAACTGTGGAGATGCGCTGGTTCGTGCCAGAAAATGATAACTGCTACTCTCGATGTGCAGAAGAGACCGTCGCCATTACGTAAAGTCCTAAATCTGTCACTTTCAAAAGAACACGCTCATAAATTTATTGGTGACTGGTTGTGCCCACGGCTCCGCTCCCATGGACTACACTATTATTGTTTAGGTCTTTTTTTTTTTAAATAAAGTTGAATTTTACTTAATGTTAATTATGAGATAAATAATACTTAGACAAATATTTTTAATGTAAGCATACATATTGAGAAATTAAATGATAAGAACGCTTACTGGTATTTCTCCGTTATAGATATATGCTGCTGCGGAGTTTTTTTAGGGGTTATTATCCTACACAGTTCTTTACTACATGATATTGCTTCATATTTAACGGTTTAAACAGCGTATTGCAAGAGAGCGCACTAGAGGCAATTTTTTTTCCGAATTGATTCACTATTATCGTCACTGCTTATTCCTTATTCTACTTTACATAACAAAATATATACTTAAAATCTGGCTGGAGAACCTAGCTATGAATAAAAAAAAACACGTAAATCGGATAAGTGGTTCTCGAGTGATAAGCGCACTAACAGACAGACAGACAGAGAGACGTTGAGTTTTATAATATGTATAGAATACTTGGAAATTGTTTGCGTGTATAACTTGAGGTGACAGAGTAGCCTAAAACAGAGATATATGAATTACACACTCATGATAAACTTGCCCTTCTATAGGCAACGTTTTGTAAATATTTATTTATGTATAGTGATGAAACAAACACACAAAACCTTCATTTCCTCCTAAATGGTTAATATAATTTTGCTTGCTTTGGTGAAACATTAAGGCCCTGCCACACTGTAAAATGTTGTTCTTCAAATACGGTGTATTTGACGATAAAGTTTGGAGATGTAATACTGCTATCAAATTGTGCCAGTAATCAAAGTAGGTCAAATAATCTTTCATGCATTTGAAAAGCTTTCACACATTCAAAGTGTTTTTTGGCGGAATTAGTTTGATTTCTATTCAAACATAATTTGCCAAGCGGGGTACTGGCGTGTTGCCATGTAGCCCACGGCATGAATTTGTAAATAATTTTCACTTTTTGATATAAATTTTTTTTATCAGACATTTACAGCGCGATGAAATTTTGTTACATTTTAATTCTTACAGTTTTTGTTCAGTATGCATTTCCGACAGCATTCACATCATGACAAATCATACAGATTAATTACCTCAATAACCCCCTCGTTTCTAGCTGTTATTCGCCATTTTATAGTTTTGCCGGGATGGAAGCAGCAGTTTTTGATATGCACGATTCTGAATTTGATGAAATCGTCAGACACTAAATAAATATTGTAACTGGTCCTACGGGCCTATACATATAATATTTGTCAGAAACTGGACTGGTCCAACTTTTTCAGACAAATGTAGAGGCGTTCATGGCGTTTAGGTTACGTCATAATTCTCGCGACATTTTTTGGGCAACCTTACTGGAAGTACTTCGACAGAAAATTTCACCGTGTGACAGAAGATTTACCAAAGACATGAAATGCAATGTTGTATCTGTTATGATTGTAATGTGTCCCACGGGTTCGAAAAGAGGCTCAACTCAACAGCCTACTTTGCGAAGGAACGAAAGGCTTATGGGGTCATTTTCCTGTCTGGGCGTGTGGGTGAATGTGTGAGCCTGTGTGTGTGTGTCTGTGCGTGTGTNTGACCCCCCCCCCCCTTCAATTTTCGAATGCGTTAACTGAATTCCACCAAGCTCGGTAAACATATAGTTCTAAGTAAGGACACCAGACTTCTATAGTTTTCGACCACGCCTGGGACCTACTTTCAAAATGCCGGCCATTTTAAAATTTAGGACGATATGTCATATCTCGGAACCATTCAACCGATTTAGACCAAATTTTGTATGCAGACAGAGCACGGTATAAGTACTGACTTCAGGGGTGAATTTTGTTGTTCGTCTGCCATTTTGGAAGATAGCACCGCATGAAAAATGAAGCTTTTATGCAGTATCTCGAAAAATACTCAACCAATTATTTCCAAATTTACTACGTAAGTAATACTATGATATGCGAGGTAAATGTTAACGAATTGAACTTAATTCGGCTATTTTTGTTAAAATGGTGGCCGTACAAATATTTTAGGTTGGTTTGGTGTAACTACTACACCATTTGACCAATTTCAACTAAATTTTGAATGCAGACAGTATCTGTTACAAACATCAAAGACAAAAAACAACCTATTTTGTCCTCCATTTTTTATGATAACGCTAAACGAATTAATCCTCTTTTTGTGAAATATCTCGGGAAACAATTGACAGATTCCTACCAAATTTGGTAAACAAGTAGTACGGCGGAAGTTGATATGTACAAATATGTTTCAAGTATGTCAGACAACTTTTTAGCATAGTATTCTTGTAGAATGATTATGATGAGTCTGGGGCATCTGTGTCTGGTCTAGGAGCTAGGCACCAGCTGGTCGCCATCTTGGATCCATGTGACCTTGACTTTTAACCCCAAAAATCCCAAAAAAATCTAAAATTCCCAAAAAATAAATAAAAAATCTAAAAATATTATAAAAGAATTATATTAAAAATATTAAACCATTATTTAAATTCTTAAAAAAACTATTTCAAAAGAGTATCTGAAAAACATAAATTTCCGGACGCCGCCCTCACCCCCACTGCAAGTAATTATTCCGCCATCTTGGTAGGTGAAGTACACCATCTTGGTAGGCGCCACCAACACCGTTCGCCATTTTGGTAGGTGCAGTGCGCCATCTTGGTTTTCGTCCAACAGTTTCCACGGATACGGAGACTGCAAGTTGCGAGATCACGAACACGAGAGCACGGGCCCGATGTGGGCACTCTTCTATCTAATTACATCGCTCCCTACCCTGATCGTACTACCGACAAGACTTATGGTTTGCAGAAAAGTGGTGGAAAATGGTACCTTGATAATAAGTAATTTTTTTTTTCGCAGGGATTTACTGCAGATCGGCAATCGCAAGGTGAAAATCACGCAGGGCGCCTGCGAACCTTTGTTTCGCAGGCGCCCTGGAGACTACACCGAATCGGATTTGCGCAAGTACCGCCTTTTGTTAAAGCAAAGTCGCGCATATTACACCAAGAATAACGCTACATCACATCGATTTAAAGACACGGCGCACAAAAAAATCCCCATTAAAGCCAAACTGTTTCCTAGGGTACGTTAAATTGATGGTTCGGGCTTGACTCAGAAATTGAAGAGCGGAGAAAAAATTGACTATCAGTTTTGGGATGATCCGAATGTGCTGGTAGATAGACTGAGACTTCTGATTACGTCGCAGGCAGCAGGAAACCGCTCACACACGAACGAAATAGTTTCCATCATCGATGAACTCGCGGAGGCTTGATACATTTCGAAATGCGCGAGTATGCAGTTACTGACGAGCTGCACAAATACTCTAGGATAAATAATCCATGCAAAAAATACGTCATGAAAATTCTGGACGATACTTTCCAATCTGACCTGATCGAAATGCAATAACGGTCACCGCTGCATTTTGGCCGTAATCCATACTTTTTCCGAGTATGCCTGGGCCAGGCCGCTCAAGTCGAAGAGTGCTCGTGATGTCACGAAAGCTGTGGCGGATGTGTTGCGCGAACGACGCATACCGAAAAATCTCCACATCATCAACGGTAAAGAATATTTTAATGCAACTTTTCCTGCAGTGATGAAAAAGTATGGCATAAATCATTACTCTACATACTCTTGGCTCAAGGCCAGCATCGTCGAGCGTGTTCACAGGACGCTCGAAGCAAAACTGTGGAGATATTTCACGGCGAACGGAAAGTACAAGTGGTTGGATACAATCCCAAAACTCGTTCGCGAGTACAACCGTATCGTTCATTCTACCACTCGCATGAAGCCAGAAGACGTGAAGAAACGACTCCCTGGTTCGGACCGTGTATGCTATTCCGAAGAGGAGGGACCCGTGCAAGCCTAAAGCCAAGATTGGTGACTTGGTGTGGATTAAAAAATAAAAACGGGAAGTTCTCCACAAAGGCTTCAGTCAGAACTGGTGTGCAGAGTTGTAATAGTACCCACGCATGCAGTACCTCGAGGACCTACGCGGAGAGCCCCGTCATTGGCTGTTTTTACTCCGCAGAGATCTGGCCTATGCAGTTTCCGGACGTGTATTAGGTGGAGAAGGTGCTGAAACGACGCAATAGTTGCGTGTAGGTGCGGTGACTGGGAAACTGTAAACTCGATGAATCCTGGATCGCCGAGGAAGACATTTCGGCGTAAAAACCCTGCTAAAAGTTCAATTTAATGTAAACATGTAATCCATACATAGTATAAAAGGAAGTACCTGGCGCACGTCTGTCTGTATGACTGCGCTGATCTCAAGAACCGCTGAACGGATTTGGATACGGTTTTTACTGTTATGATCTGCATTTATCGTGGATGGTTTGTGGGTTTTAAAAATTGCTCTGTCATTTATAGGAGCTGAGCATTAACGGTATTAGTGAATCAAGTCAGTAAAAAAGTTTGCCACCAGCGCGCTCTCCTGGAATACGCTGCCTAATCATTTAGAAATTTAACAAAATCATGTACGAAAGAATAGTGTACAATTAAATGATATACAAAACATTCAGCGTTAGCTTATATCTATATTTAATAGATAGTAGTAATACGCGTATTTAGAATCTAAATTAGGCAGTAAAAAAAAAAACGTAAAATTCACTGACTTCACTAACTATAAAGAACTTGATCTTTATCAAAATAAATCAATTCATAAATAAAACAGTTTACTGTAGATAACAAATGTCATTTGCAGCATAGGATTATCGCCAATACTTTAAATAAAATTTATGAAAAGTTTTGTGAAAAAGTATTTCAGCGCAACTTGGTTGTATTTTCTTTTTATTTTTTTGTTTGTTACATCCTGTAATATTTAAAATATGCTTTTCAGCATGACTTGGTTGTAATTTAGGTAATTTTTTCTTTGTGCGGATTTGAGCACAGGTGATTCAGCGTTTTTAAAACTTTCTTTTAACCCTTAAAACGTCGGCGACAGCCGTTGTGGCGCGGTATCTACGGGTTAAGAGGGCCTTGGTTGTTTTGTTTTGCTTCATTCCAAATAATTGTTTATTCCGTTTGGCTTAGGTTCGTGTAAATATCAAGTAGGTTAGATAGAAAATTAAGATTAAACTAATGTTTTTGTTCTCATAAATATAGTTGGTTATTTGTTGTGTACTTAATTATATGTAGGTACTACTGACCTTGAGGTGATTTTCAGAGCAAACACACGTCTATTACTCAGTAGATACAGTACTCGACAGTGAAGAAGCTGTGCACTATCCCACACAATTTCTCAATTCATTGAATCCTTCTGACATGCCACCACTCAAAATTATTTTAAAAGTTGGAGCTGCCGTAATTTTATTGCAAAATAAAAATCCGCCGAAATTATGCAACGAGACTCGATTGCAAATTAAAAGTTATCTTATTGAAAGTACTATTCTAACTGGCTGGGGTACTGGAGAAACTCTTTTAATTCTTAGAATACCAATGATTTCCTCGAATTTGCCTTTTAATTTTAAAATAATCCAATTTCCAATAAGAGTTTGTTTTGGTTTGACGATAAATAAGGCACAGGGTCAAACACTTTATGTGGCTGGAGTGGATTTGAGTGGAGCATGTTTTTCACACGGACTACTATACGTAGCCCTTTCGCGTGTCACGTCAAACATAAATCTTTTTGTGATGGCTGTCGGAGGCAAAACGATTTATGTTGTATACAAAGACATTTTCTAACCCACTATCATATAATATTATTATATTATAGATTTATGAATGTGGATAAAGCGAAGGAGGTAGGTATGTCAGGATCGTGGTAAATGGAGGTCCATAATCTCTGCCTACCCCTCTGGGAGACAGACGTGACGTGTATGTATGTATGTTATATGACAGAAGTTTACTAATTTGCTTTTATATAATATTGTAGTTGTCTTTTCTTAATTTATTTATTAGTGTATCGCTGTAAAAACTAAATTGTACCCGGGCGAAGCCGGGCCGGGTCACTAATTTTTAATGTAATAAATCATTACATGTGTGCTGAGAAGCTTGATCTTTTATTTCTAGCCNCCCCAAATGCCAGCGGGCTGTTAAGTATGCACGCATTGGTGCGAGATTAATTTTCTAAATATTTACGGTTTGAGTAAAACTGTAAAGCGTTTCACACAAATATGTATATATTCTTAACTTGGTGTATGCATGTTTTTTGGGTGTACTAATGAGAAGATTTAAAATTTTTTTTACTGTATGCTGTTTCACATTTGATGTGACAGACATAATAAATATTTATTCTATAATTTATATTTCGGTTGCGAAATATTCCAAGCCTTGTTAATTAACGTGAAGCTGATTATGAATGGACGGCGCAGACACAACTACCCATCATATTTTTCCAGTGCGCTGGTTTTAATGTTGTTTTAAATGCATTTGTAATTTATGTGAAGGGAGTTTTATTTTTTTAAGGAAAGTTTTTTTTTCACGAATCAGTATGGTAATAGGTTTAATTTTTTCATCAGTATGTTCTGTTTGTCCCCATTAGTACGTTATGTCTGTTTTTCATAAATCAGTACATTATGTGTGTTTTTCATAAATCAGTATGTTATATCTGTTTTTCATAAATCAAAATTGTTACGGGTATATTTTTTTTATTAGTAGGGTAATGTGTATATTTTTTTCAAGTGTCGAACCTGGACCCTTCATTCAATATGCCCATGTGTGCATTCTCGAATGACCTAAAGTCATGAGTGTGTTTGTTTTTTTCCGGTGTATTAAAGTTTGTATGATAAAATAAATATGCATTCGTGAATACTTTTTGCGACTTATTAAATTTTACATGATGAATCAAATATTAAGTCGCTCATTGTTGGAATAATAAATATTTATTCTATAATTTATTTTTCAAGTGCGAAATATTCCGAGCCTGGTTGGCTAGCCTGAAGCCGCCGCTGTAGGCGAGCGATCTGCCTGCCTCCGTTCCCAGGTCGCCAGGTCGTCCACTGCGTGTTTAGCTGAAGGGGCACAGTCCAACTCATGGCTTCCGAATAGTGAATACTGCAAGCGGTGCCAAACCTTAAGGCGCCCGTCTACCTGGCCCTTGAACTGCGTTGCAGAGTGTTGCAAATACACGTTTTTCAACGAAACTATTAAGCGTGCGTCATACGTGCTGATCTACGTAAAGAACACACACTTCAGACGAGAGCTGTTAAGTACTTTCAAAATATCACGTACGTTAGAAACATCAATTCAGAGTACTCCAAAACCGCTAAAAACGGCCTTTCCAAGGCGCTGTAGCTCAAAATGCACGCATCAGATACATACAAAACTACTATAGGGGCCTGCACTGAACCTTCCTAAAGACTTCCCACTAATAAAATTATATGGTCACCGCTGAAAGTCCCATAGGTACACGCGGCACGACGACAACACTGCATGCCAGTTCAGAGCCTTGCGCTTAGCAGCGATGGCGTACTTGATGCACGTGGCAGTGTCGCCCTTATCACTCCCACGCTTCTCGGCCTAAACGTGGGAAAAAGTTCCAGGTAGACGGGAGCCTTAACTCCGGCCATCCCTGAAGCCGCTAAATGGTACAGCTAGAGATAATTTTCGAAGCGGCTTTCATTTTCAAAGTGTATTACTTCAAATCCTTAATTCATTTAAATAATTAATTACATTTATACGTGTAAAATATATCATACCTTATATTAGTGATGGCTACATTTTCATTGGAGATCATAATTCTTCTGTTTCTATAAATTACAACAAAACTAATAAATACAAAACAGTTTTTTTTCTTTGCCAAAAGTACTTTCTTACTTATGTGAGCAGGACATAAATTGAGAGAAGAAAATGTTTTTTTTAAACACATTTATATATGCACACATCACAGTATTCTTCTTCTGCTGCATAATACAAGAAATACATTTTTTAAAAGAGTTTTCTTCTCTGAGTCATGTGTGGCATTACACCCACAAAATAATTTTTTTTTAATGTACCACGGATTCCTCATAGTTTTTTTTTTTAATGTTCCACGGGTTATCATAACTCCGCTATTTTAGGTCTGCGGCGTTGCACAGAGCACAGCAAATCTTTGATTTTTTCACTTATGAAATCTTGTGGCGTACGTCTCGACGAGCTGTCGAAACGGCGGGCAGCCGCAATGCTTTTGAAGGTCTACAAAGTACGTTCCAATGGGTCACATATTGATAATCGCACACTCTCGGCGTCTTCCAAACACATATACAGGGTAATAAGGAATTATGGCAGAGTCCAGCATTCCCGGAATTTCCTCGTACGAAATATTTCCCTCGTCCCACCTTAGTCCGTGCGTTTCGTACGTCTATAGGCGATACGCCTGTTGCGTGGTGCGGTCGATAGTGCTTCCATGGACACGGTGGTAAAAAAGTGAATACTTTGGTTTTCTCGTCTTCGTCACTGTACGAGATGGCAATCTGCTTGATGGTGTACGAGTACAACAAGCGAAAACCTTGGGGCTGCAAAACATTTCATACGATTTTTGTTATATAAAACCAATTTTAAGTTCCCATACTCCCACCAAGTTTCAAAATGCTTTTACAAAGTTATTTAAAACTTCATTTAGGTCCATACACATCGGGCAGCTGTGTTCTGGGTTGGTTTCCTCGCCGGGTAGTGCTTGCCAGTAAATTTCTTGAAGGGGAGTATCTTCCACGGGTACAGCCTGCAAGTAGATAACTTGCACGGGGATGTCTTTTACGGGGACGTCGTCTTCAACGGTCGCAGACGTCACGAGGGCTGCTCGGCGGGCCTTGCACCAACCCCTGCGATGCGGCGTGTCGGGAACAGAGGTGGTGCATCCCTCTAAACACACTTTGCACGGGAGGCAGTCACGTATATCTTCGTCCTGCTGCAGGTAGGCCGGCAAATACTTTCGGCAGGTACGGTAACTCGTCCCGCTTGTCCAAGGTACTATGCGAGCGCACCCTTACAAATACCAAAATGGCCGAAAGGATTTTATGGTCGCTCGGACAACATGCGTACATTTATAAGAGAGATACAAATGACTGATTTCTTGAGGGAGCTCAGGCTGCGTCTCATAAATAGTTTTTAAGGGGAAGAAGTCCTCACTCGCAATTAAAGTAGGCCACCGATTGGTCGGAACAAAGCTTTCTGAAAACGCACTAGCAATTAGCCATTCTTAGAGATTGTCACATGTCGTGGTTAGCCAATGAGAATCAGGGGTGGGGGTGGAGTCCTGCCGACTAAATAGTTCAACGAAGGTGTATAATTTGTGGAGGGGACGACGTAGGTGGGGCAATTAGCCAATGAGAAACAGAGGTAGAGTTTGAGCGAACGCCTCTAAGTGGTCGAAAGAAGCTTTCCGAAAATACCCGAGTAATAAGCCAATAACAAACTTTGGCGAAGCAATTAAATTTATAAGAAGGTGGTGATCAATTAGCCAATGAGAATCATGGGTGGGGCAATTGGTCAATTAAATATATTCTATGGTGGGAGTGGAAGGGGTCAGTCGTCTGCTGGTCCGGTGCTTTGGACAGCACCAGCAATGTAAAACAAATGGCAAACGAAAGAAACCAAGATGGTTGTAGAACGAAGGTGAGAAACAATCTCCAGTAATGTATAAACAAATGACAAACAATGAAAACAAGATGGCATACGGTGACTGTGACGCCTACCAAGATGGCGGACTGCACCTACTAATATGGCGGACTGTACCTACCAATATGGCGGACTACATCGACCAAGACGGCGGACTGCACCAACCAAGATGGCGGAATGAGTATTGGTGGAGGGGGTTCCGGAGGACATCTGGAAATTTAAGTTTTTTTAAATAAATTTTTTAAGTAATTTACATTATTTCTAAATAACTTTTTAATGCAATTTTTTTCATTAATATTTTGGGATTTTTTGCCAGTTAGTGACCTGCAGGAGTACCAACTGCGAAACTACGCATATCACTAAGTTGGCAACGGGGCGCGTTACAAACTTCAAAGGCGTTACAAAAAATAACTCTAAGCAGCAATTTTAGCAAGGTGATTTAAAAGCGAAAGTGTCGCTGAAAGCGTCACATGATTACCTCGTCTCGCAGAGCGCCCTCTCATTGTGAACGCAGCAGCTTCTAGGGGAGAGTTTGCGTACAGCGAACTTGAGCTTTATAGCTGCGCAGCCAGCCACAAATCATCGCCGTGGGCTCTTGAAACCTCAGACACCGCCCTCGTTACCAACGAATATATTAAACGGGAAATGAGAAGCTGAAATGCGCGAAGGCGGGGCCGTAAAATGCAGACACGGAAATGCTTTCTGTGTTTAGAAAATGCGGTACCTCTCCGTAGCTTCTGGTGTCGGCAACGATCCTTTTCCCTGGCAACACGAAGCGTTACTCGCCGATACAACACGAAAATTATTATCTTTGGGACATTCACAGTAGGTCATTTTCGAAACTATTCAAAATTTAAAAGGTTTGCTGAAGCCATCTGGAACAGGCAACGTCCAATAAGTGAGTGGCTATGTAATTTGACCACAATATTTTTACGTAGAAACCCTTCTTTGTAACTAGTTGATGCTTTTTAGTAAATTAATTTTCTGTGCAACAGCCTTTGTGCTAATGTAACGAAAAAAATATTTTTTTCCCACTAACGTTACCTAAGAAATACGACATTAATAAAATTGAGTATAATCTATTCGCTGTTTCCTCACTCTTTTTGACTCAAACCTTTGAAAAAATTACCCCCATGTTTGACGTGTTTGATTATTTTCTCATCAATATGCCACGTATTACAAACGTGTTGTACTTCTGTTAACATTAAATTACTATTTTTAAAATCTTCATTTACTTATATATTATTAATAAATTCTAATATTTCTTTTATAATTTATATGAATTAAAAAAAAAACAGTGTTAAAACAGCTGTGTTCATAGTGGCTAGTACGAAATAGTTATTATGCAAAATATTATTACACTGAGTGCGCACGAAAGTGGTATGTTTTCTATTCGGTGTAATTTTCTGTACACGGTTAAGCTTTGTTTGCTTGATGCGGAGAAATATCCTGGAAGTAGAACTTTAGCAGGGCTTCAGAACAGTTGGATGTAACCTTGAATGGACTGTAACAAAGATATCTAATAACTTGTATTGCCAAATAAAATACATGTTAGATTTTTTGTTTGCATTTTCCGTTAGAGTACGTGAAACCCTTTCAAAGATTTCAGACATACAGTCTCTGTTCACAAAAATTTCATTTATTTACAAATTTTCCATTTACTGCGCAATGCAAACTAAAGAAAATTTAGTAATTTTAACTTTAATAGAAATACTGTGTTTTTAAAATCGTGTTCCGATAGGTGTCGGTAAAACTCACTTTTGTAACCCCTGGAATATTGACTATGTTTTTAGGAACGGGACTATACCCTGTGCGACTACTGCTGGACACACACGATGCGCAAACGGCCTTGTGCACCAGGCTTCCCGTTCCGTAACGAATAACATCCGCTCATTGTTCCCCTTTGGAGTGGAGTCAACATGTATGACATGAGAAGAACCTGACGCTGAGCGCAGCGGGCTGTTTCACTTCAGTGTTTCAACTTGCCTTTTTGTTTACACAGTAAACATTTGTACCATTTTGCTGAGAGTTCTTTAAAAAAATAATTATAATTTTTGTTACATAACCAACGTCCGTTCGTGTCTAAAAGTATTTGTTGGGTCGAGCATGTACAATAAATTACTCTTCAACATTTAAATATACGTGAAATCTTAATTTGTTGCTTTTCAAAATCAATATCGCTAAGCTTACACAGAATGTTCGGAAACACAGCGCCCAGACTCCAGGCAAAGGTTCTTTGAACGAGTTGTAATACAAAAACCCTGTAAACTTTTACCCGAAAAAAATTGTTTTTATATCATTTAATTGTGTAAATATTTGTGGTGCGATCACGTGCGTAGGACGAGTTGTGTAGGATGTAAGAGCGCGAAACTACATTTTTATATACGCAGCAACGCGCGCCTGCTTCCTATGCAACTTGTCCCACAGACATGATCGGACCATCTTGTTCTCCAGGCGTTGTTCGCCGCAACTTTGAACACAATTAAATAATATGTAAAAATACTATTCCGTACCTAAGGGTATAAGGATTTCTTTATTGGTTCAACGAAAGAATGTCTGGTGTTTGGACACTGAGTTTCCGAACCTTCTGTATGCAATATGTGTCGATTTACGTGGGAATAACATGAGTGTGATTAGCACAACTGAAATAAAAACAAAAGTTCCATATGAACACACGTCCTTTGTTCGATGGCTCCCGAGATGAGCCCTACCAAGGTTCTGTAGGGATTTATAATAACTCTACTTGATACATCCTATACGTTGTATGTAAATAATTTCAGATATCAGACTGCAAATATAGCAATGTTTAACGTCGTTACTACACAAATTTGCCAAGTTCTATTCGTATCACTGCAGCCCTGCCTGTGTACCACCAATGAATCACGTAACTCCTTTGTAGAACTACAAACAGTTTTCTTGTAAAATGTGCAAAACATGTATTTATGCTATTACAAATGTTAGGCTTGTATTGCAACTTACGTTATTGAGAAATGAACTTAAAATCATTTTTATCTTATAAAATCTGTAATTAATTAATAACAAAGAATGGGGAAAAAATTATTTCAATATTGAATTAACGGAAAAAAAGCTATTCCTAGCCAGCATTAGGACCAGAACCAACGCTCCCTGCGTTATAACACCAAACCATTATCCACAATACCAACTTGACTTACGAACTCGAGAATAATTTTTATACTTAATATAAGCATATTAGTGGATCCTAATAGAATATTAGATTAGTTATTCTGCTAAGAAAATTAAAGAACATATATATCTCATTTAAGGAGTTATGTGTGAATATGAAACATTATAGACTTTTCACGGTAATGTGAGCACTTTTAAGACCCTAGTTAATTTTTTCTTTTAGCCATTTTTTAAATCATTGAACCACCTTTTTAAATAAATATTTTTAAGAAGTTAATAAACACATTTTGTATATTCCACCGCACTCTGAAGTTAACGTATAAGGATAAAATAAAATATATTTATTGACGATTATCCCAAACAAGAGGGCATTCAAAAGTTCTCACATTACCTCGCATAGCATATAACATTACAAGTTAATAAATAATATTATCACGTTTTCTTAAAATTGTCGTCGTTTTATTTTGAGTATCTGAGTTTTTTTTATGTGTTTAACGTTATTCAAATTGGCAATACATTTATTTTTACACGCAGTTACACTTTTCATCACCCCTAACTTTGGTACAAACACCTATATGCGGTTTTACGTTGTTGGGTGACCGCCATTTTGCTTGAGATCGTGGATACGGGTAAGTTGTACATACATTTCTTGAGGTCTATTACAAACACGGCCCTCGTAGTTTTGCAAACGAGTAATTTTATAAGATATATTTTTGTACTGTTATAAATACTTGTTGAATTACAACAAATTTCTCCATTAAAAAAAGTACAATGCACGTCGAATCACGTCGAAAAAAAAACACCTCAGGTATGTCAAATATATGCTGGCAGCCTGGTCACACACCCGCTGGCAAAGCATTGCAATGTCCGTAACAGGTGTTGTGTAAACGATGCTCTTGAGATGTCGCCACAGGGCTCGGATTAGGGGAACGTACAGGCCAGGCGATTTGTCCTACACGTCCCATGCGCCTGTGCGTGAACCGCTCATCCAGATATGCTCTGCGGCCACTGTAAAGAAGTGTAGTGGCACCCTGTCAGGCGTGGACCACATGAGGCGTATCAGGTCCAACGGTTCAATCCTCACGGTCACTTCCTTCTTTTACGAAGCGCTGCTAAAGTTATACTTCCAGAGTATTTATAAACATCATGCAAACAAAGCTTAACCAGGCATATAAAATTACAGCAAAGGGACAACGCACTGCATTCGTGCGCATTCAGTAGAATAATATTTTAAGTTAGAAGTATTTATAACTAGGCATTACAACACACCTTTTTTCTCTTTCTTTTCATTCATTTTAATTATAAATATCATATTACCACTTATAAATCAAAGACAAGTAAAAGTTCAAATTTAACCAAAAATAAGGTACTTTTATTTTCACGCGAGTTTAATCGCTTATAATAAGTAAAATATTTCGGAAACAAGTAAACACGTCATAATGCAATGCTTTTTTGAAGGTTTGGTTCAAAAAGTGTGTCTGCCGTGAATAGACTACAGCCGATGTTTGCAGAAAGTTACAGTACGATTGGCCTGCCAAGCGCACGGTGTCCTAAGTGTGAATGCTGTTAGCAGTGGCACGGACTTAGCAACACACGCTCCACGTTCGTACCTTTGACACTTTGCAGACAAACTTGGGTGTACCGACTACCGACAGTGGGCACGGTGACCTGAGGCGTGATTGGGGGCCGCGGTGGTGTAATGGTTAATAAACTCCCTCCCTCCCACCATCACAGAGGTGACCCGGGTGGGTTCGCCCCCCAACCCCCCCGATTTACACATGTGGGAATCGAGCCGGACGATGCCGCTGGTCGTCGGGTTTTCTTCGGAGATCTCCCGATTCCACCCTTTCATTCCGGCGCTGCTCCTACCCCACCTCGTTTCACCCTCATCGGCTCTCGAGACCTCGATGTTAATAGCCGCCCAAATCTTTTCACTCGTTCACTCACCGATACCAATTACGTGAGCATCGCTAGCCGGGCGTGGGTGAGTATTACGTCATTTTGATAAGCAGGTGAAGTGTAAACTTCGTGCCGTGGAAATTCCCACCCCGTTGATTGTTCTCACAACGTAAAACGAATCTCAATAAGTGGGGAAATAAATGAGAATTGCGGCTCTGGGTCCGTAACTTGGTAACCATCTCACCTAGGACTACGTCCAGTATGACTTTCGTTTTGTTTTCAGTTGAACTTTCAGCGCACCGCTTACTTCCCACATAAATCGGCTCATCTGCACATTGCACAGAAACAAGTTGGTTTAAAATAATCTGTAATTTGTTTTTAATGTTAGACAAATAATTTTTTTTTTGTAGAATGGTTTAATTTACAACAACGAAATATATTGGGTAACGTAGATGAAGCGAAGAAGTTGGACATTTATTGCGCTTATTTTCCCGGTTTACGATAGCTAATTCTAGAGTGATAAACAGAAGAAAAACTTTTATTGTATTATATCCTTAACATGTAGAATATGCTGATTATTATATTTTATACTCTTTCCCGATCAATATCATGTAAATTTCTAAGTAAAACACACATATTTTCAATCTCGCTAAATTATATGTTTAGTAATAGGGCTACGTTTCAAAATTTAACATATTTGCCGAATGTTTATAAAGAGCGTGGCTTGAAACCAAATAAGCTAAAAAGATACACTGCTGGTTGCTATTAAAGATATAAGTAAGTGCATAAGTATAAATATTTTGCTACAACTGACTAGACATTAGGTCAGCAACGGCCATGCAGTTTACATATACGAGCAATCAGGTGATAAACTTCTACGATCACTGCTGTGCTTTAAAGCAGTTTCTTAAAGTTACATTACCAGTATTACTCAGTTTCTCACTGTTTTTTTTAACAAACTCAATAAGCCACTATTTCCTGTAGAGAAAGGAAAATAAAGATTCTCAATGCTGCCTTTAAGTAAACCCGTTCACCCCAATGACATTTAGTCTGCTTCAATTCCAAAAAGGCGGTTCGCCTGACAGGCGTAGTGCCTAGAAGCGTTTAATCTGAGAAACCTTTCTTCCGCATGCGTTTAACTTGACGGTTATGTATATGCAATGGGCGGTTAGCTTAGGTATTACACCTTTAGCGGGTTTTGCTCAGCGGGTTTTGCTCAGCGGGTTTTATGGCTGACAGGATTTATTCCAGCAAGCTTACTACATAACGGGCATTTATTACAACATGCATTCAGGCTAGTAGGCGTTATGCGTAGTAGGCATATTGATTAGTGATCGTTTTACCTAAATGCGTCCAAGCCGAAGCTCCGGCCTGTGTAATTTTAAGCTAAATGACAGGTACCCGGTTTTCTTTGCAACTGGAAACCCTTGGCGAGGGGTTAGAAGGGGGGATATGCTTTAATAATGAACGAAGTTACTCAAAAAGCCATTAATATTACTTTTATTTTTGGAAGTCAGATAATAATATTTTATAGTCGGTTCACGACTGGAAGAGACTTTCTTGAAGCCCTGCTAAATAACTTCTTTCAAGCCCATTTCGTATCCTTCCGCCAAAGATAAACAAACATTGCCATGTGGCAGTCACATGGCTATGTTTACATTCCACTGTGTGTGTGTGTAAATCCACGTACCCATTATAAAATTCATGTATATATTATTAATGGATATTCCACAATCGTAAAGTTTTTAATCATGAGAATTTCACACGAAAGAATATGCGATGCCAGCGAAAAACATTTCATTCTATAAACCCAAAATGCGAGTATTTTGATGAATCAATAGTTGTTGTCTATTTACAATCTATTGTTAGTGACTTTCGATAAATTCCCGTACATCGAAGGCAAGATCATCAGTATTGATCGAAATTGCTACTGACGTTAAAATGGCGTGGTGGTTGAGTCGGATGTTTCGTGCAATTGTAAAACGTCATTAAAAAAGGGTTGTCACGGTTTTTGACAGGACGGCAGAGTTTGCGAGTGAAGGATTCTATGTCTTCGACAATGTGAAAAAAATTCTTATATGATAATACTGCAACGTTAGAAAAGAGTGGCAAAGGAAAGACACGTGCACGAAACACACAAAAACAAAACGAGAAAGTGAGCAGAAATTAAAATCATACGTTATTAAAAACCAAATAATAAAGAGCGGATATTAGTAAAAGAAGACAAATAAATGAATTTTTATAGGTTAAAAAGATAATCGCAAAAATTCTCTGGCATGTGTGTCAACAACACACGGACTACGAAGGTTAGTAAACAAATGGCCGCGTTACTTTCACCTTGAGCGTGATCATGTGACCATGCAAGAAACGTTGAAATCTAAATACGTTAGCATCACGTCATTAATAATTGGCATAATAGGATACGAGTGTTTTCGACACCAATTTGTAAGCGATAAATGAACAATTACGTTAAACCTTCGGAACTATTTCCTCTCTTTGTGCTGGCAACCTAACCGCATAACTGTATCCGCGCTCGCCGCTGTTTGTAATGTTATATGCATGTAGCTAACGGCTAGGGCATTTTTTCAAAGGTTGATTTTCAAAAGTTTCTTCCATTCGTGAACCGACTGTAGTTAGCAGTGCTGTCACTACAAAAGTTAAAAAATGCGCATTGGAAAATAAACGGCATTACACTTCAAAAACCACGTACGTACTGTTGTCCACTTCTACTAAGGTTTTTCCGCACAGTGCTCTCTGCCGATGTTCATTACGACTACCCTGAGGAAACTTTGCCAAACCATCAAATCGCGTATTCAGTACTGAATGCATACAAAACTGAAGCTAAAGAGGATCGGGCTAGGATTGCAGAAACTTGCCCTCGGCAGTTTCTATTGACAAGCGAGCAATTATTTCGCTGGACAGCCCAATGGGAAACACAACATCGACATCTCTGTGTTGGACGGGTGGGAAAAACGTAAAGCCGACCCCACAACTGATGCAGGATAAGTCATAGTACGTCACATTTTTTTTTGCGCACGAAGGAAATTAAATGTAGTTTACAATACGCACAAAAATAAAGCATTATTTTACAAATACTACAAGCTATATCACGATAAAATCAAATCAAAACAAATATAGTATAAATATGTCTCATTGCAAACGCTTTCTTTCTTAATGCGTTTAAAACATTTTCCTGAGTAAAATAATAACTTTTTTTGTGAACTCTCAGTAGGTCTCATCNCCGTCGTAAAATGGGTCGAAAGCGAACGTTAAGAACAAGTCTTGACTCGGTATCGACGAGGGAAAAAAAAAGAAGATAAGATAAATATTTGGGTAAAGTAAGGGGGGGGGGGGAGCCTCCTGTCGTGCAGCCGTTTAACATGTGACTCGATAATGTCCTCGGCAACAGCACTTTCGAAACAACCGCACATCACTATGTTTAGAAGTGTTGTACGTTCGCCGCCAGCCATACAAGACGAAGTGCAGAAGATACGAATAACATGCGTCAATGCAATAAGAAATTTGCGAACCAATTTAGAAATTTTAATTAACAATTGTGGTTGTTTGCGCTTGTGTGGATAGATTTTAATGCCAGCTGCAGATGGAGAGATATGGCACTCGAAATATTCTTACAATATCACCTCTGGAACTAGCTGTGCACATTTGGCTAGATAAGATTGCATAGCAAGGCCAAGGAACATAATAACTGTTGTGTTTTTTTTTTAGTGCTCGGGGAAAATTTTTTGCATTTTTCAGTTATTACAGGTACAGGCAGAAGTCACGTAATAAACCTCGATAAATACTGCACTTTGTCACGTTTTATATCAATTGTAGGGATACTTGAGATTTGCATATTTAATCAAAAAGAAATATGTATTTTAACATTAATTTACAATTAATAAACCTTTGCAGCGTTTTTTTTTTTTAATTTAAGAATTACAGACGGATGAGTATTTGATTATAAAATTGTATTCTAAGGAGACAAGAAATCACGTAGAAGGGAACAGTTTTAACTGCGTATCTTCCTTTTCTTTCTTCCCAACTAAGAACGCACTTGTGCTCCAACACTTTTGGCAGCTTTTTGGACAATCGGTTTTCAATGCCAGGCGGCATGAACCAGAGTCACGCCGTCTGGTTCATATGCTCGTACGTTTCGGGGTCAAACCATGTTAACTGCAAAAGAGACACACTGTCAAGTATAATCTCGGAATGAGGGATACCTAAAATTTAGTTTTTGAACTGAAAGTGCACTTACGTTTGCAACCTTATTAAGTGTCCTCCTCCTTGTTGGAGGGAAAAAAAATCGATGAGGTTTTAAGGGCGACGCAAGCCGGTGCATTCGATACAAAATGACCACTCCACGCAAGACGTTGAACTACCGTCCCATATTTTCATTGCTGGAAAAACCCTTTTTATATAAAGTGGTCTGAAAAGTCAATTTTAAGCTGTGCTGAAGGGCACCAAAATTTTGTTTGAAATAAGAATTATCTTAGTCGGGTATTAAGTGTATTGGCAACACGTTCATTATGTCCTTAAAGTCATAAGTTTAATGAAAGTTGCAGTGCATTTCACGTGTCAACTACACAAACGCCACAACCTCTGAAAAAAAAAAACACCTGCCGAGGAAGTTTTCTGACTAATACAGGAAACAACTTGGAAGCGGAAAAATTTTCTGTTTCTTTCTTAATACAAAAAAATATTCAAAACAATTAATCTTTGGGTACTCATTGAAAAAGCTTAACTTTAATTTACAACACGATGTTAAAACTTTTAACCCAAAGAGCCTCAAAAAGAAAGTCTACACATCACACGGTGGTTTTTCTTAGAAATTTCTGATGGTTCTATCTACCAAACGAAGCTGCCGAGGTTTACATCACCCACTNAAATCCACGGTAATTTCCAACGAAGCCCTACTAGAGTTCTACTTCCAGGATGTTCCTTCACCTCATGCAAACAAATCTTAACTACGTCTAGAATATCACACCAAAGGGACAATTAACCTCATCCGTACTCACTCAGTGTAATCATATTTTTCATATGAACTATTTACTACTAGGCATTACCAAGACATCTACTTTATCCCTGCTTTAATTCACATTTACTATAAAATAAATATTATAATCTGTAGATAAAATACAAGCAAAAGTCGGTTAAATTTAACCAGAAATAAGGTTTTTTTTGTGTTAGTAAAAGTACTCGTATAAAACACACGTGATACATTATTTATTTAGGAAAGAACGGAGCACGCCAATTATAGCGTAATTTTTCAAAGGTCTGATTCAAAAAGTGTTGAGAAAACGTGAATACTTTATAGTACAATAACTTATGGAAGTTTTATTGAAGTCTTCGTGGTTAGCCATAATATGATAGACCAGAAAATATAGTATGATATTCGAACATAATTCAATATAGATAACATTACGGAAAAATTAAAAGAGTACCAAACCAAGGTGTGAAAGAACATGTTCATCGTTTGCTATAGATACGAAATTTAAAAAATAATACAACACTATACACGATTAGATCAAAATCTCTAGCGAGGCACAGGTAAATATGAATGGGCCAGCTTTAAAGTTGATGGAATGAGCCAAACGCCCAAACCATGACGAAGATGATGATGAATAAAGGTCGCTAACTCTTAAATGATTAAAAAGCCAGCTTAGTTTATTTTCTTTGTCTTTCGCGCGTTCTTTCGCCACTTGGAAGAACTTGACCTCGTTCAGCAGGGAGAGCACTTGTTCGGGTCAGCTCGGCTAGGTTCGGCTCGGCTCGGCGTTCGTGCACTTGATTGCACCAGATAGTCCTCTTCCAGTCCCTACTGCATGCATGTCAGTCGAATTATTGTTCACGGCACAAGTAGACTGCTGTATAAAAATGAGCAGTTCCTCCGATAAATAATATTGTTACAAGACGCCAGAGGGGTGTATCAGAGTTCGTTAGGGATAGATGTCTTAATAAAAACAAAATAATAAAAAATTATTTTTAATTAACTCCGACACTATTATTTACAACATGAAATTATCTATCTCCGCAGTTACTCTTGTTTCACTTTGAGCGCAATATTTAATGTCCATCTCAACTCTAATTTAAGTCCTTCTCAGTGTCTCTGTTTGGTTAAAGCCACATTAACACATGTTCAGTATGCCTGTTACCATCCTTTGAATTTTTTTTTTACATTCACGCAACCAGTTCAATAGTCCCGCCTGCCAGTCGCACTCTTCACTGCACCGGTGCTCGCAGTCGCAGATTTTACTCCCTCTGGTCACCGCCGTCCCCACTCGTCGCTCTTCCGGTTCGTCGCACAATCGCCCAGACTCCCGGCTCACATAATCTCTACGCTCGGAGACCCGCATCACTTAAATAATATCTCTGGCACTCATCTAGAAGGTTCGCCGCAAACCCGACCCCGCACCAAGGCCAGAATATTCCTTCAGATTAACGCAGAAATTCAATCTGCCGAATGTCAGGAGCACCCGAGAGAGTAGCGTTATCGCAGTGGCTTCCCTTTGTGACTCGCCGCCTGTATTGCGTGACCACTCTGACCTTGGCACGCAGTTTCCTCGCTCCAGTGGGAAAGTTCAAGAAAGTGACGCAAGGCATCAACACATAACAACACATTACGATCGCAGCGGCGTGTAGTGGGATACGGATACAATTTGCCAAGAACAGTGACTTAATCAGCAACAGTGATTCAACATGCCACGAAGAAATTATAGAAGGAGAAGATATTACCCTCGGAAGATTTTCAGGAATATCGGAGGTTTCAGTGCGGACGTTGCTAGAGAAGATGACGTTTTTGTTAAACAAGTCATGGAATGTCAAGAAAGTTATGTTTTGATTTATTTGTTGTATAGATTTGGTTTGCATGGTATGACAAGTAATCCTGGTAGTGGATTGTAGGAAATGTGCCCATAATTGTCCGGCTCCATCAATTGGTTATATCAATCAAATTGATGTTCGTGGTGTTATTTTTTGGAAGACGTTTGCAGTTCATGAAAATGTATTACATCAGACTCCTGTTATTTCTATTACTGAATCTCCTGTTGTATCGTAAATTGGTTGGAACTTGCCAACTTTTTCAGTTTGTATCTTTACTGTTATCACAAGACACAAGTACGTATCGTGACAGTGTACTAGTACTGTAGTTTTGTAGGTTTACTGTTAACAACGAAATATATTTACAGCATATATTAGTGGTTTATTACTACAATTTCTACCACACAAAGTGGGAACACACACACACACACACACACACATGTTGTTTGTGTGCGATGGAGGTCGAGACTTACCGAGCCGAGCCGTTGCAGAGAGCGAGCTGCATATGTAACATGCATTTCAATTTTTGCTGAAAGGTCCGTTTCGAGGCAAGCCTATCCGAGAGGAAAATGTCTGCCCCCTCCTTCAGTCGTTACTAGTACTCATGCGTTGGGAAAGCGAAAAAATAGCGATTTTTGCGAACACACACATAGCTTACCGTTACGACCATTATTAAACGTCTACAAAACAGCAATAGAGCAATTTTAATGGCCCTCTAATTTGAGAGTTAAACTTAAATTGCGGTATTCGGACATGGAACTTGCTTATCTGATTCGCTGTCCACGATATTACGTTATTTACAGTCGTCATTGCGATACGACATGCCCAGTTAAGTGAAGCTAATTCTTCAAAGGTCGATTTGAGAAGTGCTGACGTATCAGTGAAACTGTATGATAAATTCTCGTTCGTGCCCCAGAACCATTTGCTAGCGTTTGTGCTTCGATGTAGCTAACAGTTCTGCACTCTTACGAGTGGTCTTGCTCTCGCTACAACAGTTGTATCCGTTTGCCGACCTAAAAACGTATTAAATTTTGTTCTAATTTTATAACTTACCTTCGAGCTTAAAAGCCTATTTCTAGAAAGCGGCTTCTCATCTAACTACTTCCAAACTTATTTTTCTGTTTAAAAAAAACACGGGTACGTGTACTTATGTACGTGCGTTGGAAGTCATTATTCTTTGGCGCGAGTAAAATAAAATTTTATTACCTATGCAAATAATTTACGTAAGTCGGAAAACGATCAAATAGCCGAATAAAGACACGCGCCAAAAGAAGTATAACTTCAAAAAACCTAAGTGTGAGAAATAACACTCTTAAGCTCTGTTACTAGGCAAATATAACAATTTGTATTTCAGTGTTGGGTAATACCCCTACCACGTTTACTGTCGAATTTCGTTACACTGTGCGCGCGCAACTTCTGCTGTACAGTAAACTTTTACCCTCAACGCGCCAAAATAAGTATAACTTGAAAAATATTTTCGCATACAAAATTAATGTATACATGCGTAATGAGGCAATACGTACAACTTGAAACATTTGACACTCGGGTAATATACTTTGCGAAATACAGCATGTTACTCATTCTGGTGTAACTTATATACCCTGTCGAACACAGTATCGCTTACAATAATATTTAAACTGTGAGCTGATTTTTTGTTTAATTATTTTTCAATTGTCCCAAAACCTCTCGATTGGAAATAAACTTGATCTTTTGTAGGATAATCTGTCATTACCGATATAACTGACACTTCTATTGAAATGTGGTTTAATTCTAACACAAATTTTTTTCCGTGTGTCATTGCTAAAATAAGTTTGCAATTTAGCTGATTGTTTACATAATTTACCATTATAATGGATAATTTCACCCATATAATTTAATGTATCGCTTACATAATTCCACAAAAGCCCACAAAATTAAATCAGTACTAAAACAAAATATTATTTCCAAAATTATTTGTATTCAGCAGAAATATCTGTATTTTGATCGTACCAACCAAATGCAGACTTTTTGACATTAACTATTTGTTTATATTTTTGTGTTGGATCTGGAGTATCATTTTGTTATGAATTCGTGTGTTATTTCTTCCAAATAAATAAGTTTGGGTGGCACCAAGCAACTGACACATTCAGTGCCGATTGAAGTGAAGCGAAGCGAGGATTTATAAGTGACGGAATGCAATTGTGGAGAAGACGGGAGAACCCTGAGAAAACTAACCACGTTTGACCCTGCTGGAGTACGAACCTGAGCACCGTGGTGGACGGCCTATGTTCTGACCACTACACCGTTGAGGCCTTCTGCCTTTTATTCTGCTCTGTATTAGCAATCATTTTACTTAATGAGACACCCAAGGGGACAACAGAAGGCAGCACAAGTAAATTGTCGGTAATGATTATGGTTTACGCGGAAAAATTGACCGTTCCCTAAGTACTTAACGAAGTGTAAACATGCCTTTCTTTCGTCAACATCTTTCTTGCATGTATGAAGCTGCTATCCTATTTCATTGCGCCAGCGAGGATTCTGATACCCTAAAACAGAAGGTATGTGGTTGCGCTGAAAGAAAGGCTTATTCAAGTCGACAAAATACTTGTGCGTGTATAACCAATTACATATTCAGTCGCCCAAACAAAATATGTTGTTGACAGTGGCGTATAGTGAAGTGTTGCAAGGTGAGCTGATGCTTGCTCAGTACTATACGCACTCGGCGCACGCAGCAGGAACCAGTAACCAGAGTGGACCCTGGAGAAACTGAATATACTGCGTCCACTCACGAGAGAGCGGCGAGGCCCCCATTAAACACGTGCTATGACGTCAAATGCACTACTACGTTTAAGCGGCCGATGTGTACACTAGCAAACTATTAGGTATAGCACAGAGAAAAATACAGCTTTCCTTGCAACAGTTCATCACACGCTGCTGGTTGTTGAGAAAACAATACTTGTCAAATGACAAACTTGAATTTGTTCATCTAATGAACTACACACATAAATAATAAACCCTATGTGTTGGGGAAAAAAAAATTTGGCTGTCAATAAAATATTTACTTTAATCATTTTTACTTCCTTTCTCACTCATTCCATTTATTTATTCCGAAAATACAAATCGAGAGTGAAAATTAATAGAAATAGCGTTTATAAGTGCACTTATTGACGATAAATGACGATATAAAAGTGCCAATAAAGAATGTTCAGCAGTAAACCAAAAAGTAAATCTGTAAAAATTGGAAATATTTACAAACCTAAGCTGTCTCTTATTTAAGATATATTATATTTTTAAACATGACCATTTTTTCGATATTAACTTTTTAGCTGACGTTACCAGGGCGTTGCGTTCGGACGGAAATGGTTTTGGTTTTCTCTTTTTCTTAATAACAGACTCTGTTTAATGCACGTGGAGCCATGCAAAAATTTTCAGTTGTGCCTATCGAATCTTACAGCTGGAGACGATCAAATAATTACAACAAAGTAATTTGGTTTCAGCAAGAAAATATTTAATTGCCCTTATACAAATAATTAACTTGGTCTCTCCGAACCATCTTTGTTTCATTCTGCAAAACCTTTTTCTCAGTGTGTTGTGCAAATAATTAAGCCGAGTCAAAAACTTGATCATCCAGTCGTAAAAGTGTAAACCAGCTATTATGTTACCGAAAATATGAAGGGTCGAAAATTAATCACGACTTTCCATTGTCTCTAGGCATAATTTAAGGACCCTCAAAGCCTTCACATAATTTAATGGGAAATACCTGAGACTATCTTGGATATTTACATTTTCTGCCGTAGTTTTTTTTAGAAAGGCGTACTGAAAATTTTATAATAAAGTGTAAAAAATAACTGCCCGAACCTTTTTATGTTGTTATATTTTCACTGCGTACATTATTTTTAAAGGTGGAGCAAAATAAGTAAAACAAAGCCGGATTTTATCTTGTTCCACTCCAGCTTAAATTATATTTATCGCAGTGAAAATGTGACAATATAGAAATGCTCGAGCAGCACAATATTATGAGGAAACCCAGTAGGTATTTAAAAATAAAAACTAGGGCAGAAAATAATAAAAATTGTTAATACTTAACCACAAGTATATTTTTTTGGCACCGTTTCTAGTATCGTATGGTCCTGTTCCCTCTTCAAAGGTGGCAGGATACAACATGAATCACATTCCCGATTAACCAGCTCTTGTGCCGCACCCGAGCTGAATGATGTACCAAGTACCCGACCGCTTCCCATCTCTCTCGCACTATAGATCACCCGCGTTCGGAAGCATCCGTCAACGTCTCCAGGACTGAATCGCTTCGCTGGCCTGGCACGCAGTTCAGATCACTTTCGTGCTCTACACCCACAGCCACGACTGTGTGGTGTACTCGCCGCGAACACGTGCTTTACACCACAGTCGCCCAGACTGTGTGGTGTACTCGCCGCGAACACGTGCTTTACACCACAGTCGCCGAGACTGTGTGGTGTAGTCGCCGCGAACACGTGCTCTACACCACAGTCGCCGAGACTGTGTGGAGTACGTTTGAAGACAGTAATTATGATCTCGTTGCACGCAAATTGTGTAATCTTCCGTCATTTGTAAAACTAATATTACCCTGGGCCTTGATCACTTTGTTCGTGCGTCGGTCAAGTGAAACTATGTAATTATCAGACAAGTTAATATTTAACAAATTTTATAATTCTTACACTTAAATTCATAAAAAAAAGAGAAGGTAAAGAAGTTATTTGAGTATTAACTAATGTTTACCTGATGCGTTTTATTCGACGTTGAATCACGTATATGCTGTTCACCGTAAACTGAGCATTTCTGAAAGGCCTGCTTAAGATCTACTTGTATGCGCATTCTGTATTCTTCCGACATAAGTAAAATTAACATTGACATGGACCTGTTAACTTTATACTTGCATCGGTAAAGCGAAACTGTTAAATTATTAGACATTTAAATATTTTACAAATTAACTAATTCTTAAAATTGTATGCATTGAAAACTTTAACAAAAAATTGTCGTAGTATTCAAAAAAGGTTTACCTTACACTTTCAATTCAATGTCAAGACATGGAAATGCTTTCCCTTCTTCGTTGCCAACTTCGCTGGACGAATGGCAGTCAGTTTGTCCATCATAATATACGCAGGTAGAGACAGCGATATTTTATAGAGGTTGATTTCTAAAGTGCCCAGTTAACCGTGAGCAGCCTATATTACATTAGTGTTATTGTTGCTAAATCCTGTTCACGGTAAATTAAGCACTTTTGATATCAACTTATGAAAAATATCACCGGCCCATATCTGCATGTATTTTTAACGGGCGTGCTGATTGTCATGCGTCCAGTCAAGTTGGCAACGACGAAGGGAATGTAGTTCCGTGTTTCAACGTTGAATTAAAAAGTCAGGTAAATATTTGTAAACACTAAAGTTATTTATTTCGTTTCCTTTTTTTTTAAATTCGTATACGTGTAACAATTGGCAAATTTGTAAAGCATATACTTTTCTAATAATTTCACAGTCTCAATTGACCGACGGTTGAATTAAGTGACAAGGCCCGCGGCAATGTTAATTTTACATATGGGGGAAGAATACACAATGTACATACAAGTATATATTAAGCAAATCTTTCAAAATTGCTCAGTTTACCGTGAACAGCATATATAAAAATATTCTGTTCATCTAATTATTACCAAAGTTGGATAATTACACTATTCTTTACTTGGTGCATTGGTAATACACTGGAGTTCGGAAGGATCTATGTTCGATTTTATGTCAGGCCTTCATGATTTCGGTACGCGATTGTTTTTCAAAATCGCTCCAGGTGGATACTGAAATAAATCCTCCGTGAAGGCCATGACCGATTCCTTCCGGTTTATGATAATCCATATAGCTAGTTCGCCTTTAATGACTCCGCTTTGAACAAAACTTTAATGTTTAACGCATAAAGAGTTGCACTATTAAGAGTAAATTCTAGTAAAACAGGTTTGAAATCAAATGTAAACTTTCAAAAAGAACCATTAAAAAAAATTCACTGCTCATGCTTGCTTGCCTTATACAATGAAGAGCCAAAAAAACTGGTACACCTGCCTAATATCGTGTAGGGCCCCCGCGAGCACGCAGAAGTGCCGCAAGACGACGTGGCATGGACTCGACTAATGTCTGAAGGTATGCAGGAGGCAATTCACACCATGAATCCTGCATGGTAGTTCACAAATCCACAGGAGTGCGATGCGGTGGAGATCTCTTCTGAACAGCACGCTGCAAGACATCCCAGATGTGCTCAATAATGTTTATGTCTGGTGATTTAGGTGGCCAATGGAAGTATTTAAAGTCAGAAGAGTGTTCCTGGAGCCACTCGGTAGCAACTCTTGACGTGTGGGGTGTCGCATTGTCCTGCTGGAATTGTCCACGTCCGTCGGAATGCACAATGGACATGAATGTAAGCAGGTGATCGGAAAGGATGCTTACGTATCTGTCACCTATCAGAGTCGTATCTAGACGTATTAGGGTTCCCGTTTCACGCCAACTGCACACGCCCCATACCATGACAGAACCTCCACCAGCTTGAACAGTCCCCTGTTGACATGTAGGGTCCATGGATTCATGAGGATGTCTCCATACCCGTACACGTCCATCCACCCGATACAATTTGAAACGAGCCTCGTCAGACCAGGCAACGTGTTTCCAGTCATCAACAGTCCAATGGCGGTGTTGGCGGGCCCAGGCGAGGCGTAAAGCTTTGTGTCGTGCTGTCAACAACGGTACACGAGTGGGCCTTCGGCTCCGAAAGCCCATAAAAACGATGGTCCGTTGAAAAGTTCGCACGTTGGCACTTGTTGATGCCCCAGCATTGAAATCTGAGCCAATTACGAATGGGTTGCACGTCTGTCACGTTTAATGATTCTCGTCAGTCGTCGTTTGTCCCGTTCGTTCACGATGTTTTTCCGGCCACAGAGATGTCGAGGATTTGAAGTTTTACCGGATTTCCGATATTCGCGGTACACTCGTGAAATGGTCATACACGAAAATCCAAATTGTATCGCTACCTTGGAGATGCTACGTCCCATCTCTCGTGCGCCGACTATAACACCACGTTCAAAATAACTCAAATCTTGATAACCTACCATTGTAGCAGCAGTAACCCATCTAGCAACTTTGCCAGACACTTGTTGTCTTATATAGGCGCTGCCGACCGCATCGCATTACTCTGATTGGTTCCATACCTCTGTTATTTGTATACCAACACCTATGCCAGTTTTTTTGGCTCTCCAGTGTATTTAGAGTTCCTAAAATTTCGTGGATTCGTTTGGCAACAAGGTAGACTCCACAATCCTTTGTATACACGGACCACAGTTACCGTTCACTTGCTGTTAGTAGAGCAGTATAACGTCAAATTAGTCTGGGATTCAGCACTGCTTTCCCGTGTAGGTTCTGGTTGAAAATCGTCCGGGGCATGACTTACATACTGTGGTCCAATGGGTGGTAAGAAACTCTAATGTACATGTGGTTGAAGTTTTGCGTGTCTTCAAATGAATTCGCGGAGTTTCCAAGTCTCACATTACGTTGAGTATATTTTATCACCTCCAGGGAGGCGGAAGAGGTAAACATGAGAGCCATGGGCTGGCTTATCGGTTCATAGTCTAATTGCGGCAGAAAATAGAAAATAGTTCCGATGGTACTTTGCAATTTTTGAGGACAAGCGCTGCAGTCGAAAATTTTAATTGCGCCTTTTATTGGTCCATATAACTGCTAAAATACTCTGTGTACATGCTGGAGTATACGTGTGTGGAACATTGAAAGGTATTTATTTGTTGCCTTTTTTCTCTGTAAATAACGTGCAAGATGGCGGTCGCGGCGAGTAAGCTTGAAGTGTCACTGTGTGTTGGAGAACATAAAAGAGGGAAGCCGTTAAAAACCGCACACAAAGGAGTGGCGATTATGAATTGCTGAATGTGAATGATTCGCTTCGTTGCGAATACGTAGCTTAGATAAATATTTCTTTTAGAATGTGGCAGAGAATGGGAGGAGAGGTTCTGACAGGTGACAGCTCATGACTTGTGTTCCGGAAAATTTCGCGAGTTCTAGCGGTGCTATGACGAAGTAAAGAGATTTGGGCGGCTCTTAACATTGAGGTCTTGAGAGTCGATGAAGGTGAAGCGAGGTGAGTATGGAGCAGCACAGGAATGCAAGGACGGGATAGATGGGTGATCCCCTAGAAAGATCCGCCGACCAGTGACATCGTCCGTCCTTTGGGGGTGGCACATGCCTCAAGTTCTTACCCCTGGGTGCGCCCTTTCAGTAAACTGCATTCGACTAAGTTTTAAAGTAAAAACTACATAATTAAGTTACGGGAATTGTCGTTATTATTTGTTAAAAAGCGGGTTTGAGATCAACACGAAATGTAAGTAAACGTCACACCACAGTTGAAACACGTTTATTAAGAGGGAAGTATCCCTGCAATTAATGATATTTGGAGTTCGCTCCATAACTTAATTTTGGGAGTAAATATTTAAAAACGTAGCTAGTCAAGGTATATAGAAAATCTTTATAGTTATTTCGATATCCAACTTATTTTACTTACATGATAAGTTTCACATATGTAACCTTAACCAAATATTGCCAAACTATTTAATTATGTCAATCCCAGATGGAATAATGCACGTATAATTCAAACCATACAAATAAAAAAAAATTCGTTTGGTAGTCCTCTATGTCATGCCTAGTTTTGATTTTTTGTCTTGTAATAAATTTTAAATACAAACATTTGTACGAAAAATGAAAGATTTAATGTATTCTTCTCCCTTATGTAGTTGTTTTGGCCATTCTTAAGGCAACATTCGGGACATGCCCATGAGATGAAAATCTTCTTTTTTAGTGTGTGGCAACGGTTTTTAACCGCCAAGTATTACCACTTGAAGCGTTGCGGGTTGTTCCTATTATAAAAGGACTTTCCACAACCAGTAACTTTTGACATGTTACGGGTGACTGCGGTCGCGCAGTGGCTAGAGCGTTCGCCTCACACCAAGGCGAACCAGGTTCGGTTCCCGGCGGGGCCGCTCCTGAATTTTCGCACCTGGGAATCGTGCCGGGCGATGCCGCTGGTCGGCGGGTTTTCCTCTGGGGTCTCCCGTCTCCCCCCGCCCATGCATTCCGGAGCTGCTCCTTACTCTCCTCGCTTCATCCTAATCGGCTCTCAAGACCTCGTCGTTAAGAGCAGGCCAAAACCTCTCCACTCCACTTGACGTGTTATTTTTACGGTTTGGCTGCATTGTGAGGATCGTCACGTCACTGCTCGTTGTGTGATAAACTGTGTCGCTCTGCAAATAAAGGTAAATCATTTTCACTGGCAGATAAGACAAGTGATTTTCTTCCCAATAGATTTTTAACTCTCATTTGTGTGAAGGCAAATAGAAATAATGCAAAACAGCCGTAATAAATTAAATTAAATTTAAAATCATTCCTGAATTCTTACTCTAAAAATTATATTACTTAGGGGTTTGCGGAAAATGTTTTATTTGTCCGAGGAGCCATGAGTTCAGATACTTGTCTATGATAAAAAACAGAACCATTAATTTTTAAATAAGTGATACTTCCTTTTAAGTCACAGAAAACCTTAAAAATTAATACAATAAAAATCAAACCCGAGTTGTCTAATGTTTTCTCCATCGCATATCACAACAGCCGATGATGGCTTTTTTTAAAAACACTTTTTCTGTGTCCGAGTTGTGTATTTTCTGTGACTATAGGCAGTTCATGGTGAGGGGAGCACTTTTGGACCCTAGTTCCTTTTTTCCTATCAGCCATTTCTTATCCTTCTACCACTTTTAAAATTAATATTCCCATCCAATTAATCAACATAGTTTATATATTTCACTGGACTCGAAATTTAACGTCTAATGTTAAAATAAAATATATCTATCTACTATTATTCCAAGGGAGATGACACCGAAAAGTGCTCACTTCACAGTGAATAGCCTATGGCAACAAAGTGTCGTAAAGAGAAGTGTAAAAATTAACGGTTATTTTAATCTCTACTCATTTGGTTGATAACCAAAGCATTTATGAGACGAGAAATGGTTTAAGTCTTCCAACACAGAGGGCCCCATGTGCAACGTGTGACGTAACGTAACTCATGGCGTATCAGTAGTGAATGAATAAACACCACCCCCCCTCCCCCTTTCCTTCGCCGCGTGTAACACAGGTGGCCAGCCTGTTACGACGTGTGTGGCCTCGTCGACGTGTGTGTGTTTTGACATGGCAGAAATTATCTTGATGGCCCTCGTCACGTGTTGTTACTGGTCAGGCTGACAAAAAAATAAAAGGCCCCGTTTTAATTGTTCACGCATCATTCAGCGCCCTGGTCGGTAAAAGATGTCCGCATTTTTACACGCCAGCATCCCATTAATGCTTCAACTGTTTGATCAGGTATCAACACCCACTACAGCTTGACAAATGGAAATAAACTTAGGCGACTGGTGCAGCGAGAATAGCTATGTTTTCTGAATTCATTTTTATCCCTGCCATATTCCCGTCTGGAAACATCGCTTGCAACACAATTTTTAAACATCGTTAAAATAATTTTAGCGTTTGAATTCAGCGCCAAACCAATTTTAAATAATACGCAGCTTAATTTCAGCTTTTTGTTTTCAATTTACAGGAGTGATGTGAAGAATTTGGTTTTAAATTTGACGTTTCACTCATCTGCAACTAGGGTTTAACTATAGCCAGAACTATTTGAAACTCTATTATCGTTGTAAAACTCGAAATAAATTTTTACACGAAACAAATATCGAACTAAAAATAAAATTAACACTCTTTTGGTTACATAAACAATTATTTCGTAATTTATATAAACCTTTTACGTCTGTACTAGTTTTAAATTTTTGCGCGAGATATAAATTGCAAATTTCAAATGATTTTAAAATATGTTTATTTAATATAAATATATATTTGATCTGATTAATTCCAGGGTATTGTCTGATATCACACAGCAGAAGTCTAGAATACGCTGAAATATAATAAATACTCTCGTTTTATGTCACCGTATTTTATGTAGTTACATTTATATTTATGAAAATGTGGGAAACTAGGAGGCTACATTCCCTAGGAAGATTTTTGTCATAGGCTATTCACGGTAAAATGAGCGCTTTTGAAAGCCCTGCTTAAGATCGATCTACTTGTATGCGGATTGTGTATTCTTCCAACACATGTACAATTAACATTGCCATGGGCCTCATCACTTTATTCGTGCGTCGGTCAAGTGAAACCGTGAAATTATTAGAATAGTAAACATGTTACAGGCCAGCTCATTTTTATAATTCGATGCATTAAAAAAACAGAAAGCAAAAGAAATAATTTAAGTGATCACAAATTATTATCTAACACTTTTTATTCGACGTTAAAATATGGAACTACTTTCCCTCCATCATTACCAAATTTACAGGGGCGCGTGTCACTCAGTGCGCCCGTTAAATTATATGATGGCACAGCCAGTAACATTTCCTAAGGTTGATTTCAAAAATGCTCACTTTATCGCGAACAGTCTTTAGGTATTTTACGTTGCGAATGAAAATTTGTCTCTATAAGTTAGATGCAAATTTCATTTTTTATACTTCTAAAAGTATGCTAATAATTTAAGTTAAATTTATAGAGTAAAATAACAGTTTTTATATGTATCAACGATGAATTTAAATTCAGGACCTCTTAGCTTCTCGAAAAGTGGCCTCCCTTTATTGCACTGCACGGACGTTCTCTCGTGTCGTGCTAAAATGGGTCGTAAATGTAACAGTGACACTTCAAAGAACACCTCTATACTGGTCGTGTGTCAATAAAACGAGGCCAATAAAACACTGTACGGTGTACGTTCGTATTTGATATGTCTCTGTGTCTGTATCAATAAAGAAGTTGTTTCGGCTATATTCTACGAGACTTTTCGCGTGTTTTTCTTCGAACAGTTTCACTACACCGCTAAACTTTTTACAGTCAGGAATAACCCGGCATGTGAACTGTTTTATGACATCCTTAGTTTTATTACTAACACAACAGCAAAAAGCGTGTCCTACAAAATTTTGTTAACTTCGAAGCTCTTTGGTACTGTGATGTACTCGAACCGCCTTTTTTTCTCTACTAACAGCCAATCTGCCAGCTTACCGGCTGAAAGGAAACTAAAGAGGTGGACGTATATTTGGAGCAACTATATATTGCCTGCATCATTCAGTGCGACAGACGGTTGCAGTAGTTCTTAATCTTTCGTTTACCTGGGACATTCCTTTATCTGTACAGTAACGTCGAACGTCCATATGATGTATACGAAATGTTTCGTAACATGTCGGACCAGCTTCACCGGTAGACAGGAGACCATCGAAACAATGAAGGAAATTCCATATAAACATGTGGCCTGTTTGACCTTTATCTTTTCGAATTAAAGCCTCGAATTCGACATATCTTGACTTGTTTCCTAAGTGTGCTATGGGCTACTCTTGTTTGTTCTCCTGACGAGCAGTTGACACTGTGCTGTGAGTTGGACGTAATAATGAATGATTCGAATACGAAAATGGCAGAAATGCATTTGATGCATGGACTCACGCTTATGCGGCAGAAGCAATACGTCTGTATGCGAACCGTTTCCGTGGCAGACGTCTTCCAGACAAGAGAACAAATCCAGCAGTAACATGAAAGACTACAAGATACGGGCTCATTAAAAAAAAAAAGCTCATGGCAGACGGTGACAACCCGTTAGATTTTGAATTGTTAATCTCGACGAGCGGATGTTGCAGGGTGTTGAAGATAAAGCTGGCACCAGTACCTGAAGTATGGTAGCAGTAGCGAACGACGGATACACGAGAGTGTGAAGAGAGATTTGCGAAAGTATTTTCTCTATCCGTACCCTTTCCAACGATTTTAATCACTTAGTAGCGATTATCTTCATCCAAGAGCCAATATTTGTACTAGGTTTCAGCATATGTATATCGGTGATACGTCTTTTTCTATCCGCCGTATTATTTACCGACGAAACTGGATTCCCCAGAAATGGAATCTGATGTTTTCATAACGTTCATCGTGGGACGAAGAAAATCCACGTGTTAATAGTTTATCACGCCACCAACAGCAATCCAGCGTCAATGTTTGGGCAGGAATACTTGGCAATAATCTAATCGGACCTGTTTTTCTTGTTGGGAGATTTACAGGTCAAGCTTTCATGGATTTACTCACCAATCGGACACATGGAATTTCGGATGCTCCCCTTGATATTGTATGTCACATGTGATTTACGCGTGTTGCCACATCGTGACGTATTTGCCGAAAATCAAAGAATTTCTTGAACAAAATATTTACGCATCGTGCAGGGCATGCCTATTGGCTGGCCTGCACGATCTCAAAAATTAAATCCATTTGATTTTTATTTGTGGGGGCACTTGAAAACTATGGTTTGTGCAACACCCATTCTCAACATTGAAACACTTCGTCAGTGTATCCAAGAAGTCTGCCAACTTATTCGACGAAAACCTGGAATTTTTTAAAGCATACGGCTGTCTTCGATACGACGACTGCAGATGTGCGTTCAGACTCTGAAGGTGGTTATTCTGAGTACCTGCTATAACGATAAGCAGCACCATATATTTCCAGTACACATATGAATATAACTCGGAAACAAGAGCAAAGAGGCCACATGATTTTATTAATTTTTTTCCCCGGTATTTGTATTTCCTATCTACTGTCCATCGGTGAAGTGGGCCTCGTATGTTACTAAACATTAGGTATGTATATTTATTCGATAATGTATTCACTAGACGGTTTAAAAAAAATGTAAATTTAAACATATAAACTGTCGGGAAATTTTACATTTTTGTGTCTGAGAAATCTAAAAACAATTTAATTACATCTTGTGTAATTTTACGTAAATTTATGTAGGAATGCATAAATTCTAGAAATAGACAAATGCATAACCAATCAGATGTTAGTTCCGTGTAAATTTACACACTTAGAAGAAGACAAGAATAAATAAACATAATCTTGTAAAATTGTTAAATGTACGTCTTATTAGCATAAAGGTCACTGAATATATACTCACGGTGCGACAGTTTAACTATATATTTCCCACAGTGAAAATTTACTCTGAACATATTCTGTGTATAAATGTAATAAGTGAGAGAAAAGAATATTATCCCAAATCAGTAAAGGATGAATTTACCCTATAATTTATTTGAAAAGTTTTAGTTGGTCTGCGTGATTTGTGAAAAACATCACGGCACAAAAAATTTTGTGCAAACCTTTTTAAACATCCAGTGGGAACTTCAAGATTCTGTTTGTACGACTCGGATGTATAGCTTTACTAACCCTTCTGCAGGTATTACATTACTTTTTTTAACGATGGTGTAATTGCGTACTTACTCTTTTGATGAATTCGTTAAGCCTATATATACGTTTAGCATAAAGAATACATGTGTGTCAGCAACATAGTTTATATTTTATAGTGCAGATGACAATGCTGTTAATGCGAAGTCAATTCTTCCGTACTATCGAAGCTAGTCAGAAATTAATTAAAAATAATTTGCACCCATGTAGAGGAAAGTAGACTCACTAGCCATTAAGTGTCTTCTTGNAAAAAAAAAAAAAAAAAAAAAAAAAAAGTTTTATTTGTTTATTGAAAAGCTTCACTCTTTCAGAAACTTAAATTTTCCAGATACGTTGACTAACGTAGCTGTAAATGAACTGATAAAAAAAACCTCAATTAATAGACACGCTTTACCCTGGACTCGAATTCAGGACTCCTATATGCCGTAAGCCATCGCGCAATTATAATCTGTGTACGCCATCCATCGTTAATAATAAGTATGCATATTATTACTTATATTATAAACGATAGCGTCATGTAGTGATACACATATAATGTTTCCTGTTTTTCGATCGCCTGGCAATGACGCGGAATTGTTTCGTCGTTCGAAAAATAGGGCTTTATTCGCCGCCGAACTAGTTTTTTTGTCTGTCATTAAATAAAATAACTTATTTTGGGGAGTGAAGGGGCAGGCAGCATGTTGAAATGCCATTCTTATCACGTTGATAATTTGAAATGAGTTTATTTTTTTCGGCAAAAAGTTTTTAACACTGTACCAGATAGTTGTTGTTCCGAAGGGGTTTTAATAAATCAGCGTGCACGGTTTATGTGTACGAAGGTATCTGAGCATAATTATTACATTCAATATCCGGAACTACCGTTTAGTTGAATGAATTGACTTTGAAAAATATTTATATAATATAACGTTTATATTATTTATTATGAATTACGAAAAATGTATTCTATCAAACACAATCGCCCTCATCAAGAACAACGTTCAGAGACACACTTATACGCAAATGAATATTATAAAATTTTAATTAAAGAGACAAAAGTGAAAAGAAATTTACATAATGTGAGAATAGGAAGATTTCCATTTATTTTCAGAGATTAGCATTTTTAGGTCTTGAAATATAAAGTGGGTCCCCTTGTTTCGCGAGATATTACATTAAAATTTATTTTTCCTGTGAGTCTATTCAACAACATGGCGGACAAAAGTGTCTATGTTTGGCATTTATGATGCTTCTAATGGATACTTTCAGCATACAGATTTGGTCGGAATTGGTATAATGGTGCCGTAGAAATAAAAATTGAACGTAAAATATTCGTGTAGCCGCCATTTTGAAAATAAGTACATAATAAATTAAAATCGCGTACCTTCACATGCCCTACGATAGTTACTTACTTGTCAAAGTTAACGAGAATTGGTTGAGTGGTTTTCGATATATCCCTTAAAAACTTAATTTTTCATGTGGTGTGATGTTAAAAAATGGTGAACAAACAACATTATCCAACTCTGAATACAATGCTTATATTATACACTGCCTCCAGACCAAAAATGAGTCGAATTATAAGTTGGGGTAGTGATATTTCGCAAAAAAATTTCAAGACAAGATACAGTCCAAAGCACTGTATGGTCGTCCAGCTTCTTTGATTGGCTAAAAAAAATTCTGGCCCATGTCAACAGTTTGCGCACGAATAACGAAGGTTCAGTGTCGGAGTTACTTAGTTCTGAGTGGCTTGGTCAAAGACGGACACGGCACCAGCAGCCAATGGAGGTATAACAACAGCTGAGGTGTGTGTATAGTATTGAAGTCTACTGTGTGCTCAGATTTTTACGCGAAAAGTCACTGGCCCTAATTATAAGTTATCACGCTGTTCTAAAATTATTTTTCACTATTTTTGCAAACACCAGCATAGGGTCTTTTACAAATGTGCCCATTACTTTCTCATCATAAACCGAGTCCTGTTTTCCTTGATTTCTGAAATTGCAGAAACATCTATTTTGGTAATCTTTCCTCATTCAAGTGTTAAGAATCAAAGTACTTTAGTAGATACCTATGCTTTACTTTTTCCTATTTTACTCACGTGACTATTTTGTACGGACTTGCAGTTAATTTGTAGACCTGTATGTAGTTCCTAAAATTGCCCTCTTCATACTGTGTATATAGTAGTGTAAACACTTACGCTTGTTCACTAATACGAATTTTTTAAAGAACTATTCGATGTTACACATATTTCCCCTGACCGAATTACAGCCAAGTTCCGCTTGCTGAACACAATGTGGTGATACCATATCCACCTATGTATTTACAGCCAGGTAAGCGTATGATTTCTATGGAGGTGCATGAATAGTACACTTATAACTAGGGCCAGTGACTTTTCGCGTGAAAATCGGAGCACACAGTAGACTTCAATACTATATACACTCCTCAGCTGTTGTTATACCTCCATTGACTGCTGGTGCCGTGTCCGTCTTCGACCGAGCCACTCGGGACTAAGTAACTCCGACACTGAACCTTCGTGATTCGTGCGCAAACGGTTAACACGGGCCAGAACATTTTTTAGCCAATCAAAGATGCTGGACGATCCTACAGTGCTTTCGACTGTATCTTGTCTCGAAATATTTTCGCGAAATATCACTGCCCTTACTTATAACAAACTGTAGCAGAATTTTGTTCCATTAAGGACTTACAAAATATAAATTTTTTTTAAAATTGTTTAGGCATGTTTTCCTCTAATCTTAGAACTAGACTATAACTTGAAACTGAATTGACAGTTCAAGTTAAGTTGAGTTTTCAGTTCAGTGCAGTTGAGCCTGCTTTCTTAGGAAACTCAAAACTGAACGGAATGTGAAACCGTAACGTCAAAATGGCGGAACACAGATTTGAGCGGACTGAATGCATGTTAGTGTATAAAATGAGATACAATAGAATATTCTGCGTTTTATTTTAATAGAAGAAGTAACAGATAGTAGAAATCGTTATATAAAACTAGCAAAGAGACTCAAAGACTTCCTATGTTTGTCAATCATTGTTTCGAAGGGGCATGCAAAGTTTTAGTTAAGAATCACTTGAAGGATCGTGACGCAAAATTTGCAGAGTATTTTGGTTAAGGTGGCCGCCTGAGTAGACGCCGAACTGTGTGCAGAGCTGCATCAGAAAAACGTTTTATTAAAAAACCGTCCAACGTTTCTGAGTGAGGTCGTTACGCGTCAAGCATGTTTTCGTGGTAGTGAAAATAGCTCAGACGGGTGTTTTCACGGTCATTTTACGTATAAACATTCCGGCAAAAAAGATTAAAAAAGGAATAGGGACGTACATCAAACCTTTATTTTTATTATGACGTCATAAAAAAGGCAGGGTCTCCGTGTAAGTGTCACAGAGGCGCGTTATCGACGGCAAGACGGCACGCCAGTTCAGATGCTCTGCGCGTAGAGGCGATGAGAGAGTTGATGCGCATGTCTCGGTCACCCTTAGCGCTCCCACGCTTTTAGGCCACAGACGCGCAAAATTCCTTCAATTAGGCGGCCACCTTAACGCTTTTTTATTTCATTTCATCCTAGGGCGTATTAAATCAGACATCGAGTGCCTACCTTACAACTGGAAAAAACACTCTATAACAACAGAAGAAAGAATAAGTTTAAACTTGAGTTAAATCAAACATCAATTTCAGAACACTATTTGGAAATGACAATATTTATTTTTTGAAACTAAATCAATTATTCTCTATTCTTTTGATGATCTGAAATTGCGTTTTAAGCTCTTTTCTTATACTCAATGCACTAAAAAGAAAAACACAAATCTCACAATCACACAACTTATAAAGAAAATGCCTGCGAGAAAAAAACTGATTTCAACATGAACTGGAATCAAAATCATCATTCCCGCCGATATGTATGTCACCGTGAATTCTATTGGAATACTTAAAATAACTTAAAAAGGATTAATTCAGTCGTCAGGTTCAGTATGATGGTCTAGTTCAGTTAGGTTTTCAGTTGATGGGAAAAACTGCCATAAGAAAATATATGTCCGTTTTTGGCCACTTGACACTTTACGTACAAATGTTTTGTTATAAATACGTTTGGTTCAGTTAGGTGTTCAGATTAGGGGAAAACAATCCTTAACAGGTTTAATTACACCTCCAGTTTAACTCTCGACGGTATTCCCAGAATTGCCTCCGTAAATAATTCGTGTGCTTGTAGTCCGTTTTACACCTCGTTTCACAAACTCGGCAAATATGGTCGTTTTAAGTTGAGCTGAGAGATTTGGGTGGCTCTTAACAACGAGGTCTTGAGAGCCGATGAGGGTGAAATGAGATGAGAATGGAGCAGCACCGGATAGCAAGGGTGGGGGAAATCGGGAGTTCCTCGAGAAAACCTGCCGACCAGTGGCATCGTCCAGCACGATTCCCACTTGCGAACATTCGGAGTTACCCGGCCGGGGATCGAACCCGGTTCACCTCGGCGGGATGGGAGCAGTTTAACCCCATCAGCCACCGCGGCCACTAAATATGGTCGTTGATAATGTTTTAGCAACTTTCCCCCCGTGTTTGTTTTCTAGCACTTTCACGGTGCCGAATCATTAACACGTGCGAACTGGTCGTAAGTTAAAGGGCAACGTTCGTATTTACGTCTTGTGGTGAAGGGGGGGGGGAGGCAGCGGTTGCCAAGTGGCCAGGGTGCTCGCCTCCCACCACGGCGATCCGGGTTCGATCCCCGGCGGGTCCACTCCCGGATCTTCGCATGTGGGAATCGTGCTGGACGATGCCGCTTGCCGGCGGGTTTTCTCGGGGTACTCCCGCTTCCCCCGACCTTGCATTCCAGCGCTGCTCCATTCTAGGGTCTCATTTCTGTCATGCCCGGGGATGACGGTCACCTACGGGTCCCAGCTGGAAAGACCGTCACTCGGAGGGTGTTGCCTTGCCCTGGGTGCACTACACACACGCCATTATTATTATTATTATTACGTCTGGCGGGAGGTCAAAAAGTGGATATTAAGACGAAAGTAAACTGTAGTGTGGTCAAGTATTACATTAAAGGCAAACCGACAATAACGCCATTTCTCTAATTGCAGTCGAAATTAATGGCTCGTTCCGTATCCCACCCGGGCTCGGTTTTCTATCGGCTTTCATGGCCGCCGAGCTTGTTCGCTATTTAACAACCGCCGTGTATACCTAAGGCGTGACACGCCTCGTTGTGCGGATGATTTGAATGGAAATGAAAATGAATGGATTAATCCCGGACAAACGCTGGATATGTAATCAGTGTGATGGGCCTGCAAAACAGAGCAACCTGCCGGTTATACCCTTTTATGCTTCCCGGCGTTCCCCTGTTTGAGCTTGATTCACATTTTCGCCCATCACGCCAAAAAGTAAAGCGGGCAGGAAACATATGGTTGTTCACGTGTAAGCAGATTTTCTACGTAACCGTTTTGATGTTTGGCTAAAATCTCTGTTTATTACCACACTAGTTAGTTCCTTTTTTTTAAACATACGGTTATCCTTAAGTACAGCGGTGGACAAGAAACTAAACACTACGAAGTCGTTTCTCCTAGATAGACAGATATATATTTAAATGGCCACTAAACACCTTATATACAATAGATTTCAAAGCGGTTCGGATTTAATTTATATTTATGTATCTATAATTGAATTTTATACTTAGAATTTTTTTTTTATTTTGTGCTACATGAAGTTTATTTTTCGAGATTGCAATATTTTTATAAACTTTCGAGATGAATAAACTGTTGGGTTTACATAGTTTATAGTTATGAATACAAACGTTTTACCACCGTAGACTGTTACACCAATAAACGTTGACAATCCATGAAATTATTTGTGTAAAACCCGTACAACAGTGGAGCTCTCAGAAATATCGGCAAATTATGACTCTTCCCGTGAGCTAAAGTTAAGGCGCGAGCTCAAAGTTTCGGCGTGTCTCGTGCGGAAAACGACGACGGAATGTGATTGGCCGTTCCAGTTTTCCACTCTACGTATTCAACGTTATTAGTGTCCATGTGAACCTTCCATAGTTAATCCCGCCCAGGCTATTGCCAAACTTACAGACACGATAAAAAAAAACATAACATTTCCTGCACGTCAAAGTCATTGGTTTAGAAATTTCTGATTAAATATGTTTTGTCTAGTATTACAAAAAATTAGTGACAGTATGCAAAATATCATTTTTGTGAAATAAAATAAATGTAGTCTGATTAATTTTTGCATAATTTCACATTAGTAAAAAATATGGCATTTCTCGTAACACAAATCAAACGACACTAGCAAATAAAAGGAAAAACAGAAAGCTACAATAAATTTACCATTTTGTCCAATGTATAGTTTTAACATTTTATTTTGCATACAAAAAAATAAAATGGTGAAATCACGAAAATTAACCTAAAATTACTTTCGTTTAAAGAGATTTTGAAGCATTTGCTTTGGCACAGGTATTGTAGCGCGGCATTTACTGTTCCATTTAAGAATTTTGTTTCAGTTCTTATAAAATCAGTAAAGCAAAAATGGTATAATTATAATTTCAACATAATGAAAATTTTATTTAACAAATGTAAATTTTACTGTAATGGCTTTACAGATAATATGTACAATATGGTTTCTTTTGAAAATTTTTAACAGGGGGGTAACGGAAGGATAGTAAAAGATAATGACTTAAAAAAATGTGTAATAATCTATGTTCAGTCATGATACTTAGAAAATGTCTTTTATAATATTTTGGAGAGAGAGTTCAGTCTGCATCTACTCCTCTATATTAATATATATGACAACCTTTTTCAGTGACATTTCACATTTACCATGACATAAATTTCTTCAGACTTCAGGTAAGCACTGTGACCAAATTAGTCAAAAGAAATTAACTTACTGAATAGGAGAAATACTTTGAATTATTTTTTTAGCGACTGAGATCTACCAATATTGCTGTAAGTTACAACAGCCTTCAAGAATTCGTAGTTGTTAAGCGGTTTACCCACGGTACGTCATGCACAATTAACTAATTGTAGTAAAGGATGCATGCCACAAAATGGTCAGGAAACTAAGAGATCCGTAACAAAAACCACTTAGTTTTTTCTTTATATCTACTTAGGACAATGCTGAAATAATAATTATTAATGCAACTATATATGGGCTTTAAAAAAGCGAAACTAAACAGATCCTAATTTACGTAGAATTTAATTTAGCACAAATTCTGCCCATACAAAAACGTTTTATTAGGGCAAATGTTTTATCTAAATTAAATAAGATACTCGACCCTTAACATTTTGTTATTAACACTTAACCCGTTATCTGTTTTATCATTTTCACGTGAATGAAGAAACGTTGACCCATGATAACACTCGTGAAAAATGTTTATGTGACTAATTGCATTGCTTGCCACAGTTTCTGTGACTTTGACTTCTGCTTCGATAAGTGAAAGTGTTTCGACAATTAAAGTGCTTGAATAAATATTGAAGTATTGAAACAGCCTGTCATGAAGTCATGCATTTCAAATCTCAGCCATTCAATTTTTGTTTGAAATGTAAATCGGTGAAGCGCTTACCACAATATAGCTGTAAACTTAAAAAAAAAGTAACACTTACGTAACGTCCTACTTCACGGAAAAAGAGTGCTTAAAATAAATTACGATTTGAGGTCTTTAAACTCTAAGCTACACGCCCATGTGTGTTCTTTCTATATTGGTATTTGATGTAAAAAAAAAAACGAAATATTTTGTAGTTGTACCATACATTGTCCAACTTGTACATATTGTATGTAACAACATTTTCCTCGAATAAAAAAATGTATTCTTAAATTTTCTGAATAATTTATGTCAAATCCAATTAAATTGTTTTTTTTTTTGCAGCCATAATAATAAATACTACGTAAGTTGTACAAATGAAAAAAAAAATACGAGGTAAAATAATGCCGTAGGCTACCGCTTGAAATATATGTACTTACCAAATGCATTAAAAAAATCAATTGATTTATGATGCATTGTTCTTAAACTCAAAAGTTATTCACCCGCACGTGTTCCTTTATGAGCTGTGGATATTGGCGTACTTATATGTGGACAGGAAATGTCTTTATTTGAAAGGAAAAGTGTGGAGAAAAGAGGTCGTGATATACCGTAATTCAGATTCTGCGATACCTGCAATTTATTTTTATAAGTTTAACGTAAGATAAATGGAAATTGCTCATTACGGAACAAAACAAGTGAATGCTAGTTCGCCGAAGCTCTGCAGCATTATCAAAGAGTAGGCACGGTGATATTTCGCCAAAAGATTTCGAGACAAGATAGAGTCCAAAATACAGCTTCTTTTATTGGCTAAAACATGTTCTGACCCGTGTTAACCGTTTGCGCATTAATCACGAAGGTTCAGTGTCGGAGTTACTTGGTCCTGAATGGCTTGGTCGAACACGGACACGGCACCAGCAGCCAATGGAGGTATAACATCAGCTGAGGTGTGTATATAGTATTGAAGTCTACTGTGTGCTCCGATTTTTACGCGAAAAGTCACTGGCCCTATCAAAGAGTAAATAAGTGTACAGAGGAGGAACACCAACTTATTCCGTGGACTTCAGCCTCACACGCCAGCAAAATGTCGCCACTTGCCAGCAACATGTCGGGACCATAGACAAAAGGAAGAGGCAAACCGATCTCGCTGGCTGCGCACAACCATTCTCCGTGTCCCAAACATTGAAAAGCTTTTTTCCAAACACGTCTAACGAAAACGGCATGGTTTACATTTGAGGTTAGATAACTGATTTGTAAACGAAATGCTTTGAGACGTGCGTATACTTCCTCTAACCGATTTTCAATACGGTTTGATTAAATTGAAATTGGTAAAAGTATTTTATTCGTGTAATAGTGCTTGCCCTTTAAAAACGAACATGTAATCAAACACTTTCATCACTGTTGATCATGTGACGTTGACAGTTGTGTTCCTTTGGGGTAGGTCAATGTTTGGTACATGCGCAGAAGACGAATAAGCGGCCTGCCTCATTCTTAGTATATTGTCGGAACGCCATTCGCCAGTCAGCTTAGCTTATCCGCACTACCCAGTACACTATGAAGACAGTTTTTTCGTTTGCCGAAAATAATTTTCTTAGTGGCGGCTAAATTATTTTGCCAATACAGACCTCACGAAAGATTGTGTGGTACCAAAAATTTTTTTTATCATTTCTGTTTTTAGTGGCAAACACAAAAGGACTTTTGAGGTCATCAATAAATTCACTGTGTTGGTAGGCAATCATGTTTTTGTTAGTAGTAGCAAAATCGATACGATTCAAGAAGCAATGCTGGTTATTGAAACTATAGAATTTTGCAGGTTGCGGGATTTGGTAAGTAGGTAGAATTTAAAAACCATTGAAAACCAAAATCAGGGCTTTTAGCCCACGAATCGAACTGGGGTCCTCTCAAATCTCAGTTTAACTCGTTTATTTTACGCCAACTAGCTTGGTATCAAATGCATTTACTTGAGAGTTTAGATAACACAAATCTAATAGCCAAGAACTAGGAACTTCACCTCGTGGGAAGTTTATTTTCCGAAATAATTAATGTGTATTTTTTACTTACTTGGAATAAAGGAATTATGTAACCCATCCCTAATTATTTAAGAATATAAATAATGAATTAGTTCGTAACCGGGTGAAATGAGACGATCACGGTGAAATATGGCGTCTTGGCCACTCCAGAAGTTGGTCACTCCCATACGCTAGAGCGCATGCGCAGAACATAACGGACGTACTTTTCCAGCCGCAGCAAAATGTTTTTCTCTTAACAACGTGAACGCTACTTCTGCAAACTATATATTTGGTGGGAGCCAAAAAAACCATTTTTCAATAAACAAATATGTTAGTGAGCACTAACTGGCTTTAGTACTTGCCAATATAGATAGGTACGTGTTATTGTGAACCACAATCCGGTTTTTTTTACCAGGAACAAAATTTCCCCTTGGAAAACATTAACCGAATAAATCCTGTTGGCTGTTACCTTTAACAAATATCTGATTTATGTGTAGCCAATCAGGCAAAAGGCCCATTCCCAGGGCCTCGCGCAGCCAATGAGTGAAATAGTACGCTCATATAAGCTGTTCACCATAAATTGAGAACTTTTGAAAGTTCTGCTTGAGATCTAGTTGTATACACACTGTGTAATAATCACCATATGCAAAACTATTATGCCATAGGCGAGATCACTTCATTCATGCGTCACACTTAAAAGCGTAAAAAAAAACATGAAGCGAAAGAATTCACTTTAGTTCTCACAAATTTTTTTCTAGCAATTTTAATTCGACATAAATACACGGCACTTCCTTCCTTCCGTCGTCATAAACTTAACTAGGTTCACGCCAGACATCGAGTTCGTTTAAATAAACGCAGGTGTGGGCAGTGACAGCTCATATCGAAGGCACCGCCTTTCCATTTCGCCTCTGCGAACTTTTCTGCTGTGTTGCCGGTATCTTCGGCCGAGCCAGATTTATTTCCGACATCCAGACAGCTGCCTTGCTGTCGCCATTTCTCCGCGGAGAGGAAAATCGATNGCGTGTATCTTCCAGGAAAACCGTCCCGCAACTCGTAAGTTGTTCTGGCGCCGGCAGCAACTTGGGATGGACGACTTTGTTTGTTAAGCGGAAACTCTTCGCGGCCCGGGACGTCCAATTGTCTCCGCTTCGCTGCCCGAAAGCTAGAGTGCGCGTCGCGCGAGAAGTTGAAGAAACTTGGCGTCGTCGTTGTTTTCGCACCGCCTTATGCGCGATTTATTCGCGTGCTGCTAGAGAAACACTGTGACATGCATTACGTAACAGTTTCCAGTGGGCTGTTAAAATTTTCCCGCGTATTCGCAGAAATGTTTACGGAAATCCATGGTTGATATGGTCTATTCGCGGTTACTCCCTACTTTTCTGAAACTCTGCAAAATTTATACATCCATTACACTGAAGAGCCAAAAAAACTGGCATAGGCCTGCGTATGCAAACAACAGAGGTATGGAACCAATCAGAGTAACGCGATGCAGTCGGCAGCTAGATCGGTTACTGCTGCTGCAACGGCAGGTTATCAAGATTTCAGTGAGTTTGAACGTGGTGTTATAGTCGGTGCACGAGAGACGGGATATAGCATTTCCGAGGTAGCGATAATATTTGTATGTTCGCGTACGACCATTTCACGAGTGTACCGTGAATATTGGGAATCCGGTAAAACATCACATCTTCGACATCTTTGCGGCTGAAAAAGATCGTGAAACAACAGGACAAACGACGACTGACGAGAATCATTAAACGTGACAGACGTGCAACCTCTTCTTAAATTGGCGCAGATTTGATTTGTGGACTGCCCTGCAGGATTCATGGTGTGAATTGCCTCCTGCATACCTTCAGAAATTAGTTGAGTCCATGCCACGTCGTCTTGCGGCACTTCTGCGATCTCGGGTGGCCCTACACGATATTAGGCAGGTGTACCAGTTTTTTTGGCTTTTCAGTGTATATTCCTCTACCTCATGCAAATAAAGGTCAACCGAATCTATAAAATTACAGAATAGCGACAACGCACCGCATTCGTGCGCACTCAGTTTAACAATATTTCGCATAAGAACTATTTCTTGCTAGTCATTATCAGCACATATCTTTTATCACTGTTCTTATTCATATTAATAATAATTGTAATTTAATAATCTAGAGATAAAATGTAAATAAAAATTCAGTTTAACAAAAAAAATAAGGTGGTTTTATGTTAACGAAAGTATAGAACACTTGTGATACATAACATATTTCAGAAAGAACAAAACTCGCCATACACGGGATGATATTTAAAAGTTTGACTCAAAAAAGTGTGAATTATCCGCGAATAGACTATGTACGGAAACCCGATTCGTAATGACGTTAAACGTAGCTGAGCTACGTGAAAAACAAAATACGGAACCTATCCGCGTTTCCTGTTACTTCGGGTTTCGGGAACGAACAGTACCGAGTCTACACGAATCGAATCTTTTTTCTCCGCTGCAACCAGATTATTATCGTTTCTGCGGCAGTTAGTATATCCACGTCACCAATTCCTTTAAACATCGAGAGGACATCACACACGTGTAACAAACAGTGACGCTTAAAAGACTTACTGGAAAGTTAACGTAAACCCCATTTATAGAAAAACCACATTTATATCCGTAACTAACTACGATAAGTTCTTTGGTGAGATGCAAGCGCCATAGGTAGGGGCAGTGATATTTCGCGAAAAGATTTCGAGACAAGATACATTCCAAAGCTCTGTAGTGTCGTCCAGCTACTTTGATTGGTTGAAAAATGATCTGGCCCGTGTTAACAGTTTGGGCACGAATCACGAAGGTTCAGTGTCGGAGTTACTTAGTCCTGAGTAGCTTGGTCAAAGACGGACACGGCACCAGCAGTCAACGGAGGTATAACAACAGCTGAGGTGTGTTTATATTATTAAAGTCTACTGTGTGCTCATATTTTTAAGCGAAAAGTGACTGGCCCTAGCCATAGGCTCTCAGATTTTTTTATACGTGTTGAAATCTCGCTTCAGTATAAAATATTATATAACATTTATATACACACTATAAGGAAAATAATAATATTTATTTATGTTTCAAAAAACTATTTTAAAAAGTTTATTAAAATAAAATAATGTTTAGATTGTCATTAAATATAAAATATGATAACTAAGTGCAAGTAAAATATACATGTATACTTATAATTTTTTTACACAACGAAATATATAGATGCATTTATTGCAGTATAAAAATTAATCTAAATGACAAATATAATATTATTTAACATACAGAATTTCCAAGAAAAGACGGATGTTATAACGTGATTAACCAAGTGAATATTGACATTACGGCTTTAGCCGTACTGAGAAAATAAATAGTTTCCGGTACCAGATATGTTCACTTGGAGAGTATTTGTTTATGTTGAACAATAGTTGGTTAACACAACCAAACCGCTGTTGCCCAAATCATCCGCATGTGTACCCTTGAACCAAGTAATACTCTGTAAAATGACGTGCTTGGTTTAAATACTTTTTTGATCATTTCGGCATTATCAACATATATTTAGTACACGCAACAATTTCGCGACGGTTGCTGTACGTTAAGTATTATCATGGAGCTCGTTTCGAATTGAGCAAATATTTGGTTGCCTTAAACAATCTGTAACAACAAATTAAAATTATAACATCATTAGTTTTCATTCGGTTGGCTGCATAATTTGGCAGTCTTTGTTCGAAATTACTGTTCTAGTGTTCGTATACAATGTATGTAACAATCTGGATACTAATAGTGCTTTTCAGGATATCTGGTACAACATAATGCTTTTATGATTAACTAGCTTTTACCCGCGGCTTAGCTAGCGTGGTTATAGTAACAAACGTAATAGGAGAAATAACGGTATTTGTTAGTAGACAGACACTGATCATAAACACAGAACAGAGCACTAACGATGTCATTTTNGGAGAAATAACGGTATTTGTTAGTAGACAGACACTGATCATAAACACAGAACAGAGCACTAACGATGTCATTTTTTAGTGCTAGAATCGCTCTTCTACATAGCCACTGGTCGTCATTTATATTTCTTTGCAGACCTGGGTAAACGCTAGCAGTCAGTTCCGTATAACTCTGCACCAAATTACTAAAAACTACCGTTAGTGACACACAGCCCTCGGCATCTGTTTCTAACCGCCCATCTCCAATTTTTAATAGTGTTTGACGACTTGAGACAGGCTTTGATTTCATCTGCAGGTGTGCCCCTCTGAATCACCGGTAGAGTTTGGTGGAANACGACTTGAGACAGGCTTTGATTTCATCTGCAGGTGTGCCCCTCTGAATCACCGGTAGAGTTTGGTGGAAGTCACCTGCCAGTAATACAACCATTCCTCCCATAATGTCTGTATTGTTTCGTATATCCTGTAGAGTTCGGTTTAGGGCGTCTNCAGTAATACAACCATTCCTCCCATAATGTCTGTATTGTTTCGTATATCCTGTAGAGTTCGGTTTAGGGCGTCTATCGCTTTTTTGTGTGACATTGTGCTTTCGACACACACTTACAACTTACATTGACGCAGCATTGTACCCCGAGCACTACTTTTACTACTTTTTTTTCCTGAGAGAATGAGATATTTTTTGGGGATAAAAGTAGTCTATGTCAGTTCCCGGCCCTCCAACTATCACTGTGCAAAATTCACGTCGATCCGTTGCTCCGTTGCGACGTGAAAGAAGGATAACNTTCCCGGCCCTCCAACTATCACTGTGCAAAATTCACGTCGATCCGTTGCTCCGTTGCGACGTGAAAGAAGGATAACCAAATAAGCAAACTAGCACACTTTCGCATTTATAATATTAGTTACGATCACTTGAAATCAAAGGGAACATATGACTGAACAAATGTGTGCAGGGGATTTATATTACAAAGAATATACACCATAGTGTGTTCACTGAGATGTGTGAGTTATTGGTAAGTTAGGAAGGAAAGAGTCCATTNTTCCCGGCCCTCCAACTATCACTGTGCAAAATTCACGTCGATCCGTTGCTCCGTTGCGACGTGAAAGAAGGATAACGAAATAAGCAAACTAGCACACTTTCGCATTTATAATATTAGTTACGATCACTTGAAATCAAAGGGAACATATGACTGAACAAATGTGTGCAGGGGATTTATACTACAAAGAATATACACCATAGTGTGTTCACTGAGATGTGTGAGTTATTGGTAAGTTAGGAAGGAAAGAGTCCATTNCTACAAAGAATATACACCATAGTGTGTTCACTGAGATGTGTGAGTTATTGGTAAGTTAGGAAGGAAAGAGTCCATTTTCAGAGCCAGCGCTATGAGTTCGGCAGAATTCTTAACTTTTCCAAGATTGTCTAAATTCCCTTTTATGACTCAAGATAACTCCGGCATAACGGAAATTGTTATTATTTTACACAATGCCTCATGAAAAAGTGTGCGCTAACGACGCTTCATTCTTACAGTTTCAGGAGTTGCGAGGTGCTACGCCTTAGGAAAAACAGCGCTTCTGCACTTGCGGGTATGGTCCATATTATAATATTAGAACCCTTCATAGAACAATCAGAAATATGTCATGAACACATATACATACGTACACATTATATCCCTGCTGAAGAAACAATAGCCATGGATAACAAGTTAACAATTATACTTCGCAGAACTTAAACGAAGTATGTGTTTCAGAATGGAAGATTTCAAGGTTTCAAGGCTCAAGGTGAAAAGAGAAAATACTCAGAATCAGGCGTTTTTTCTGTAAAACAATTTAAGTGAAAAAAAAATGACAAAATTTAAAACGAAAAGTTCATGCTATTCACAACAATATTTTTATATATATACACACACACAGTCGAATCACATTATTATGACCACCTGCTAGAAGTGCCATCTGCAGCGCGTAGCCTATGTCGTAAGGCCTGCAACGTGGTCTGGTGAAGCAGGTATATAATGCGACCGACAGGCTGGCTTTACAAATTGCGCTTCCTGCTGTCATGTGTAAGGGAAGCGATTTAACGGAGTTGCAAAAACGAATGACCATCGGCTTTCGGGCCAAGGGGGACAGCATTTCGGAAACAGCGATGTTTGTGAGTTGATCACGTGCCTCTGTGGTAAGGGTGTGTCGTGAGTGGATGAATGGCACTACTGGGAATAACCATCATGGAAACTGCGGAGCTCCACGCGCCATTGATGTCCGAGGTGAACGTCGACTACGACGGTACGTGAAGACCAACCGACAGGCTACAGGAGAACAGCTCACCGTCCAAATGAACCAGGGGGCACCCAGACACGTGTCTATACCACAACAGTTCAGCAAAAGCTTCTGCGAATGGGGCTNGTCCAAATGAACCAGGGGGCACCCAGACACGTGTCTATACCACAACAGTTCAGCAAAAGCTTCTGCGAATGGGGCTCCGGGGTAGACGGAGGGTGACTGCGTCCATGCTAACCCAGGTGCGTCGGCGAAAACGACTGGAATTCGCTCGACAGCATGTCGACTGGACCGCTGCTGATCGGCGACGGGTAGCCTTCTCCGACGAGTCACATTTTCAGCTGCACNCGGGGTAGACGGAGGGTGACTGCGTCCATGCTAACCCAGGTGCGTTGGCGAAAACGACTGGAATTCGCTCGACAGCATGTCGACTGGACCGCTGCTGATCGGCGACGGGTAGCCTTCTCCGACGAGTCACATTTTCAGCTGCACGGAACGGACCGACGTCAGCATGTCCGGTGAGAAATGTTGGAGAACCGATATCCTGCATCCATTACTGGACGAACACAGGGCGGTGGGGGGCCGTGTTATGGTCTGGGGAATGTTCTCGTGGTATAATCTAAGTCCCATCATGAATCCATCCTCGGTGATCACGCCCACCCGTACATGATGATTGCTTTTCCTCAGGAGGATGGCTTCCAGCACGATAATGCGCCTTGCCACACGGCTAGAAGTGCCCACACGTGGCTGGAAGGGCACGATCAAGATTTCAACTTTTTTCCCTGTCCCCCAATCAATCTTGTCTTGATCCAATTGAACATCTGTGGGATTACATCGATCATAATTTGCGCCATCTGTCTCCTCTGTCACGTACCCTTCGAATCTTGTGGGACGCAGTGCAGACAGCATGGCTCCAGATACCCGTGGAGACCTATCAGCATCTGACTGAGTCACTGCCAGCTCGTCTAGCTGATGTCCGTGCTGTGAAGGGCGGTAACTCTAGATACTAGCAGGGGTCCATAATAATGTGATTCGACTCTGTGTATATGTATATAATGTTCTGTTCAACAAGTTTAATGTGTGTTTGATAGGCGAGTGGAAAGATAATTAATCTTCGGGTTTGAATCTCGGTTGAGTCATTTATGTATTTAAATTTTTTCTAAATGCCGTCTAATGACTGAATACAGAACTAGGATAACGAAAATCGTGAGTATTGTTTTAGCAAAATATATTATGAAACTACGTTAATGTTCGGTCAAATAAATATTTCCTAACATGCTTTAGTAAATACACAATAGTTTTACACTCGAATATGTGCTGTTTGGATACTGCAAACTAACATGGTTAAACATTTTATTTTGTTCCATAAACAGTATATTAAAACTTACGGTTTGATGGATCCAAAGAAATTTTGGTTCCCTTTAATATTTATTTTTCTCAGTGCAGTTTTGTTGCACACGTTAATAATATTAAAAATATTTGTAGATAAATGCTATAATTTACCAGGTTAAAAAATGCAGGATATTTCTTATAACAACGAAAAATCAACCAGGACTCAGAAAAATGCTTAAAAAAAAAGAGGACATGTCCTTTTGCCGGACGTCTGGTAACCTAAATTACGAAGTTTGAAACGTATATTACATCATATAACGATCATCAGACAGTGAAGTAAAATAATGTTCACAAGCACTTAAACAGCCCTTTCACCAGATATCGCAGGTCTCTAACAAGAGATAACGCCAGTTATTTTTAATACGTTCAGCCTGCATTAAACTCAGCGAAAGCTGCCGTGCCTCACCAGCCTTCAGCTCTCTCTACTGCGAGCTCCCCCGTAGAAAATGTAGGCTCATATCTATCAATGAATACCAACGTAGCGTAACAGGGAAATAAATGCGACCGGACAGCAAAGGTTCACACTTACCAGCTACTATTACATATAAGGGTAGATAGCCGACATAAAAATTTTCTCTCTCTCGAGACCTGGTGGCGATCGCGGTGGTGTAATGGCTAGACTACCCGCCTCCCGCCAAGGTGAACCGGGTTCTGTTTCCGGGCGGGGTCGTTCCCGGGCGATGCCGCTGGTCGGCAAGTTTTCTCGGGGATCTCCCGTTCCCCCCCCCACTCTTTCGTTCCGGTGCTGCTCCACACTCACGTCGCTTCACCCTCATCGGATCTCAAGACCTGGTTATGTTAAAATGCCTCCAAGATATTTCCTATCTCCAACATTAGTTGTGAAACACATGAGAACTGTTAGCGTTAAAAGAATTATATTAAATGTAATCTGTTGAACTAAGCTCGCTCCAGAGTTTCTTTGGTACGTAAAACAGTTTTCGCATGTTTCACGCACAATACGGAACAGCTCAGTTAGTGACGGTATTGAAAAGTGGTAAATTATGGAACTAATGCGAAGTAAACATTTTATGTAAATATGTTTCGCCAGTACAGAACGGCTTGATACTGCGATGCGATACACGAACAATAATGAAATATAATTAGGGGCAGTGATATTTCGCGAAAAGATTTCGAGACAAGATACATTCCAAAGCACTGTAGGGTCGCCCAGCTTCTTTGATTGGCTAAAAAAATGTCCTGGTCCGTGTTAACCGTTTGGGCACGAATCACGAAGGTTCAGTGTCGGAGTTACTTAGTCCTGAGTAGCTGGGTCAAAGACGGACACGGGACCAGCAGCCAATGGAGGTGTAACAACAGCTGAGGTGTGTATATCGTATTGAAGTATACTGTGTGCTCAGATTTTTACGCGAAAAGTCACTGGCCCTAAATATAACAAACTGGAGTTTAAAAACAAATCCACTTATACCTACACTCCATCAGTGACTTAACTGTGTCAAACTGCTCGTAAAACAGCTGACGAATACTACGTTTATACAACACGGCGCAGAAGTTAGTGATCTATTTAGTGTTACAAATGCCCGAAGTCGGCCAGTCATTTAACAGTGTCACGAGTATAATAGTTTGCGTGCTCGCTAATCATCGTATCACAAGAGTGCAGATTATAAACAGGCTTGTGAAAGATCTGTGATAGCAGCAGCTGTACAAGTTTCTACGGTATTCATCGACGCAAAAGTCACCTACAGCTGTATTTCATACCTTGTTTGGTAATAGGAACTGTGCTATTTAAGACTGTGGATTCCATGCAATATTTCGAATTGGTCCACTCACAATGCAGTATCAGAGTTTGTGGTACTACCCGAGATAACCACTTGAAACGAACTCGATGGAACCAAATAGGACGCCTTCATCATGATTACACAGTACGTCTCTGAGGTTAAAACTAATTCTGCAGCTGTAAAACAATACAAAGTCAAATAATATTTTCAAACACAGCATTTCAAAACAAGTTAAAGACGTTTTCAAAAATTGAATCACTACCATTCCACGAAAAGTTTAACATGAACAATTTTTCATTTGGTTGTTTCCAAAATATGCCATGAGCCACAAGCGTTTTAGGCCTATATCTCTACAACATTAAAATAATTTATTTTTAGTTTAGTTGTACTTTTTTTATTTTTTTATTCATCAATAATAACATTTCATTTATGAATGAATTCAGAGAGAAAATAGGCGTGTTGGTACGCCTGGTAAGAAATAGTTCTCACGCAAAATATAATTAATCTGAGTTCCCACAAATATAGTGCGTTGTCTCTTTGATGTAATTTTCTAGACATTGGTTGAGACTTGTGTTGCATGAGGCGGAGGAATATCCTGAAGTTTTAATTAACCACGCATGGATTATACTTGATATATTAAAGTCCGCCATATTGGCAAAACCTTGTTCCATGTACGAACGGCTAACTCATTGTCGTGTGTTCAAAATATAACAATTTTTTTTTTCAATAATAATTTTAAGTTAAGAAACATTTGCTTTATGCAAAATGATATGCCGGTACTCTAAAAACACTCTGGTGACTTAAAGTTATCATTTTTAAGGTTTAAATACTGCTATGATTGACAATAGTTAGGGCCAGTGACTTTTCGCGTAAAAATCGCAGCACACGGTAAACTTCAATACTATATACACGCATCAGCTGTTGTTATATCTCCATTGGCTGCTGGTGCCGTGTCCGTCTTCGACCAAGCCACTCTNTTATATCTCCATTGGCTGCTGGTGCCGTGTCCGTCTTTGACCAAGCCACCCAGGACTAAGTAACTCCGACACTGAACTTTCGTGATTCGTGCGCAAACGGTTGACACGGGCCAGAACATTTTTTTTAGCTAATCAAAGAAGCTGGACGACTATACAGTGCTTTGGACTGTATCTTGTCTCGAAATGTTTTCGCGCAATATCACTACCCCTATCAATAGTTAAGAAGAAATGTTACGATGTGCGTATTTTTTTTCAATGCATAAGCTTATGGCTACCAGTTATACGAATGAGTATTTAACTGCTGCGATATTATGCTAATCTGTTCACCTAACCTGTTTGCCTCACGCTATTACGCCATCCACTGTCGTGTAATAGGTATCGCATACCGGTTGGTATGCCACCTCGTGCACCAAGCATTGCGTATGCTTGTACAAGAGCAAGTGCAGCATTTAATAAGCATAGTTAGCAAGTGCGCTGCCGAATGAAGAAAATATATACATACCCATCGAACAAAATAAATATATTTTTCATTAAGAATACATAACGTGTGTTTATAAAAATGTTGTAATCGGCCAGTGAATACAGTATTTCTGGTTACGATCTCAGACGATTTCCAAGGTTATGCATATCCAACATGGCCGCCGTCCAACTAGAATGACAGAGCGTATGAACACCAGGCTGCCTGGCTCCTCGCTTCTCCTTCCGATAACCCTGGGCTCGAACCTATTGGTGAAATCTTTTGTAATAGCATCTGCACACTTTTTTTACCACCTAAACTAAAGTATTTCATTGGCTCAAATAAATATTTCAACGTGTGTATGGGTACAAATGCGCAGCGTACAGTGTTATAACATTCCGTATAATTTTTTAAATCAGATATTTCTAAAAATACGTATAATACATTTTCTGAGTTACTATAACTTTCGCAAAATTCGCTAACATTTATGTGATTTTGTGAAATTTCCGTATATTTGATAGTTCCTATTTTCTTACTTGCGGCTTGTGAAATGGGATTACAAAAAAAAGTTATTCTTTTCTTTTGCGGTTGTGTATCTGATTATAAAAAGAATTAATTAATAATTGTTAGGGAGCACGGTTTTAACAATAAGTAAACACTCCACCGGAGTCCTACCCGATTCTTGTGATTTAAAACCGTGCAGATATTTATTCATATTTAATGAGACGACAATTTCCGGATTCTGGTAGTAATGGTTGTGTTTGAAACGCAGTCCTCTGTTGAACTAGGGTTGTGATACATTTTGATATTTCAACGTGTAGTTGTTAGAGGTGCGAATGTCGTCGCTACCGCAAGAACAATAACCTTTATGGTTACAGAGGCTATGTTCGTCCCCGAAATTCAAAGCTTCGACGAATACGGATACGTTCCATGTTTTTTTATACCTACATATATTAGATCCGTTTCCTGTCGTTTTGTCAGCGAATACACACGAATTTTAAGTAGTGTTCAGGTGTTAGCGAACACGGAAGCAATTAATCATCTACTTGTCGAGTTATTTCGTAGGTAGGTTTAAAACTATCATAATTTGGACATCCTCGTTACGTAAGCACGTTGTCTTATCATTATTATTGTTAATGCTGGACTCAGTGGAAAGATTTCACTATCGCCAGAGAGGAAACTAAGATCCTGTGTGCGTGTTCGAGTGAAGTTGTCAACAGCGTAGATCAAGTTGGGCCTCACGTGATTTGAATGCATCATACTTATTGAAGGGGGAGGGGATGATGGAACTGCTTAAAATTAAACATCGAAGAAGTTGGATTATCGAGATTTTTTACTTAGTCGTGACTTCCTAGACATTGTTCGTCCCAAAAAGTCCTACTACGTTTCTTGATTCCACAGAAATTTCACGAGACAAGTTTTATATATATATATAACGTTTGGCTGGCTGAGCCTATCACAGTTGGCAACAATAACCAACTGCTGCCCCCAAACGTTTCAAAATTGCCAACGAACCTGGGGTAATGAAGTGTAGTTATAGAGAGTAGCTATTGTTCGTAAATGGTTTGTGCCTCTAGGCTGTTGGAAATGTTTAGATCTTCTCTCATAAATAAGGTTCTGTTTGAAAGTAAAAGAAATAATAATAATCTTGACCTTCTTTCCCGTATTGTATTCATGGTATCACAATAGCATTGCCCACGTACGAAAATAAAGTCTGGACTAAATCGAAATAAGAAGTAAATTTTGAAGTGTTATAAATACACGAAAACTTTTTATGATATACGGAAATTTTTTTTCTCTGACGGAAAAAATAATAATGCCTATATTTTGTCGAACTTTCTTCTTCCACCTTTGTAAAACATCTGTGATGACGAAAATTTGACAGTATTTACATTAAGATGATTACGTCTACCAAGGAACAAATGGTAATCCCAGTGTATCGATCCCAGTCAATGTAACTGGTTTACAAAGAGACCCAGTAACATCGTTCTATAATTGATAATGGTGGAATCCGCTTTGTCTCACAAGCATTTTGTGCGTAACCGATACGACTTTAATGTAATGTATTATTTACGCTTCCTAAAAGGTCCATTACGTTCGTTAAAAATTCGCCGTTTAATATGTACACCAATCAATAACTCTTCTGCGAATGATATTACTGAAATCGGAAATATACTCGAAATGACGTACAAAAGCTGAAATCCTGGCTTATAAATAATTCCTTCAGTTATTTCCGATATATAGATAAATCGCGTCGACTCATTCAAGTTTCGTGCTTTACATACCGCAGTCCATATTACAATCAGTGAAAAATCACTGATTCGTAGTGAAATTCAACTACACGAATCAGTGAGAATTTGTTCCGATTATAATCGGTAGAAAACCACTGATTGTTTCAGTTAAACAATTTCACTGATTGAATTAGTGACAGTCAACTTCGTGCGGCGAATTAAATATTTTTGTTGAATTTGACCAAATTAATACGATAAATAAACATATTTCCGATATTCCCTGTTTGTATTGTGCAATTCAACGTATTTTAAAAAAAAGTGAAAAAAAAACATATTGCCATAACAAGGATTAGAATTCACAGTATCTCGTTATTGTTATCTCGTTACCATTAGAGATACCAAGCCAATGTTCTTTGCAAAGATTTTAATACATTATTTTCGTTTTTAGTTTGATTGGTAACATTATGATTTTTAAAACAAATAGTACTTATGAATGCACTCATTTAACCACAATTAATGCAGTTTAAACCTTCAAACCGAACATTATTATGATTACGTGAAAACGAAATGAATTACGTAAAAACGAAACGATGGAATGACTGTTCATGAAACATTGTAAAATGGTATTATAAAAGACGATACTGGCATTTATCAAATATAAATTTTACTAGTTTAGGTATTGTTATTCTATTTGATAGACATTGTTTAACTGGTCCATCAGTCAAAAAAACAAATCACTGATAAACAGCGAATAATATGGTTAATGAATCAAAATGTAAAATGTCACTAAATCGATAAGTGAAGAAAACTGACAATTTTTTTTTCACTAGTTCGTCAGTTGAATTCACTGAAGTGACGGTTGAATAATTCAGGTGCTGTTAAATTGTTTTAACATTGAAATTCTCACTGATTCAGATTTACATTGTGTTAAGACAACAAAAACAAGTTTATATGAGAACATACACTTGTATAGTGGCTGTCGTGATACAATAATAATGATGCGTAGCGACGTGATATATCGCGTCTTCCTTTTAGAAACAAGCTAGATTTAAAACAAGTACACGTTGGAAAGAGTTGTCTCAATCTATTTAAAACGTCCCAGAAGGCAATGAGGAAGTAACAGACATGCACAAAATGCTGAAACAAATATATTGTTCCTCTGTGTCAGCGAGCAGGCAATGCACAGTTGACGTATCATTGTCGAATGTTCACGGTTCATTGAGCACTTTAGAAAGTCCTGCTTGAGATCTACTTCGCTCTACTTTTACATATTTCCACCGTATGTAAAATTGACATTGCTATGGTCCTAATTACTGTATTCATGCGCCAATGTAATGAAAACGTGATTTTGTTGGGAGTCTGTGTGTGTCACTAATTATTCATTTTGTACTCTTAGTGTGTACAAAGCAGAAAATCACCAACTTGATTAGCCATAAAATCAAACTTCACTCTCGTAATACGTCGCTTAAGACGTGGGAATATTTTTTCAGTCCGTTGCCAACTTTATAGAGAACCTGCATGCTGTTGTGTACGGTAGCCGGTGGTCAGTTAAAATGCAGCGATGTTTCTCAAAAGTGCTCACCTACCATCAACAGCCTGTAAGTATTTTTACACAAATAACTGTGAAGTGAAGTGTACACAGGTAATCGAAATTTCAAATGACAGATTCTTAAAATCAAGCGGCAGTGGCTGAAAAAATAAGGAAGGACGGATAACGACAAAAACATGAGAAATTATTTTTCATCGTTAAAAATGTAACTCATTAACACAGAAAAGAAAATTAACATCAAAATAAAAATGCAACGAGCGGTTAGTGTAATATCGAAAAAAAAACCATTTTCGCAGCTTTACTCAAAGAAAACTCATCCACTGAGAGCGATTGCTGAGCACCTATGAAAGTAATTAATTAAAAAATGTTTCTTAGTCTTCAATGTTTTACTTTTTGAGATGTTTAGTTTTATTTTCCATGTGTGATCAAAAAAATTGTAAAGTTGTTATTTTGGTTTGATATTGTGCAGCAGTTTACATAGGGACTATATAATTTCTTTGAAACAAAATTGCATACCACACGTTGTAGTTTAGTGGTGTTTGACACACATTCTGGACTCAAGTCAAACCGCTGTTGAGATGTTACTATGTGCCAAAAGAATAATAAAACATAAAATGACAGCGCCATTAAAAGTCGAGACTATAAAAAGGAAAGCATTTTAAATTAATGCATTGACCTCGATTACGTTTTTTATAGAAAACAATAGGTTCAAATATAAAATAACATTATCATAAATATAATTATTATTTCTTTAGTTAAAACTCTTACATTTGTGACAGTTCTGCGCGCAATGCCATTCCCTGTTACGAAGTAAATAAAACTGTCCGGCAAGTTGCCTACCGGAACCTCGCAGGGGCAATCAGCAGTATTTAAAAATTCGTAGTCGTTTTTCTGGAGAATCGCTTGCTTGGGAGAGTCACACCTAGGCTTGATTTCCTGCTTATTTGAACGTTACTTGTATCCATCGTTAAATTGTTGGTTTCATCCATGTGTTGCGAAGTTTGATACTATGCAAGGTAGCCCCAGTTTTCTTAATGAAGATAAACGCCAGTGCTCGTTGCTCCACAGTCTCTCTAGTCCTTGGGTGGGCGTGCACAATGCGCATATCGCGCGTTGAATGCGAGACGGTCGTAGCTTAAAAAAAAAAAAATTGAGTTTTTGCAAATTTCGTGTCGGAAAGAGGGTAATATTTATTACCCTTGCAAGCGGAATTCGGAATTATTTTTATTTCTACTGAATCCAAGGAAGATAAATGGGCGTTCTGCGTATTTTATAACCAAACATTAACACCTCGTGGAGGGCCGCGGTGTTGTATTTACAGACAACTCGCCTCCCGCCAAGGTGAACCGGCTTCGGTTCCCTGCGGGGGCAAAGGGATTATAGCATTTATGAAAAAATGTTGCCGTTGTCAGGCGGGTTTTCTCGGGGTTTTCCCGTTTCCTCCTGCCCTTGCATTCCTCGGCTGCTTTGGTGTATCCAGGGGACAGGGTAACCAGACCATAAGTGGCTGTAAGGTATGCGCATTGTCTGCCGTTCGGCTGTATTCGGCGAGAATGCCTCAACTCCAGAAGGGGTATCCCTCTATACCAGGCCTTAATACTGCATTGATACATATTATTACAGTTGCTAGCGTGGCCCTTAAAAGGATTTAAAAAAAAGGGCCGATTCTTTTACGCTCTTTTACCTATAAGGAATTTTGAGGTACGACAGTCTTGCATTCATGGTTCGATATGTGTTTGAATGTTTCGCCCGTTAAATGCCGCCCATATCGACACGTGCGTTCAGCCTGAGTTCTTGAACCTGCTTTTGTTCGGGTGCAGTCTGTGTCGCTACTCAGTGCAACAGCATGTGTTTATCACCCGCAAGTAACGGAAAACGGAGTCCACCGCCTGCAAAGTCGCCACTCCAATGTTTGGTGAAGAAACTGGAAACCAGAGAGACATTTTTGTGTGCGCACGAATAAAGATGTCTGGAATTGCGAGACGCAACGGTGCAAGAGTTCAGAAGCATATTCCTGGCCTCACAAAATAAATCGTAGAGTCGGCTTTGACAGGAAATAGGAGTTTCCACAAGCATGACTTAAAGAGAATAATAAAAAAAATCATAGCTACATGTGTGTCGTGTTATTGCTGTGCAACAATTGCAGCGTCCTGATAAACGCAAATAATTCGACCAGTTGGCACGAAATTAGATGATTGTTTCCTTGCAGGTCCATTATTGGCTCAGATATCACCTGAGCGTGTCTATAAACTGTGAACAAGTTAATGTACGTGGGTTTGAGGTCTAGCTTGTCCTAGAATTAAATTGCGAAATTATCCAGTCCATAGCTAACAGTAGCTACTTCTCAAATGACTTGCAGTAACACATGCTTCACTGACATACATCTGATAAGAATGTACATAATAATACAAAATAATAAAAATAAAAAAATTCTGTAGTCGTGGAAGCTAGCAAAGGGTGGATGGGATTATTTTACATTAATTGAACAGCTGAAAACCGACTTTCCAGAAAGGTTCCGAACCTATTATTATATTGATTTTGTCCTAAACTCTGGCTGGAGGTGGTACGGTATTCTCGTAAGTGAATTATGAAATATATATGTACACATCTGCAAATTAAATCCTCAGTGAAATATATAACAAAATTATAGCAACAATATAATAAAAACCATCCGGGGACCTTTGACTACACACGATTCTCCGACGAAGTGTGTTTTTATGTTAGTGTGGGTCGTTAATTCCCAGAACGCCCGACTTTGGGCTGTTGAGATTCCATACAATGTTCATGAAAAACCTCTTCATGACGAAGGAAACAGGAAAGTTGTGCGCTTTATCAAGGCGCCGCGTTATCGGTCCCATCTTTTTGAACACGACGGTGGATACCGACAGTGACGTGGGTATCTTCCAAGATATTGTGAATCATTTGGATGACGTGGAACTTTGTACTTGATACCACAGCAGGATGGCGTTACTTGCCATACTTCTGACGACACAATTAGACAATTTGCGCCCTTCTTTGAAGATCGGGTCGTTTGGCAATGTATTTGGCCGCCCAGGTCCCCTGACACTTGAGTTCGTTTTCTTTCTTTAGGTCATGCTTGAAAGGGTAAGTCTATTGCAACAAGCCACTGTCCATCATAGAACTGCAAGACAGCATGAAGAGGTAAGCATTGATGCTGACGGAGACCCCTCCCAACACTTGTGTCGTCACAGTGCTTCTCATATACCATACGCGATGATCATAGCACATTTCATCACATTGTCACTAGTAGCTTAATATTCATGAGCAAACATCATGGGCAAAGAGCGAGTAGATAATCCTGTATTTTTTGCCACTTGGACGCCTGAAGGCGGTTGGAAGGCGTGTTGACCCAAAGGTGGGTCGTAGAGTATTAATCTTTTACTTTGTATCTGATACCCACTTGTAACTGGTATTGTAAACGAGTGCACTGCCGAACTATCGCTTGCTTTTCAGAGTCATTTTACCAATTGCCAGTGTGTTGTATCTGTTGTTCCATGTAAGTAATAACATTTTAATTATGCTTAAAATAAGTAGTTGCGTTAAAATTGAAATTGAAATTATTAAATTGTTTTATATTGATTACAAATCGATACAGTATTTTAATAATATTTTCTGTAGATGTGGTTGATATAACTGGCATGATTCACACACTTACCTATAAATATATGTGTACATAAATATATGTGTAATACATATATATATGTATATATAGAGAGAGTGTGTGTGTGAGAGAGAGAGGGAGAGAGAGAGAGAGTGTGTGTTTGCAAATACACTGTTCTGTTTTTCAGTAGTAAAATTGTGTTTTCTTTTAGATTAGAAATAATGACTTTTAACTCAGTTTTTCTTTACACAATTTACACATACCAATTACATTATTCGCTCTAATAAAAATTTCCATACAAATTAAGCGTTTTTTGCTGTTTTTATTATCAACACCTTATTTCACTGTAACAAATACCACATGGTGCACCATCTTAAAACAATGCATTTAACACGCGTACTACTTGGAAATAAGCTTACCTGATAGCATGCACGGGTGTCACTTGGGNTCTTAAAACAATGCATTTAACACGCGTACTACTTGGAAATAAGCTTACCTGATAGCATGCACGGGTGTCACTTGGGGATTCCTGTACCTGTTACCACAGGTATCAGATACGTCGGAACATACACCATTCTGCATCGGTAACAGTTTTCTGAACAGGTACAGAAAAGTGCTTCCTGTATGAAGTTGACCCCGAGAGTCGGGCAGGCCGTGGGGGGTGTGGTAGCGTGGCATGGGGCTTGGGGCATGTCTACTCCCCCTCTGACCAAACCAGCCCCTAGGCCCTGTCACGTGGCGCGGAACACAATGCGCTCTCTCTACCCCGAGCTGGTGGCCTCCGGGGATATGTGGCCGCCCCGCTGCCAGGCAAACTGTCGCACCCCCTGCAAACACCCCTGCTGTGCTGGGACCCCGCCCGAGGCACGCAGGTCAGCCTCGGGCGACCTCACACACACACACACAAACACACATACACACCTGTACTACGACCGCCCATTGCGCCACTCCAGGGCAATGGCCTTTTCCTTTCTCCGTTCTGACAAGCTTTCCTGTTTACGTCGCACCAACTTGTCTTATGGGCCTTAGAAACTAGATTAATTTTTCTACATAGAGCTGTGCTTTCCAAATCAGCTGGTAAAGGGAGTGCTACAATCACAGTAGCGTTCCCCATCATGGCAGGCTTCCCTTCACATCCCCAGTAGGGACAAGTAGCTTCAACTACTCTTACTCTGTTTAAGGGTGTTGGCCACGAAACAGTTTATTATTTTACATCTAACCACATTCTGTTTAATTTTTAGACATTATCGTTTATAACTCTTTCCTAGCAAAAAATTAATATTTGAGCACACAGATTTTGCATAAATACATGTCTGAATCACAATATTACTATTTTAGAAATTTACAAATCCTGAAAACGAACTTATGTATAGAACTAAGGTGCCAATAGCTACTTCAAGACATCTTTACAATCGTATATGGAAATGTTCTTGCAATTTAAAAAACAAATTCCTGTAAATAATGACATTCTTGCATATGTTTTGATTTGTGGTTACCCTTAATTTTTGTAAAATAACCTTTGTTAAGCATACATTAGAATGTATTAGGACAAGACCTTTCAGTTGCTCTTGTTAAGTTTTCTGCAAATAGTTTGGTTCATTTTATTTGAACATTACAAAAACAGCACAATTTTGACTTTGATCCGTTATATTTTGCAAAAACCTTCCTATCGAAAAAAAAAACATTTATAGGCGGAAATGTAGTCACAGATAATGTCTATAAGTTGAACATTGTGTGGTACAAATATAAAACTATATAATTTTTTTGTGTGGCTAACGCCCTTAAGAACCAATCTTAATTAGGTGGAAGGTCGTTTAAAACAAAGCATGTCGATTTTTTTCCATTTAAAAATTATCCTCAAATCACCTTTGACTGGGAGAAGAACCGACATTCATTCCCACAAACACTAAATGGGCAAATCGTAGCGATGCTCATGTCTGTACTCCTCAAATACAATCACATCACAAAACCGGTCATCAAGGTCTCGAAATGCAAACTTACCAACATCACGATAAAAAAATACGGGCACGACGTAATATTTTATTGCAAGTGGCCTAGTCCCCTTCAGGTACAATTGCTTTTTCCTTAAATGTCCGGTCTGGATCCAATCGTGCAATTTTTCTGCTACATTATTGTACAAGCACATATAAGTCGAAGTCTTAGCAACTTCGTTCTTGGATATGGCATAAACAATAAGCTGACAAATTTTGAGGGCACTTAACAACCCAGAACAACTCAGTGACAAGGATAGGGAGCAGCGAAAGAATGAGAGGACGAGGAAAACGAGAGCACTCAGAGGAAATCCTTCCGCCGATAGCCACGTCCATCGCATTGCCCACGTATGAAAATCGGGAGGAAATTACGTTGGAATATGGCAATAAAGTTCAGGCAGACGCTAATATGACGTTTTATTCTGTCGTTATCTCTTACGGCACAAAACGGAAGTTATGAGATAATGACATAATAATTAGACACACTGAAAAATCGCAAAATGAATTAGTAATATATCTGAAAGCATTGCAGCATTTTGCTCATAGTTTGATAAGAGTATGCAAAGTTAACAAAACTTAAGTGTTTGATACAAAGAGNTATCTGAAAGCATTGCAGCATTTTGCTCATAGTTTGATAAGAGTATGCAAAGTTAACAAAACTTAAGTGTTTGATACAAAGAGAAACGTTTTATTTTAGAGAGACACAATTCTCATACGCTTAGTGCAATTAGGAAACTGCTTCACACTCGTAGACTCACATACGACAAGCAATGACAAAATACTTTAAAACCTTAGAATCAGTAGCTTTTCCCTCAATGAGCCATCGACTGTAATGATANAAGCTTTCCTGTTTACGTCGCACCAACTAATGGGCCTTAGAAAGTAGATTAATTTTTCTACATAGAGCTGTGCTTTCCAAATCAGCTGGTAAAGGGAGTTCTACAATCACAGTAGCGTTCCCCATCATGGCAGGCTTCCCTTCACATCCCCAGTAGGGACAAGTAGCTTCAACTACTCTTACTCTGTTTAAGGGTGTTGGCCACGAAACAGTTTATTATTTTACATCTAACCACATTCTGTTTAACTTTTAGACATTATCGTTTATAACTCTTTCCTAGCAAAAAATTAAAATTTTAGCACACAGATTTTGCATAAATACATGTCTGAATCACAATATTACTATTTTAGAAATTTACAAATCCTGAAAACGAACTTATGTATAGAACTAAGGTGCCAATAGCTACTTCAAGACATATTTACAATCGTATATGGAAATGTTCTTGCAATTTAAAAAACAAATTCCTGTAAATAATGACATTCTTGCATATGTTTTGATTTGTGGTTACCCTTAATTTTTGTAAAATGACCTTTGTTACGCATACATTAGAATGTATTAGGACAAGACCTTTCAGTTGCTCTTGTTAAGTTTTCTGCAAACAGTTTGGTTCATTTTATTTGAACATTACAAAAACAGCACAATTTTGACTTTGATCCGTTATATTTTGCAAAAACCTTCCTATCGAAAAAAAAAACATTTATAGGCGGAAATGTAGTCACAGATAATGTCTATAAGTTGAACATTGTGTGGTACAAATATAAAACTATATAATTTTTGTGTGTGGCTAACGCCCTTAAGAACCAATCTTAATTAGGTGGAAGGTCGTTTGAAACAAAGCATGTCGATTTTTTTCCATTAAAAAATTATCCTCAAATCACCTTTGACTGGGAGAAGAACCGACATTCATTCCCACAAACACTAAATGGACAAATCGTAGCGATGCTCATGTCTGTACTCCTCAAATACAATCACATCACAAAACCGGTCATCAAGGTCTCGAAATGCAAACTTACCAACATCACGATAAAAAAATACGGGCACGACGTAATATTTTATTGCAAGTGGCCTAGTCCCCTTCAGGTACAATTGCTTTTTCCTTAAATGTCCGGTCTGGATCCAATCGTGCAATTTTTCTGCTACATTATTGTACAAGCACATATAAGTCGAAGTCTTAGCAACTTCGTTCTTGGATATGGCATAAACAATAAGCTGACAAATTTTGAGGGCACTTAACAACCCAGAACAACTCAGTGACAAGGATAGGGAGCAGCGAAAGAATGAGAGGACGAGGAAAACGAGAGCACTCAGAGGAAATCCTTCCGCCGATAGCCACGTCCATCGCATTGCCCACGTATGAAAATCGGGAGGAAATTACGTTGGAATATGGCAATAAAGTTCAGGCAGACGCTAATATGACGTTTTATTCTGTCGTAATCTCTTACGGCACAAAACGGAAGTTATGAGATAATGACATAATAATTAGACACACTGAAAAATCGCAAAATGAATTAGTAATATCTCTGAAAGCATTGCAGCATTTAGCTCATCGTTTGATAAGAGTATGCAAAGTTAACAAAACTTAAGTGTTTGATACAAAGAGAAACGTTTTATTTTAGACAGACACAATTCTCATACGCTTAGTGCAATTAGGAAACTGCTTCACACTCGTAGACTCACATACCACAAGCAATGACAAAATACTTTAAAACCTTAGAATCAGTAGCTTTTCCCTCAATGAGCCATCGACTGTAATGATANCACAAGCAATGACAAAATACTTTAAAACCTTAGAATCAGTAGCTTTTCCCTCAATGAGCCATCGACTGTAATGATAATAATAATATAACAATTATTTTATTAAAATGAAACTACGCTATTCAGGTATGTAAGGCTTAAATAACGTCTTGACGTCAGCAAGGTCGTTAGAGACGGATCAAGTTCCTCAGAGAAGCAGGAACGAGAAATTAATCGGTCATAGCCCGTAGAAGGGAACAACCCCATCATTCACTTGGAGTGATTTCGGGAAACCGTTTCAGATTTTAAAGCAAATGACTAAAGATTGAGGAGAATCTTATTTTGGGAAAGTCTGTTATAGAGCGGTAGAAGCATTTAAGCGGTAATGGAAATTAAGTCCTCTTGAATACGAGTAAGATACTCTACCTGTTGACCACACACACTTGGCACCTGTACAAAATTTAAGGGGTGGCGAACCGCGGTGGTGTAGTGGTCAGACTTCTCGCCTCCCGACTAGGTGAGAGGGTCGCCCAAATTTTCGCATATTGGAAAAGAGGCGGGCATTGTCGTTGGCTGACGTGGTTTCTCGGGGTACTCCCGTTTCCCCAGCTATTGCATCTCTTCGCTGCTCCTTATTCACCTCTCTTCAATTTTACCGGCGCTCACGATAATTAAGTTAGAAGGTGGCATGTAAGATCTTAAGGCTGCCACCTAGTGAGGGGTATGTTTGTGCGTGTGTGAGGCGAAAATCGCTGAAGCGCTACGAACGGCGCCTACCGGGGCATATTAAAGCGATATCGCTTCTTCTTATTAAGTGACGAGGCCTTAGCTAGAAGGCCTGCCTGATCACACCTTCAAACATTGAACAAGGGCACGAGCGTGATTGCAATAACACCTTGCGGAAGACAGTTGCAGAAACCCCCTCCACCGGCCAGTAANTGAACAAGGGCACGAGCGTGATTGCAATAACACCTTGCGGAAGACAGTTGCAGAAACCCCCTCCACCGGCCAGTAATCGGGACCGAAAATATTAAACAACGCGCCCGATATAGGGCAGCGGACAAAGAAGACTTGGAGATGGGTGTGTCCGGCCTTCGTTAACCGCCTCCTAGAATCAGCCTCTGGCAACATGAAAAAGGTGGGTACTTTCCAATTAGATTGTAACAGTAATGGCTTGGGGTAATAATACTTAATATAATTAATAAGCGTCTTGGTTTTCCATCTAAGCTCCCCCGATCAATAGTCACATAAATCGTTATTGTATAATCCTAATTTTCAATGAGCTCCATCTTATATTGTTGTGCTCTACCATATAATTATTCATTATTTAGGTACGCCCATAATCCCTTTCAGGTATGAATTGACTTAAAAGCAAATTCGTAACACTCTGCTAGCAAAGTTGTGAACTCGCGTGCAGTGTTCCAGTCGTACAGCTAGACCTACGAACTTTAAGCGGTGACACCATCATTTTATTGGACGCGACTTGGTAGCAAAGGTTAATGCACTCCTCTGTCGAAGCTTCGCATGAATTCGGTTCGTATATCTTGAGAAACCGCAATTTAAAAAAAAATCTTTTCATCCACGTTGGAGGGCATTAAAATAACTTCTCCAATGTCCGTGATGTCTTGATAGTACCAAACACCAGTCTGAAGTGTGTTGTCTTGTCTTAGACAAATATTTTGGACGGGATTTCAACCACGCAGCAACACAGTTCAAGCGCTGGGTAGGTGTCCACCTTAGGACCGTGTTCCGTTTCCTCTGCAATGCGCAAAATGCGCGTATAAGTTGTTCAGTGGCCTGTCTATAGGCAGATGTGTTCACATCGTACGTCACTCCACCCCCAGTCGATCTCTTGCATGAACTGCACGAGTTACGGAGCAGAAATAATTCCTGCGCTGACGTCACGTGGGCGCGAAATGCTGGTGGGAAAGTGCAGCAAGTTAGGTTACTAAGTTTAAAATATTCAGTGGGGCCGTCAATCACTCTACGTGACTGTCTAGAACAGGGGTGGCGAACCTTTATGTATCAGCGTGCCATTTTTTCTAAAGAAATGTTCGATGAGGCCATAGACGTGCCGTCAGATAATTTTAACTTAGTGATTATTAGAAAAATAATAATACTAAACACTATCTACTCAAAACTCTTTATTTACTACCAAAAATACATTTTGCAATGTCAAATAATAAATGTTTCAGTTGTACACATAATTCAAATTACATTAGTGTGACTTCTGTTGTTGCAGATTAGATGACAAATAATTTATATTAGGGTTGTAAGATGTTACTTTTAGCAGAATGCATGCTGAACTGGAGTCATCTGTCAAACGGTTTCTAAGCGAGTCTTTAATGTTATTCATCTCTGAAAATAATGACTCGCAGGCATAGGTAGATGAAAATATGGTTAAAATAGCACGAGCCAGCTTCTTCAAACAGTTAAATGTGTCTGGAAACGAATTCCATGTTTCCAAAATTTTGATACTGGCATTTTTACTTATATTGCTTGACAATCTTTCTGTTTCAATTAATTCCAACTCTTTCCTTGCTTCAATAAATTTTTGAATCCATATTGAACTAGACTGGAAATCAATCAGCTGCATTTCAAATTCTTCAATTTCCAACCAATCGAATGGGGACAAATTCAGTTTATCAAATGAAGTCACATCAGGGTACATAATAAACTTTAGTGTTTCCGATAATTCTCTGAACTGAGAAAATCTCGCTGAGAATCCCTTGATTGAAGAATCAATTACAGAAATAAATTCTTCAGTTACTTCTCCACCTGGTTTCTCATGTATATCTAAATGGTTGAAATTTTTTTTCAAGTTTGGGAAATACTTGTAGTTTTTTGTAGTAATATCGTTCCTGAAAACATGTAGTTTAGCATCAAAAGCGCGAATGAGATCTATCATGACGATAATTGTTTTATTTGTGCCTTGAAGCTTTACGTTCAATTCATTGAAATGTTGGCATATGTCTGTAAAAAACATCAATTTTGAAAGCCACATAACATCCAACAACTCTGGGTATTGTTCAATTTTTCCCTCATTTTGCACAAACAGTCTGATTTCTTCCAAGCAGTCAACAAATCTTTGAAGTACGTTCCCGCGGCTCAGCCAGCGAACATTATTATACATCAGTAAGCCATTATATACCGAGTTGACTTCATTCAACAAAGCATCAAACTTTCGCTTATTTAAAGCGTGCGACGATATGAGGTTGACTATTTTTGTGACTACCGCCATTACCTTATCAAGAGATGTTAAACCACTCTTAGCACACAAGGCTTGTTGGTGAATTATGCAGTGGAATTCAAGAATCGAATGTCCTACGTCTGTTTGAAATAAACTTATGAAACCATTTTTTTTGCCCACCATACTTGGAGCACCATCAGTTGTGACTGAAACAATTTTTTTAAAATCAATTTCTTTCTCAGCAAGCGAATTTTTAACAGCCGTACAAATATCTGTGCCCTTTGTAGTTGTTAGCAACGATGTTATCGCAATTAATTCTTCCTTAATGATGTTTCCTACGCAATATCGAGCAAAAACAGCTAAACGTGCAGATTTAGTAATGTCAGTACTTTCGTCAATGCATAGCGATATAAAAGGAGCGGAGTTAATGTCAATTTTTTGTTGATCTGTTATATTTTCGGCCAGTTTTAAGATTCTTTCCTTTATTGTATTTCTAGATAGAGGAGTATCTTTAATGCGCTGAATTATCTTATCTTTATTATCGAAATCATCAAAAAGTGAGGGCGCGCATGCTAACCAGGCTTCCTTCAAAAACTCTCCATCTTGAAAAGGTTTACTATGCCGAGCAATGACATTTGCAGCCGAGTAACTTGCCGCGCTCGTATGACAATTTTTGCCAACATATTTAATCATAGACGTTGACTGTTTATTTCTGTCTTTCATTGCACTTGCAATTAATTCCTTTTGCACTGGTTCGCTTTTTTGACTAAGAGATTTGTGATTTGTTTCAAAATGCCGTTTTACAGACGATGTTCTACATACCACTGTACCAGAACATAAAACACACACCGCTTTGTCGCCTTTACTTATCATGCCATATTTTTCAGTCCACCAAGTTTGAAATTCTCTATTACACTTACTATCTTGCCCTTTTTGTTTTTTTGCTGAACTAGCCATGGTAAATAATAGTTAAAAATCAACTTTAAAATACAGTTGTGTCAACGAAATTGAACGAACGAAAACGTCAACAAACTATGCGTCATTAGCAATTGTAGTCCACGACGTAACTAAGGCAAGACAATAACAAACGAGCGCGCTTTCCGCCCGCCGCCCCGCGCACCGCACCCGTTCACTCCTTAGCGTAGGTCCGTAGGATCACTCGCGCGCGTTCGTTCCTAATATAATACTGATACCTCCCTATTTGCGCTATGGCGTATAAGTCTGTATCTGCTCTCTGCGTAGGGCGCCAGCAATGGATGCTAGTCCTCAGTGATAGGGCGTGTAAATATGTTGACACTACTGTTCGTAGTTCAAATTTACCAAATGAATTTGAACTTCCTTGAGAGTTCACGTATGTCGTTTTATTTTTCGCTTAACAAGGTTCTTCACACTTGCTGCATGTCTCTACTTAGCTTGTCTCGAGGCGCTGGTTCGTCTCTCGGCTGGGGCTGACTCCGCTCCGGTGTCGAACTCGGGGCTGCTTCGTCACCTCGTCGGGAGGCTGCGACAGTTCCTCGCAGATTGGTCTTGGCGTCGTGATGCCTTCTCTCGAACTCCACTCCTCCCGGCTCCACTCCTCTTTCCTCGACTCGCGTACGCCGACTCACTCCCTCCGCGTCTGTGGTAGAACTGACCTCTTCTCGTCTGCTCCTCCGCCGTTTTATTAGCCCGTTAGCCATATTAAAACGCCTCATCTCGCACGTGGCTGGGGGCTGAACGCCGCGCCCTTGGTCGTAAACACGTGTTCGGCGCTGCGGCTATCCGCACGTGGTCTCAGCGGCGCCGGCGATTTTGGCATTAAAGTTTTATGGCTTCGCCCACCACGTGCTCGAGTGGGATACCCGGCCCCAGTTGTATAGGGCTTAGCGTCCCCCTTTCCGCTGCGAGACACACGTGTTCCTTCCTTCCCGGAATTCTGGTGTTATTGTTCCAGCACGCTCGCCAAAGCTATTAGCTGGTTTTTGGCAGTAGCCAGCCTGCGAGAGAAATGCAGCTGTGGGCTGTGAAACCTTTTAACGTTTTCGACGCAGCTGCGAGAGGCTGTGCCTTCTCGTCGCGGCGGAATCCTGGCGTCATTCTTCTGGCACGCTCGCCGAACCCTTAGCTGGTTTATGGCGGCTGTTCGCGTTTACTTGTCGTTGCGAGTTTCGACAGTGTGTGCCTGCTGACGGAAAAATATATCTCGGGATGCAGAATGCATCAATACGTCAAAGTGAACTTTGTTATTTTAAACTAAAATGCAAACATTTTGATCCTTGGCGTGGCGTGCCGAAAATATTGTTTCGCGTGCCATCAATGGCACGCGTGCCATTGGTTCGCCATCCCTGGTCTAGAAGGTGTGGTATTGTTGTCTCCAGTACGGACAAGCTACGTCAAGTATACAACAGACATTAAAATACTGATCCCGCAAAGTAATGTTAAGGTATTCGGAGTTTCTTTACATGATGCGCAGCGTCTATCACTATTTTAAAACAATGGCACAATAGGCGCACGGTTGTTATTCGTAGATTAAAGATGAGGTAGACCGATCTCGCTTACTGCGCACAACCAATCTCCGTGTCCCTACATTGAACTGCTTTTCTGCCAACACGACTTGTAAAAATGGCGTGGATTGGATTTGAGGTTAGAACGCTATTTAGTAAACAAGTACATTGAGATTTATGTGTATTCCTCTAACCAATTTGTAATGCCGTTTGATTACATTTAAATTAGCAAAAGTATTTTATTCATACAAAAGTGCCTGTCATTTAAAAAATAAGATATAAACAAACACATCCATCACTGTTGACTATGTGACTTTGACAGTCGTGTTCCTTCGGGGTAGGTCAATGCATGCGTTCTACCTCATCTTTAGTTTACGTTATTCCCTTGCCTTGTGCCCTCAAGAGTATATTGTTGCCATTTTTCGAAGTCACTGGCATTAACCAGGTTCTTTAAGTTATGGAGTTTTCAATTAAGTATAAGATTTATTAACAATTTCCTAATTTACTTTCGAACGCTATAAAGAAAATTCTCGCGATGATCTCGGACTTGTGCCGGTATTCGAACCAGGGTGTCTGCCCATTGTAGAGGGAAGGTTTAGGTGTTATTCCTTTACCTATACTTGACTGAGGTGCTCCTACATTTGCTGAACAGCCGGGCCTCTACTGCGACAGCTGTATCAGCGGTGACCTCTCCCTTCTCCTTGCTGCCCACTTGCATCGGCTAGGTGGTGGTCTTTCTCGGTTCCTCCCCAGTCGCATGCCCAGAGCGGTTTCTTCCCTGCTGCTGTAGGAATTCTTATCATTCCTTCTTTATGGCGCTCGCCTTTTGTTCAAGTTTCCGCTTGAGACTTTTCATCCTTTCACAAACACATTCAAGGCTCTTGTCAACCATAACGTTTACATTGGCGATCTTCCCATTAAATGTTTCAACCAAAACACAAACTTCTGGTAGTTCCCTTTTTACATTTTATTTCACACTATTTTTCTGTCTAATACTCTGTCAACACTGTCTATTTTCTTGCCCATCAGTTCGCTAGCACAACTAATTTAACTATTAACATATTCACTTACACTACTAATTTGTCTATTAACATTTTCATTAACACTATCTATTTTACTTTTTTAATTATCGTTAACATTGTCTACAACACTGTTTATTCTGTTATTTACATTACTTATGTGACCACTTAATCCTTCGATTAAAGTACGCAGTGCTTTCATATGTGCCGACATTATCCTAGTTAGTAATTGGCTGTGAAACAATTCTAATTCTATTAGGCCTAATGCCATAATAACTTAATTTTACATATCTTAATAACCGTTAACCTACTGCTCTGCCTATTTTACGATATTCTATTATTGGAATGAATGCTTCTATCCCAATTCTGACATCAGTGTTACGATTCCTCGAAGTCACTGGGCTTAGCCAGGTGTTTTAAACGATGGAAGTCTTAATAAAATAAAATATTTAATGGTAATTTATTGATTTATTTACAATTACTACAAAGAAAACACTCTCGACTTAATATCTCTCAATACATAGCTGCCACTGACTATTTACAACATTTCCATAATCGTCGACATCCTCACAGAAATTAAAGCAATCATATTAATATCATCAGTCCGAATAAATTGCGTGTCTACACCTATTGAGTTATTTTATACATTGTACATGCTAATTTGACAGTTCCAATATTTACAATAACGTCCATACCACGCATTCATACAGTCCTACCTCAATTCAGTCCAGATTCCACCAGACCGGAATGTGCTTGAGCACTCCGAGGGCCCCCGTGCACAGTAGCCCTCAACTCATCGGGTACCATGCCCTCTCGCCCATCCACACCACACACACTTGTCCGCCATCGTGTCGCACCCACCGCTGTCGTCCGTCCTCTCCGCTGATGTCCCTCGCTACACCAGACTTCGCCAGAATACCGAACTCCAGCCAGATGGCTACCGCAAAAACTGCTGATTTGTCGTTGGTTCTAACTCAGAAACTTCTTCACGTGTCAGGTCGCTCCGAGGGAAAATATTACCCGCAGTTTCATTCGATAGCCCGCCGCCGACTTCTCTAGAATGGCCCGGGGGGGGGGCGATTGACGTCAGTCTTGGTAGTTGTCAATTATCCGGCTCGCCAGGTGGGGTAAGGGTCACCGTGTAGTAGTGACTGACCGTCCCTCTTCGCAGCGAGAAGGCCGCATGCGTGCCCGGCAAGGGGGTCCGTGCGGAACAGTATGTATTTAACAACGGAATAAAATCGCACGAGTTTTATAGCAGTTGCATAAGTGCAGGCAACGGAATACGGCCTAGGGCGGCCTAGTGTGTGGGCCGGGGGCCTCTTCTCTCTCACTTTATGCAGACAGAATAAAGAAGGAAGAACCTTTCCGTGCATCAATGACAGCCAGTCGTAGTCTCTTTGTCAGGCTACAGAAGAAGATCCAACCCAACCGCACTTGATAAATTCATGACTTACACATCAGCCGTCATTAATTGGTTGCGTAGCTGACGTAATGACACAATGTAGAAAAAAACAAACTTTTTCGGTTATTTTACGGAAAAGTGCTTATAAGAATGACCCCAGAACTCTCCGTAAAATTACGAACACATTTATTTTTCAATAAACGAACTTCCCGTAAAGTTTACAGAACTTTACGTACATTCACAGAACTCCTCCATAAATCTGATGTTTTAGGTTTACTTCCGTTTAAAAAAAAATATCGACCAAACTTTCGTGCCAGCAACATAATGTTCTTTTGGGTTCATTAGAGTCGTGTTAATTGATGAAACAATCCAAATATTTCTGAAATCGTTCCGCTGAAATATATACACTGCTTACAAAAAGTTTAGCACATTCCCCGCTGGGGGTCCAAATATTGAACTGGCGAGCATATTCAGTTGCCATGTTCTCAAACGAGCATATCAAACCGTGCACAACTACCAACAACCATGGAGGCCNATATTCAGTTGCCATGTTCTCAAACGAGCATATCAAACCGTGCACAACTACCAACAACCATGGAGGCCCTACAGGCAGCCGCAGTTGGGAATGGGTGCAATTTGCCTCAGGAAACGCTTAATTATCCTGTTTTTGGCATGCCTCATCCGATGCAAGCATGCCTCTGTAATCGTGGAGGTCCTACAGGTCACTGACGTTTGTCAATGCATCTGAGAATACCTTCTGTTTGATATTGAAACTGATGAGATTCTTTCGTTTACGTTGTTTTTCAGTTTATACCTTCTGTTTTTTTTTATACTTAGATGATGTAAACGAGTATTGCGTCCCCCCACCCCCTTCTCCTTTATGTGCTAATAGGAGTCCAGTTTGAAATGAAATCTACTTGTATTCAATAAAACCGCCCGTATTCTGATATTTGCTAAACTTTTTGTGAGCTATATATATGTTCTTCCGTTCTGTACAAGGAACAGAATTCTCTACTCTAGGAATTATTTTCATTGTTGAGGTTACAATCACAGACAAGATCATAACGTACTGTTATGTTGTAGTTATTATATACACTTTAAAACGTTTTATATAGCATGAACAACCAATCAGATTGCTGTCTCTATATTCAGTCTAGATGAGTCATGGGAACAGAAAATATGGCTCCTAAGGTCTTATTTATTTTCTGTTCAGCGTGAGACACTCTGTAAATCACATTCGATCTCCTGGTGATGACGTAGAGTACAGATGCATTATTTCCATAAATATTACATACGTAGCTTTTTCAGTTCCTAGTAGTGTTTGAGTGTTTTAAGAAATTCTAACAGTGATAGGTGCCCTATGGCACTTATTGATGCTTAAAGGAATAGTTTTAAGTAACATGGATCTCCTAACTGGCGCAGAAATTATAATTTTTTTTGTTACATTGGCGAAGAAAGCTTCGCGTGACCTCGCCATTATTCGTTCCCGAAACTCTGAAGTATTGAAAATAAGGAGAGGTTCCATAGTTTGTTTCGTTTTACGTCATTATTGACCACGTTTTCAGATTTCAAACTTTTTTTTCCTCGTTAAAATATGGAAAAAATTTTACGTAATGATAGTTGTGAAAACCGTGACAATGATATTTATTACTGACTTACGCATGGTTTTGAAGTATTCGCAATTATTTGAAAGAATGAAATGGTCTTCCGAGAATTCTCAATTAACGTCGAGCCTACGGCGAAGGAAAGAGGAAAAAGGGAGAGTTGCAAGAGAATGGAAGCCTCCGTCCGACAGAAATGCGCTCGGTTGTTCCGGACAGTCTTCCCGGGAGGGATGCTAGTGACGTGTGCGGTTCGCTGGTTCGACGTTGTCAGCCCGAGGGAAAGGAAGCTGCTCAATGAGGTTTCGCTGTCCCGAGACATTCGTTTGTCATTGACGAGTGGTAACTTTTTTTTTTGCGCCACCTTGGTAAAAAAAAAAAGTCTCTGTTGTGACTATTCGAACTTCTTTTGGACCACACACTAATACGTTTGGCATTACAGGAATTAAGGTATATACTATTTATGGTTAATTGAGCACTTTTGTAATCAAACTTTGAAAAATGTCACTGCCCCATACTTGCATATCATGTTTTTATGGTCACACTAATTGGCATGCGCCCAGTAAAATTAGCAGCGACAGAGGAAATGCAGTTCAATTTCTTAACGTGTAAATAAAGGTTTTAGGTAAAAAAAAAAGTTGTAAATTCTTAAATTACATATTTGGCTTTCTATTTTTTAAATGCACATTAATTGTAAGAATTAAAAAAAATTTCAAAATACTTTTTAAATAATTCTACAGGATATGGTGGAAGAATACACGATATACATACATGCAAGTATATCGTAAGTAGGTATCTCATAAGTTCTCAGTTTACCGTGAACTGCCTAAACTTAATTTTTGTATTTTATATGGCTAGTATGTAGAATAACTGTAATTTAAGTTGTTTGACACGGAGCTTATAGATTCGGACCCGAGACACAGCATTGTTTGTTACGTAATACGTTTTTAAACGTCACGACACAACCTCTTTCAAAGTTCAAATTAAACTACGATATATTCAGGTTACGTTAATTGCGTCACTTTGCGAACATGTTCACATAAACCTTACAGTTGAGCTTTTCAACGCTAGATAGCAACACTATCCTATCTCCTCTTTGTTTATTTTTAAAAGTACGAAATACACGAATGACCCGATTCAGCCATTGGTCCGATTCAGCCACTGTCCCGATTCAGCCATTGAACCGATTCAGACCGTTTAACCCTACAGTGCACTGCTTCTATGCAACAGTCGTTTCATCTATTTTTCGGGCTCTATTTCTTCTGTACTTTGCTGCATCCAGTCTTCTTCAGAAAGGTTACCTCCCTCGTGTTCAGCACACATGTCGCATTGGCACTTTTGTACAAGGACAGATTCTTTTCCAAGAATACGAATGGAAATTTGGTTCTCCTTCCTACAGTTACGTTATCATGTATTTTTTTCACAGTACAGATCGTAAAGCTTGGACAAAGAATCTATGCTCTGCTCGAGTAACAATTTTGATCGACTACTGCTGTCGTAATGAGAAGGAAGTTTCGGCAAATCGTTAAAGAACTGATTTAAATGTACCAATTGAGTAGTCCATTTCCAAAGCGTCCCTTGTCCACAAATATGAAAATTTCTAATAATGGTCCTGTTGGTTTCTTCCTAGCCTTTGCTATTGAACGGCAAATGTTTTAGAAGTCCAAAATAGTGCGAAGGCAGTTTAAATGCAGTTTTAAAATTAATTCAATTTCCAAAGTAGCCCTTGCCCACAAATATTTAATATAATTTATTTCATTTTAAGAGGAATGATTGGTTTCCGAAGGCTCTACTATCTACAGACAATGTTTGTGACCAACAGCAACATCCATGCCAATGTTCATATAGACACATCCTAACTATATTATATTATAAATGCGAAAGTGTGTTTGTTTGTTTGTTTGTCCTTCTTTCANTTCATATAGACACATCCTAACTATATTATATTATAAATGCGAAAGTGTGTTTGTTTGTTTGTTTGTCCTTCTTTCAAGTCGCAACGGAGCAACGGATCGACGTGATTTTTTGCACAGAGATAGCTGGAGGGCCGTGAAGTGACATAGGCTACTTTTTATCCCGAGAAAATATATCATTCCCTCGGGGAAATTCTTATTGGAAAATTAAAAAGTACACAAACGGAATAACAATGAAACGTCGCAACCGAGCAACAGATGGACGTAATTTCTTGCACAGAAATAGTTGGAGGGCTGAAAGGTGATATTGGCTACTTTTTGTCTCTTGCGTGGTTATAGTTACGAACTTATAGGGAGAATTAACAGAATGGAATTAGAACTGTTTAACGAACAAAACCCTAGCAATAATTCTGTAGTCTACGCGAGCGGAGCCGCGGGAACAGCTAGTTAGGAAATAAACTCATTATACATTTCTAGCTGTTTCCCAACAATCAATGTACACGGGCAAGGACTCCTTTGGAAAGGGACTATCTAATTGGTCTCTTTATAGTCTTCCCGGAGACTTCATCTGAAGCACACATTCTTGCTGAACTTTTGTCCACCCACTCACTCGCAGAACGTTCTCCTAACCCCCGCGTAGAGAGGAACATATTCTTGCAAACATTAAGCTGAGAACCGTCCTTTAATGTCAAGCAATAAATGAACGGAATACTTCTGCGCGATTCTTCATTAGATGTGTACCGCCACTTTGGGGTGCTTTTTTTCTTCNAACCCCCGCGTAGAGAGGAACATATTCTTGCAAACATTAAGCTGAGAACCGTCCTTTAATGTCAAGCAATAAATGAACGGAATACTTCTGCGCGATTCTTCATTAGATGTGTACCACCTTTTTGGTGTTTTTTTTTCTTAGCGTTATTGGCAAATGTATACATATCGCTGCTCCCGTGTCTTAATTGACCAAAACTTTTTTAACATATTATTTCGCTCCTCTTCAGAAATGTCAGGATATTTTCGCTCTCCATATTTCCTGTATGATTCAGACTCGAATATTTCTCCTAACTTTCTTTCATTTCGGGGTTGGTCCTCTAAGATTTTGTTCTGTTTAATTCTGAAACCTATGTATCTCTTCCTTTCCTTGTATATAGCATTTTATTTACATTTATTTTCGAGCACTTGCTAATGCCCCTCTTCCGTTTTTGAGATGTATTACTAGATTATGGGACGGGAGGAATACCTGAAACAAATTGGTTAGCTGTAATTACACAATTTTTGGTATCTGTAGCAGAAATTTGTTCCTCCCTAGGTACTTCTGATTCCGGGAGTGTCTGCAGTATGAACTAATGGAGAAAGTGCCGTGACGCTAGAATTATTTCAATTGTTTATCATTTATTCCAGAACACCAATCACTTCGTTCATTTCATATACATGAGTGGAATAAAGAAATGGAAAGTCAGTGATCTGAAGTAAACCGAGCAGCTCACTATCATCTGGTTCCAGCACATAAACGTAATCTTCAGGACATGACACCGTACTACCGTTGCCAGCCATACAATACCCATTTCTAATAGGCCAACGTATTTCCCCAGGGTACTTCAACATAGTACATTGTGGCCTTGATTCGTACAGTTTGCAAGGGTGTTTGCAGGTGCGCAATCAGTTGTATTATTACAGTCAAAATTTTTGGTTGGTATAGGTTCTAACCATAATGGATTCACATATATTTATTTTGTCATTAGAACTATTTTCCCATTTGACGAGGGTCATTATAATCATACGTTTACTTCTATATGTCATTTTATTTTTCAAAACACACAAAAATATAAGAATGTGAATGAAAATGTAAGACAGGCATAATAAATCAGAAAAAAGAAAATAAACTATGTTCACAAAACAATCTGGCTCATGTCAGGTAAGGTTCTTGCGCGTAATTTTACGTGAATGAGTAGTATACTACGTGTATAACATGCAAAAATGAAGAAACGAAGATCTTACCTGTGTCTCGTAATATTAACACACAGATTTTATCCCGTTAGTTAAATCACACTTAAATACAACCAATGCTCACAATTGACGGCTTAGAATTACAAACTCTATAAATAAACGAATTGGCTGCATGCTATTTGTTGCAACCCTGATATCTGTGGCAAAAATCATTATGCTATTCNCAACATAGTACATTGTGGCCTTGATTCGTACAGTTTGCAAGGGTGTTTGCAGGTGCGCAATCAGTTGTATTATTACCTTCAAAATTTTTGGTTGGTATAGGTTCTAACCATAATGGATTCACATATATTTATTTTGTCATTAGAACTATTTTCCCATTTGACGAGTGTCATTATAATCATACGTTTACTTCTATATGTCATTTTATTTTTCAAAACACACAAAAATATAAGAATGTGAATGAAAATGTAAGACAGGCATAATAAATCAGAAAAAGGAAAATAAACTATGTTCACAAAACAATCTGGCTCATGTCAGGTAAGGTTCTTGCGCGTAATTTTACGTGAATGAGTAGTATACTACGTGTAAAACATGCAAAAATGAAGAAACGAAGATCTTACCTGTGTCTCGTAATATTAACACAAAGATTTTATCCCGTTAGTTAAATCACACTTAAATACAATCAATGCTCACAATTGACGGCTTAGAATTACAATTTCTATAAATAAACGAATTGGCTGCATGCTATTTGTTGCAACCCTGATATCTGTGGCATAAATCATTATGCTATTCNTTCTATAAATAAACGAATTGGCTGCATGCTATTTGTTGCAACCCTGATATCTGTGGCATAAATCATTATGCTATTCTGACCAAGTTTAAGATGATGCTGAAAGTAAAATGTCATAACCCTAGCAGCTTGGGTTGTGACGTTTTGTCACTGGCTGAAAACATCACTGGAGATAACATTTTGCTTTTCGTGAAACTAAATTAGATATAATTCTTTGAGGAGTATGGTATTTTGACTGAAGGTGTAGAAATAACCCACAAGTTTGTAAAAGGGACAAATGTCAACTTTGCTTATTTTCATGGACGATAGGTAATTTGCGTTCTTTAATGTATCTGAGTTATATAATATCAGTTTTTGGGCAGTTTTAAATTGTTCGTTACTTTTTAAAGACCGATGATATTTCACATTTTAACGAAATTTATTGTAAAATGCGTATTAAAACATTATGCTATACAGTTAATAAATCAGAGCTTCCCAAAACTCAGCTCTTTTTCGACCTGCCTAGGAGAAACAAGATGTCATTTCATGCCAACTACTAGGTAATAAACCAATGAAACTCAGTAACAAATGTGTGCTGTCAGATAAGCTTAAAAAAATCTCCGAATTACACGTTTGACTTATCCTTCACCATTGAGAGAACACCTATCGAAGAGAAACATAATAAAATATTTAAAAAATACACAATTTTAGTAAATGCCAACAATGAAATAAATGTCGTATATAGTCAAATCACAGTTACTTCCGACTTTTTTGAAGCCCTGCTAAATTTCTAAATCGAGTATATTCCTCCGCCTTCATGCAAACCAAGCTTAACGAAGTCTAGACAATTACACTAGAGGGATAATGCGCCGCATTCGTGCGCACTCNGCCTTCATGCAAACCAAGCTTAACGAAGTCTAGACAATTACACTAGAGGGATAATGCGCCGCATTCGTGCGCACTCGGTGTAATACTATTTTTTTTAAAATAATAATTTCTTACTAGGCAATATATCACACTGTTTTCTCATTGTTTTTTTTTGTCATATTAGCTATGGATGAAATATTATAATTTATAGATAAAACACAGGTAACAGTTAAATTGAACCAAAAATAAGGTAATTTTGCGTTAATATAAGTATAAAACGCTTGTGATAAATGGCACATTTGAGAAATAATCAATTATGTCTTACATGGAGTGATTGATTTTCAAAGGTTAGATTCAAAAAGTGTGAAGAAACTGCGAATAGACCAAGCACTGCATTTTAGTAAGGAAGAAAAACCATTTGCGAAATAACTCCTAGTCCAGCCTGTTAAGCTCGAATCCACGAGTATAGGATGTTCACGGTAAAGTGAGTATTTTTTGAAGCCCTCTCGTTTTTATTAACAGTCAATAAAAATATTTCATTGTATCCTTAGACGTTAACTTTCAAGTGCGGTGAATTGAATACGATATGTTTATTACTTAAATGGCAGTATCTCTAGTCTCTGAAAAGTATAAAACAAAGTCGCTTATCCGCGTCTGACTGTGTATTCGCTTAGTACTTCTAAACTGCTAGATGGATTTTGATGTGGTTTTCAACATCATTCAGAGAATTTCTTGATGAAGGTTATAGTGTATAATACATTTGTATTTATTTTAAGGATAGTAGAGAAATTTCGAACCGTTTGTAATAAAGTCATAAAAAACCGCTTTTAGGGCGCTTACATGGATTGCACTGACTAAACCATAAGAGATACATCAAATTAGTGTACTACAAAATTGTAGCTCTCAAAAAGGCATACAGAAAAGTCCGCGATAGCATATGTTTATCTTTTAAGGATGACCCACAGCAAAAATGTTTGTCTTTCAAAGTTGATAAAAAATAATAGTTAACTTGCGAAGCTGTTCTGACCAACATAGTATTAATCCTTACACAATTGAATATGTAAGTTACCTTAAGCATTTAGTTAAGATAAAATCTGTCCTTTACACCATCTCATTAAAATGAGTTTCTTAGAATATGTCACAGGTTTTCCTAATACACCCAGGTAAAGCCGGGCAGTTACGCTAGTTTATAAAAAAAAAAAGTGGCGGAAGGATAATAAAATTGGCTGATATGTAGACACCTGAAAAATTCGCGAGTTCAATGACCTGCAGGCTAGACTCTCCAGTCTTATGTACAAATATGTCGATATCAACTGCACATTGGTTGTCTGCTGTCACAGTAGAAGGCGACGGTTGGGCCAGCCTTCTCCAGGAAGTGTNGGTTGGGCCAGACTTCTCCAGGAAGTGTCAAACACCGTGTGAACCAATGGCTGAAGTTTTATGAACTCACGTGTTTCGAATTCTAACTTGTCCCAAAATAAATCCGCGAATTCTTCAGGTCTCTACTGATAGGAATAATGGTGAGTAGTGCTTCAAGAGCGCCCGCTTCACCGCTAACAGCCTACAATAGTAGGAGACGTGTTGGAGAAGTCTGAGTCGGGGAGGCGTCACAGAGAGAAATTGCCGGCTGCCAAGTGAAGTTCCAGGTCCAGCTAGCACTTGGGTCCCAGGGATGCTGTTGGAAACACCGTGTGGGTCGCCTGGCGCTCCGCGTAGATTTATGGCTGAGGTGTGTGTGTTCTGGGGTTGTGGGTGGTCACCTCCCCGAGAGAGGCTATGAGAGGTCATAGCGACCGCGCGGAGGCGTGGACGCAACTCGTGCAGGTACTAAATCGGCGCCACCGCCGGTTCACAAGTTCCAGGCAGAGCTGCGTAGGCGGTCTAGTTCATCCACGGTAAAGTCAGCACTTCCGACAGCCCTCTCGTTTGGAATAATTGCCAATACAGGCTGTTCATGGTCAAGCGAGAACTTTTGACGCCCTGGTTACTTTTTTCCCTATCAGGCTTTTGCTATCCATCCACCACTTTCTTTTAAAAATTAATATTCCCATGAAAGTAATAACGATAATGTATATATTTTACGTTAAAATAAAAAACATTTATTTACCATTATTCCAAATGAGAGATCTTAAAAAAGTGTTCACATTATCATGAACAGTCTATAACACTCGAGAAGGCGTATCAGCCACTGGTTATCATTCCTACTGTCAAGTTTAATAAGTACACACTGTACAGTTTCGAATATTAAAAACCCAAAATGCGTTATAACATTTACTTTAATTCCACGATTACTTCATTGCGTGTTACAAATGCCTTGGCAGTCATGGAGGCATGTGTGACTTAAATTGACACTATAGAGTTTGATAATGTTTAAAAATTTTATGACAGTCGATACAGAAAAAAAGAATAAAGGGCAATCCTGTAGAACTGTTTTTGCTAACTTTGAGAGCGAATATTTTACCAAAGCGATGTATTTCTGCGGAGTTATGTTTGACGCGGTAAATTTTTATACGCTATCGCGGCGGAAAATATCATGCTAAATGAGTGCACAAATATTAAAAAGTATTTTCTTTCAAAGCTGGAAAAACCCGGCATATAAAATAGCCTTCTTCCGAAAATCCGTTATATAAAAGTGACATATTTGTAGTTAATATATGTCAAATGCCCTCATAAATTGAAAATAAAAATTCTCTGAGCAAAATTTACTACATAGCACACAGCAATCTTATAAAGTAAAAATATATAACACACTATAAAAATAAGCTTCAGACATTTGAGCTATATGTATATAATCTATTGTCTAGTCACGATTCATACGTACATCNGCCTTCATGCAAACCAAGCTTAACGAAGTCTAGACAATTACACTAGAGGGATAATGCGCCGCATTCGTGCGCACTCAGTGTAATACTATTTTTTTTTAAATAATAATTTCTTACTAGGCAATATATCACACTGTTTTCTCATTGTTTTTTTTTTGTCATATTAGCTATGGATGAAATATTATAATTTATAGATAAAACACAGGTAACAGTTAAATTGAACNGTTTTTTTTTGTCATATTAGCTATGGATGAAATATTATAATTTATAGATAAAACACAGGTAACAGTTAAATTGAACCAAAAATAAGGTAATTTTGCGTTAATATAAGTATAAAACGCTTGTGATAAATGGCACATTTGAGAAATAATCAATTATGTCTTACATGGAGTGATTGATTTTCAAAGGTTAGATTCAAAAAGTGTGAAGAAACTGCGAATAGACCAAGCACTGCATTTTAGTAAGGAAGAAAAACCATTTGCGAAATAACTCCTAGTCCAGCCTGTTAAGCTCGAATCCACGAGTATAGGATGTTCACGGTAAAGTGAGTATTTTTTGAAGCCCTCTCGTTTTTANAGCCTGTTAAGCTCGAATCCACGAGTATAGGATGTTCACGGTAAAGTGAGTATTTTTTGAAGCCCTCTCGTTTTTAATAACAGTCAATAAAAATATTTCATTGTATCCTTAGACGTTAACTTTCAAGTGCGGCGAATTGAATACGATATGTTTATTACTTAAATGGCAGTATCTCTAGTCTCTGAAAAGTATAAAACAAAGTCGCTTATCCGCGTCTGACTGTGTATTCGCTTAGTACTTCTAAACTGCTAGATGGATTTTGATGTGGTTTTCAACATCATTTAGAGAATTTCTTGATGAAGGTTATAGTGTATAATACATTTGTATTTATTTTAAGGATAGTAGAGAAATGTCGAACCGTTTGTAATCAAGTCATAAAAAACCGCTTTTAGGGCGCTTACATGGATTGCACTGACTAAACCATAAGATATACATAAAATTAGTGTACTACAAAATTGTAGCTCTCAAAAAGGCATACAGAAAAGTCCGCGATAGCATATGTTTATCTTTTAAGGATGACCCACAGCAAAAATGTTTGTCTTTCAAAGTTGATAAAAAATAATAGTTAACTTGCGAAGCTGTTCTGACCAANGCAAAAATGTTTGTCTTTCAAAGTTGATAAAAAATAATAGTTAACTTGCGAAGCTGTTCTGACCAACATAGTATTAATCCTTACACAATTGAATATGTAAGTTACCTTAAGCATTTAGATAAGATAAAATCTGTCCTTTACACCATCTCATTAAAATGAGTTTCTTAGAATATGTCACAGGTTTTCCTAATACANATAAGATAAAATCTGTCCTTTACACCATCTCATTAAAATGAGTTTCTTAGAATATGTCACAGGTTTTCCTAATACACCCAGGTAAAGCCGGGCAGTTACGCTAGTTTATAAAAAAAAAAAGTGGCGGAAGGATAATAAAATTGGCTGATATGTAGACACCTGAAAAATTCGCGAGTTCAATGACCTGCAGGCTAGACTCTCCAGTCTTATGTACAAATATGTCGATATCAACTGCACATTGGTTGTCTGCTGTCACAGTAGAAGGCGACGGTTGGGCCAGCCTTCTCCAGGAAGTGTCAAACACCGTGTGAGCCAATGGCTGAAGTTTTATGAACTCACGTGTTTCGAATTCTAACTTGTCCCAAAATAAATCCGCGAATTTCTCAGGTCTCTACTGATAGGAATAACGGTGAGTAGGGCTTCAAGAGCTCCCGCTTCACCACTAACAGCCTACAATAGTAGGAGACGTGTTGGAGAAGTCTGAGTCGGGGAGGCGTCACAGAGAGAAATTGCCGGCCGCCAAGTGAAGTTCCGGGTCCGGCTAGCACTTGGGTCCCGGGGATGCTGTTGGAAACACCGTGTGGGTCGCCCGGCGCTCCGCGTAGATTTATGGCTGAGGTGTGTGTGTTCTCGGGCCGTGGTCACCTCCCCGAGAGAGGCTATGAGAGGTCACGGCGGTCGGGCAGGTACCGCGCGGAGGCGTGGACGCAACTCGTGGAGGCACTACATCGGCGCCGTCGCCGTGGAACGGTGTCGCAAGTTCCAGGAAGAGCTGCCTAGGCCTAGTTCATCCACGTTGAAGTCAGCTCTTCCGACAGACCTCCCATTTGTAATAATCGCCAGTATAGCCTATTCATGGTAAAGCGAGCACTTTTGACGCCCTGGTTACTTTTTTCCTTATCAGGCTTTTGTTATCCATCCGCCACTTTTTTTGAAAACTAATATTCCCATGAAAGTAATTAAGATAATGTATATATTTAACGTTACAATAAAAAACATTTATTGACTATTGTTACAAATTAGAGATCTTTCAAAAGTCTCACATTACCATGAACAGCCTATAAGAGTCGACAAGGCGTATCAGTCACCGTTTATAATTCCTACCGTCAAGTAATTTAAGTACACACTGTACAGTTTCGAATATTAAAAACGCAAAATGCGTAATAACATTCACTTTAATTCCACGATTCCTTCATTGCGTGTTACAAACGCCTTGGCAGTCACGGAGGCATGTGTGACTTAAATTGACGCTATAGAGTTTGATAATGTTTAAAAATTTTATGACAGTCGATACAGAAAAAAAGAATAAAGGGCAATCCTGCAGACCTGTTTTTGCTAACTTTGAGAGCGAATATTTTACCAAAGCGATGTATTTCTGCGGAGTTATGTTTGACGCGGTAAATTTTTATACGCTATCGCGGCGGAAAATATCATGCTAAATGAGTGCACAAATATTAAAAAATATTTTCTTTCAAAGCTGGAAAAACCCGGCATATAAAATAGCCTTCTTCCGAAAATCCGTTATATAAAAGTGACATATTTGTAGTTAATATATGTCAAATGCCCTCATAAATTGAAAATAAAAATTCTCTGAGCAAAATTTACTACATAGCACACAG
>NQII01001122.1:322695-334396 GCA_002778355.1 Clitarchus hookeri | reverse complement strand
AAATACCAGGTAGCCTAAATTAAATTTATTACTCTCTTTGTACAGAGTAGCAATGATAAAACATTCTGGTAGAGCTGAGTGTATTTGACAGCTATAAGGACAACATTGGCTGTGTGCGAGTTGATGCAGCCATTCTGCTATTGTCAGTTCCACTACAGCGGAACTATAGAGGAAATGGTGAAGGTGACAAGATTTTGTTTCGAGCATAGTAAGTGGATTTTAAAGTGTTATTGTAAATGTGAGAACATGACTGAGGCGCAGAGACCACGGAGGGAAAACTTCGAAACTGCGTCACTGTCACGTGTGAAAATAACGCGACAACGTAACACGTTTGAGAGGGACGGAACTGTGTGTGATGCGAAGAAAGGACGGTGCGGCAGGAAGAGAGAACGACAACGGGCGAAGGAAGTGCGCGAAATGTATCGCATACATTCAGACATTACCCGGGAAGTCGAAAGACCATATGGCAAGCTGTGCGTGAGTCAGGTGTCAGTAAATCAAGTGTCCGCCGAATTTTAAAGCCAGCAAAGCGGTGGCCATACATACCCTCGTCACTTCGCGCTATGAATGAAGACGTCCCAGAAAGGTGTGTCGAATTTTGTGAGTGGGCTGTGAACGTGTGCGACGCCAACGGGCATTATACTGGCTCTCGCCACAATGTGGACCTAACCTAACCTAACCTAACCTAGGTACGGTATGTCTGGTAGAGGACCGTGTGGCAATTCTTCTTTGACGGAACGGTGACAGGTTAGAGTTACCACAGCACGTTGCAGGAAAATATTGTGCCAGCTGTTCGCCAACTATACTCAGATGACGATCGTTTTTTTTTTTCAGCAGGGTGGTGCACCGCCACATTACCATCGAGATGCACGTTCGATCCTGGGTGGAACACTTGTTGGGAGGTGGATAGGCTGACGAGGAAATGTTGAGCATCCATCTAGATCTCTTAGATTTAACACAGCTAGGTTTTTATCTGTGGAAAACTCTGAAGAACACTGGCCACAGACACCGGATGCCATGAGAGATGTTACCGCGACCGCCTGTGAATTCACTACCATTAAACCGTAGCTAAAGTTTTCTTCTGTTCTACAGCGACGCAGACGATATCTTGCTGATGGTGGCGAACATCTTGAACATATTCGTAACTGTTACTAACATTCGCACACACCCAACGTCGTCCTTACAGCGTCAAATGTAAGCAGATACAGCAGGTTGTCTATTATAGTTTTTCTGTTATTCCTGTTAAAATAATGTATAGGTGGTTCACGGTAAACTGGGCACTTTTGAAAGCCCCGCGTTTTAGACATGGAACTACTTTCCTTCCATTTACCATTTACCAACTTTACTTGGCGCATGNTAGGTGGTTCACGGTAAACTGGGCACTTTTGAAAGCCCCGCGTTTTAGACATGGAACTACTTTCCTTCCATTTACCAACTTTACTTGGCGCATATCAATCAGTGCTCCCGTTCAAATTTATGCAGGTAGGAAGAGCAACTTTATTCCTAAGGTTGATTTCATAAGTGCTCACTTCATCGTGAATAGCCTTTAAACGCTATTTTGTGCTATCCGTTATAATTACAGAAAATTTTACTTCATAAATTTTAAATTTGTGTATCTTTGTAATAAATTGAGAAGTTTGAAAATTGTCGTAAAAATAGGTGTGCGCACTTCCAGTTGTACGTCGTACAACACATAAAAATAGTCGTTTGTGTACGATAATAGTCGTACGTAAGGAAACACTGGTATACGAGTAGAGGGACAAAGTCCGACTAAGTCCTGCAGCTGATGGGGACGGAGAAAAAAAATCTGCGGCAATACGTCGCAATATTCGCCATTATTTCTCTTCTGGGGGATGTCATCCAGTGGGCGAGTAATGGTCCCGCTCCGAACAAACAGCGCGCGCCGAGTGTTTCAAAAGACGATTAATCGACTTTCCCCTCAACTTTTCAACAGCCCCGCCGCGAGTTGTCAGCCCGCAATGCACGAAACAGCCCGTCGTTTGGACGGATTTTCTCTCTCTCCCCCTCTCAACGAAACATTAGGGCGGGCCACGGTGGCTGAGTGGTTAGACTGCTCGCCTCCCACCAAGGAAAACCAAGTTCAATTCCACGTCCGGTTCACTCCGGATTTTCCCAAGTGGGAATCATGCCGGACGATGCCGCCGGTCGGCGGGTTTTCTAGGCGATCTCCCCCGTTTCCCCCGCTCCTTCATTCCGGCGCTGCTGCATTCTCACCTCACTTCACCCTCATCGGCTCTCAAGACCTCATTGTTTAGAGCCGTCTATTCACTCACTCGACGAAACGTTTTCACTGTAATTTTAGGAAATGAGTGCTATAGTCTATTCGTGGTTTCTTCAACAATATCAAACCTTTGAAAAATCACCCCATATATAACGTACTTGGTTGTTTCCTAAACATGCCACGTGTCACGAGTGTTTTATACTTGTTAATGGATAACTTTTTGTATAAGTTTTATACTTGTTAATATACCTTATTAATGGTTAAATTTAATTTTTTATTATATCTTATTTACAAATTACGATATATCATTTATACCTTATTTAAATAAAAACAGAGAGAAAAAAAGTGTGTTGGTAATGCCTAGTAAGAAATAATTCTTAGGTAAAATATTATTGAGTAGAGTGCGTACGAATGTGGTGCGCTGTCCTTATGGTGAACTTTTCTAGGTTTTTTAAGCTTTGTTTACGTGTGGCGAAGTAATATTCAGAAAGTAGAACTTTAGCAGTGTTCGGAAAAGTTGGAAGTAATTGCGAATCGACAATATTGCTCGTTACCGGTTAACTGACCACTTGTGAATGCCACGTCTTAAAATAAAAATCCTTAACAATCTTAACGTGTTTCGAGATTAAAAACTTAGTGCCATCCTTTCAGTAAAAATTGTAACATTGTAGTAATAGAAGTCCTTCACCACAGAGTACTTAAGATTACAGAAATGAAACAGCCGTTTAAACCGCGAACTCCTGTCGCATACGAGGTGCCGCGGTGGTGTAGTGGTCAGACTACTCTCCTCCCACCTAGGCAAACCGGGTTCGATTCCCAACGGGCCCGCTCCCAGATATTCGAATAAGGGAATCGTGCCGGACGATGCCGCTGATCGGCGGTTTGTTACGAAGATTTCCCGTTTCTCCTGCTCTGACATTCCGGCGCTACTCCGTACTCACCTCGCTTCACCCTCATCGGCTCCAAAGCCCTCGATTTTAAGAGCCAACCCAAGTTTCTCCACCCCGGCCGCATACGCCAACAATTTTTTTTTCAATTTTTTTTTTTAGATAGCCGTGAAGGGGCCAACCCTATGTTAGACTGACTACTAGGGTAGTTAGAGAGGGAAGGGTAAGGATAGGAGCGTGCCAAGCCCGAGGCCTAAGAGCTATAGGAACTAATGGTTACAAGAGGAACGAGACATCAAACGGCCTATCGGGATTACTGGAGAGGAAGGCCAACCGTTTGGCGGCCCGCTCCTTCCCCCTCCCCAACCCTGCCAAACATCGAACTATCACCCAAGCAGGGCCACTGGTAAACGTGCGAGGCCGCAGGAGGAAACCCAGTAGCCACAGAGCAGGTAACATGGTGTTATTGAACTAAACAGTTCTGAAAAATACAGCTGCTACCTGTGGAAGGCAACTAGATGTAGTCCATTAACGGTTACTCTCCTTCTTTTCTGAAGCCCTGCTTGAATTCTACTTCCAACTTATTCCTTCGCCTCACGCAAACAAAGCTTAAGCTAGGTAAGGAAATTACACCCAAGGGTTCACGCACCGTATTCGTGCGCAGCCAGTTTAATTACATTTTTCATACGAACTATTTCTTACCTGGCATTACCAACACACCCATTTTCTCTCTTGTCTCATTAACATTAATTATAAATTAATTGGTGTAACTTATCCATAAAACATAAGCAGAAAATCAATTTAACCAAAAAATAAGATAATTTTATTTTAACTGAAGTATAAAACGCTCATGGGACGTGAGATATTTAGGAAACAATAAAACACGCCATTCATGGAGTGATTATTCGAAGGTTTGATTCAAAAATTGTGAAGAAACCACGAATGGACTATAGGCGAGCAGGGGCTGGCTCGGGAACAGTGGTATGTGTGCAGTTGCGTGATGTTGGTCTTCTCATGCCCCTCGTCCAGTTTTCCTGCTACCAAGCGTTCAAGGGAACTCGAGGCCGTCCTTCATCCTCGTGGCTTTGTTGCGTGTGCTCGGGTTGCATATTCCCCCTGGCGTTGAGCACGCGGGTTGCATATACCCCTGACGTTGTGTGCGGTGGTTACATATTGCCCCTACCATCGTGTGCGCGGGTTGCATATACCCCCTGCCGTTGTGTTCGTAGGTTGCATATACTACCTGGCGTCGTATGCGCGGGTTGCATATACCCCTTGGCGTTGTTTTCGCAAGTTGCATATACTCCCTGGCGTCGTATGCGCGGGTTGCATATAACCCCTGGCGTCCTATGCGCGGGTTGCATATAACCCCTGGTGTCCTATGCGCGGGTTGCATATAACCCCTGGCGTTGTGTGCGCCGGTTGCATATACCCCCTGGCGTCTTGTGCGCGGGTTGCATATACCCCCTCCCGTTGTGTTCGTAGGTTGCATATACTCCCTGGCGTGATTCGATCCAAAGACACTGCAAGGCGGGGAGTTCGACTGAGGCGGTGCATCTGCCAAATGAAAACGCAGATGACCTAAGGCCAGCTCATCGAGGACAGAAACCTTGCGTAAAGCAAAAAGGCAATATCTGGCTTGATCTCGACACTCAGTATGTGCAAGGACTCCGAAAGCGTGGCGTATCGATTCTTTTGGCTTCAGGAGTTTTCAGCAAGATGTGCCAGAAAAGTCACTCGCCACGCCGTTGGTCGGGGTGTCGATCAGCGCCGGGTTGCTCACTTGCCAGTCGACAGCCCATCCAAGAAGGAAACTTCCGCAGCACCCGGTAGCCAATCACAAACACGAGTCCCGTTCGAGGACCTCGGTGCGGCCAGTCGGCAAAAAGGAACCCACATCACTTCTGTGCGTATGATTACAGTGATCACAAAAATAAATCATGCAGCACTTTTTTACGCTGTAATCTGTGTTTATAAACGTTTTTCACTGTAAAGTGAGCACTTTTAAATATCAACCTTTTGAAAGATTTCACTGCCCCTACCTGCAAATGTGTCAATGGGCACGCAGAATGGTTTCCACCTAGTAAAGTTGGTAACGACGAAGAGAAAGTAGTTCCATATCTTAACGTGGAATTAAAACTGTATTAATGGTGTGTAGGTTAATTTAAATCAAACAAAGGGGACAGTGTTATTAAATTTATACCGCACTACTTGAATGCAATTACACATACTTTTATGTTTTTATGTTGCTTTAGGTTACGTTATATTAAGTAAGGGCACNAAGGAAACTTCCGCAGCACCCGGTAGCCAATCACAAACACGAGTCCCGTTCGAGGACCTCGGTGCGGCCAGTCGGCGAAAAGGAACCCACATCACTTCTGTGCGTATGATTACAGTGATCACAAAAATAAATCATGCAGCACTTTTTTACGCTGTAATCTGTGTTTATAAACGTTTTTCACTGTTAAGTTAGCACTTTTATTATCAACCTTTTGAAAGATTTCACTGCCCCTACCTGCAAATGTGTCAATGGGCACGCATAATGGTTTCCGCCTTGTAAAGTTGGTAACGACGAAGAGAAAGTAGTTCCATATCTTAACGTGGAATTAAAACTGTATTAATGGTGTGTAGGTTAATTTAGATCAAACAAAGGGGACAGTGTTATTAAATTTATACCCCACTACTTGAATGCAATTACACATACTTTTATGTTTTTATGTTGCTTTAGGTTACGTTATATTAAGTAAGGGCACNGCACTACTTGAATGCAATTACACATACTTTTATGTTTTTATGTTGCTTTAGGTTACGTTATATTAAGTAAGGGCACGGTGGGATCAAGTAGGGTGTGTTAGCGTATTTTAGGGTAAATTAATTTATATATTTTTGTATAAAAGGTTCGAATTCCTAACTTGAATTTTTGTACTCAAAAAGTAATCAATTAAAATATTATTTAAAGGATTTTGTTTTAAATGTACACTAACAACTGACTTTCCACAAATAACTGACTGTTTTTTATAAGCAAAAATTAGTTTACATTAAAAATTTTCTACCAGAATTTCTGTAGGTATAAAACTCAGTATTTGCATTAAATACTATGATGTCGTTGGTAGGGAAATGTAGTACATTCATAGTTACTTCATACTTTTATAAAACACTGCTTGAGTTCTACTTCATGCTGTTCCTTCTCCTTATGCAAACAAAGCTTTGCTACGTATAGAAAATTACACCAAAGGGGCAACACACCACATTCGTGCTCACTCACTTCAATAATAGCTTGCACAAGAGCTATTTCTTACCAGGTATTACCAACTCACATATTTTCTCTCTGGATTTGTTCATATTGGTACCAAATGAAGTATTATAATTTATAGGTGATGTGCAAAAAAAAATTCAATTAAACAAAAAATTAGGTATATTTATATAACCTTAAAAAACAAAGTTTCTCCATCACTATCCACTTCAATAACAAAACATGTTATATCTGGCAAAGAACAATTTATATTAAACATAAAAACGTCAAGTATTATCTTCTTTCTAGAACTTGAAACAATATTTAACCTGGTTCTTGACATTGAACATTGAGAATTTAATATGTATACATATTATAAAACTCAACGTCCAATTTACGTGTTTTTTTAAATTTATTGCTATGTGGTCTGGCTAGGTTTAAATATATATTTTGTTACGTAAAGTAACATAAGAAATAAACAGTGACGATAATAGTGTGAACCAAGTCACAAAAAGTTTGCCGCCAGCGCGCTCTCTTTCAATACGCTGTCTAAACCGTTAAAGATGGAACTATTGTTCCATCTTTAGCGGTTTAGTAAAGATAACTCTTAATAGAATTCAACTATATTAAAAAAAAAAAAACAATAATTCTGTAGTCCACGCGAGCGGAGCCGTGGGCACAGTTAGTTATTTTTATATTAGAATTATCTCACTTGTCCACCAACACCACATTTCCGAACCAATTCGTGATTCACCTTTCAGAGAAAAAAGGGGACAATTGCCAGTTCATGTTTTGGAGGGATATCCTTGCACCTCTAGTGCTTAATCTGAATTTCTGAGCAATACTGTGAAATGCTACTGTGTTTTACACTTGTTACACATACCTCACATATTTCGGTGGACGATGTGCCTATCGTATGTGCGATGGTTGCAGAAATCATACATTTTTATACGTTTGGTTATAAGTGACGGGTTGCATTCAGTCTATTTATAGGGCGGTTCATCCAGTGGGTAACCAGAGCATTCATATGGCTTCAAAATCTAAGTACCTCGCTGTACGAGGCGTAGTCACTATTTCGGTTCCATACAATAGCCGCTTATTACCTTGAAGGGCGGTCGGAAAGGATGATTAAGTTCTTCGTTGATGAAAGGGCGCGTGGACCTTTTGTCCTGTAATTCCCGCCTCAGACATGAGCCAGCCTTCGAGACAGTAATGATACGCTTAACCTTCCAACGACTTGTTGTTGACGTGGACTGCAGTTGAATTGGTGGTTGGTGGAGGCTCTTCTGTAATCCGCGTGTTGTTTTATTTTTCACTCTTTGGAGTTTCCGTCCACTACTTATAGTCGGAGACCAGAAAAATTCGCGGATTCATTTTGGTACAAGATAGAATTCAAAACATGTGTGTTTATATAACTTCAGACATTGGACCACGCGGTGTTTGACACCTTCNTTGGTACAAGATAGAATTCAAAACATGTGTGTTTATATAACTTCAGACATTGGACCACGCGGTGTTTGACACCTTCTGGAGAACGCTAGCTCGATCGTCACCACCCACTGTGACAACAGACAACCAACGTGTAGTTGACATCGGCATATTTGTGATGTATGACTGGAGAGTCTGGCCTGCAGGTCGTTGAACTCGCGAATTTTTCAGGTCGCTACTTATAGTTGTTAACGTTGCTAGACACGGATAGCCCGAACTCCATGTTCAAACTTTCAACGGTAAATCGACATGGAAAATTAAGTATAAAACTGCATACGTGACTATTTAAGGAAAGAGACATCCTTGAAAATTGAGAATTAAAACTAGTTATTTGAAAATTGTCAAAAAAATTCTACGTTTACTCTAGAAGAGGGGTCGTGGTTGAATGTAGTGGCCAGATTGCTCTCTTACAACCTAGGCGAACCTGGTTCGATTCCCGGCAGAATCGTTCCCAGATTTTCACAAGTGAGAATCGTACGCCGAAAATCGAGGGGGGTCTCCCTCCCCCTCGCTCACAATTCCCAATCCGGCGCTTCTCCATACCCACTTCGTTTCACCCTTATTGACTCCCAAGACCTCAACGTTAAGAGCCGCCCAAACTTCTCCTTTCCACTCTAGAAGATTTCGTCTGAGCGTACTACACAATTGCGAAAATTAGTATTCCTTGAAAATACACACATTATTATCGCGCCATTACAAACGTTTAAATACCGAAGGGTAAAACACTTTCGATGGTTAAGAAATAACGTGGCAAGACTTGGTTTTCTAACGACTGGCGCTAAATGTTCTCAGATGGCAGATATAAAACCAGGCTATCACAATACACGAATTTGTGTGTTTGGTCTCACGTAGTTTCTGACATTTTGCAGATAACTAATTTGAATTCCTGATTTTTTTTACATCGATAAGCCCCATTGGCTGTCGGTCGGCCAATAACAGAAGCGTGATGCGTCGTTCACCAATAGGACAGAGACGAGTGAGAATTGAGGAAAATATAATGTTGTTTTTCTGAAGTTGATATAATTAAGTGACTTGTAGCTTGTCTTTAACGATAGTAAAAGTGTGCCCACTTAAAATGGTTAAAAACTCATGAAAAATCTGTCTCCGTTCATAGAATAGAATACTTATATATGATTAAAAAACCTAATGTGTGTGTATTTAGTTACTTGATAACATATCTGACTTACATTAGACAGGTAGAGGCTTCGAGCTGAACGATCTAACTGCCATTTGGGAGGGTTTCTTCGCCACTTTTTTTTTAATCAACACAGCAAAAAAATTTCTAGTTAACATATACACTGAATAACCAAAAACAAAAACTGGTACACCTGCCTAATATCGCGTAGGGCCCCCCGAGCACGCAGAAGTGCCGCAAGACGACGTGGCATGGACTTAACTAATGTCTGAAGGTATGAAGGAGGCAATTCACACCATGAATCCTGCAGGGCAGTCCACAAATCTAATCTGTGCCAATTCGAGAAAGGGTTACACGCCTGTCACATATAATGATTCTCGTCAGTCGTCGTTTGTCCCGTTCTTTCACAATCTTTTTCCGGCTGCAGCGATGTCGAAGATGTAATGTTTTACCGGATTCCCGATATTCACGGTACACTCGGGAAATGGTCGTACGCGAACATCCTAATGTTATCACTACCTCGGAGATGCTATGTCCCATCTCTCGTGCGCTGACTACAACACCACGTTCAAACTCACTTAAATCTTGATATCATGCCATTGTAGCAGCAGTAACCGATCTAGCTGCCGACCGCATCGCGTTACTCTGATTGGTTCCATACCTCTGTTATTTGCATACGCACGCCTATACCAATTTTTTTTTGTTTCTTCAGTGTACATATGGTATGGAAATAGCGTTACACATAAAGCTGCAACATAGGGACGCTTAGCCTCGGTGGGAACTTCCACATGCTTTGGACTCTTTCTTGATAAAATGCAGGAGCGCTACTTGAAATGTACGAGAAAAAAAATCTTACCACTCTCTTTTTCTGACTATACGTAGACACTTGTAATATTAATGTTGAATAAGGATTCCGAAATTCTGTTCTCATTTTGTACTGATTTATTCGTATTCTCGAAACAAATAAATATCACTCGATTTACATTATCGATGATGATATTTAAAATATCTTGCGGCAATTAAATATTAAATTATCACGTCTAATCTATTTCTTTTTAAACACACACGCGTCCATTCTCGGCGGTCGTGACGGCATTTTCTTGAAGAGGAAAAAGCTTTCTGCGTCGCACTTCTTGCAACCTGCGTCCTGATTTGCTGTCGGCTGACCATGCCGTACTCCTCATCCAATCAGCAATGGCGAGTCGAGAGCCAATCAGAATACCTTTCTTTAATTTCACGTGATTTACCAATTGCAATACTTACTACCCTGAAAGTGCTAATAAACAATGACATCTAAATCTTAATATGAAAATTATATTAATGACTCACCACCACAACCAATTAATCCAAAAACAAAAGACAATAATAAAACCTGGAAAAAATCGCATTATTGCACACTGNCTCACCACCACAACCAATTAATCCAAAAACAAAAGACAATAATAAAACCTGGAAAAAATCGCATTATTGCACACTGATATGGTAAATTTTCGAATTATTATTTAGAGTGAATTTTGCAGCAAACGCAGGTGCAAAAAGTTTTAAAAAATGTTTTAATGTAGCTATGTAATAAGCTGGCTGTCCTACCAAATTATATATTAATTTTGTGTGAAAATATGNAAAAAATGTTTTAATGTAGCTATGTAATAAGCTGGCTGTCCTACCAAATTATATATTAATTTTGTGTGAAAATATGTATCGGATGTTTACCGTAAAGTTAGCACTTTTGAGGCTCTAGTTACTTTTTTCCTATAAGCCATTTTTTTTCCTTCCCCCACTTTTTAACATAAGTACTGACCTGTTAGTAATGAACACAGTGTATATATTTCACTGGACTCGAAAGTTAACGTTAAGGGCTAAAATAACATGTATTTATTTACTATTTTTCCAAATGTGAGGCCTTCAAAAAGGGCTTGCTTTACCGTGATTAGCCTATAGGTGTGTAAACGGGACGTTTATATACAACATCACACTTGTAATATAAACATTAAAATAATAACAAAAGGAATTGCAGGTGTAAAGGTATATGTATGACTTGCTTGTAAATTTCTCCGCACACTGCGATAAAAATATTAACAATATGATGTAGTCAAATGAATATTATCGTTGCTGCAGTTCATTACGTGATTTAAAAAAAATCCACTCTGTGCATTGTTGAAAATAAATATTAATAAGTGAAAAACACGGCCAATATTTCCTATTAACGAAGTAGTGAAAATGTGCGAAAATGTCTTGTTTTTCTAGATTATTGTGAACATTTTTACCTATGCGTATATTTTATGTTATAATTTTGTACGATTTGTGTTACCCGTTCCTATTTAGTTTATTTCTTAAAGTTTTTGATTTATTTAATGTACGTTATTTTTCGAGTGAGTTTTGTTGAAAATAAATTTATTTTTCTTTGCATAAAATATTTTTAATTGTAGTCCTAACAACATTTTTGTGATTATGCAGGAGAATTTGAATAATTATAAAATGTATTTCACTGCATATTTACCATCCAATTTTTAATTAGTGAAGGTTGCAATGGAAATTTTAAACAAAAACCTAAATTTTTTTTGGTTAAATATATATATATATATATATATATATATATATACATCACAGCAGTGCTATCTACATGAGCGATTACGTTGTGTCGAGAAGTTGTGCAATTTTGTGTAATGTTTTTATAAATGATTGTGGATTGAAAACTCCCCCAAACATCCAATGAAAAC
>NQII01001122.1:303498-322682 GCA_002778355.1 Clitarchus hookeri | reverse complement strand
AATTTAATTATAGCATGTGTGCAGAAACGACTCGTTTCAAAGCGGAACGCTATTCATTTTCATTATGAGACGGCAAGAGGGAAAATGTTGTGTTCACCGACGGCAGATGAGGATGCTGTATTTATCCGTTCACTTTGTTCTCAAAGTAGGTTGCTTTGAGTTTGGTTTTTTTTTTTTTCGGGGCTCCGCTATTTAGGGGTGTGTGCAAACACTCGTGATAAATCACAATTGACGAGTAAATTTTAGCAGGGAAGCATACATTCCCGTCTCTTTAGAGCGTGTTCTCCTCAATCCTCTTGGGCGTCCTTTGAAGAACAGGTTTACCAGACGAAGTCGGCTTATGCCAAAACTCTCCACGTGATCTCGCGGAAAACCACGACGCGACAAAACTGGCGAACTTCATTCTAGTGCGAATTTATTACAACCGCTGAAATTCTCTTACGCTGGGGGAAAAGCTTCTTAAGGGAGAAAGTTGCCTTAACGAAGCTGGGGAATTCGGAGGAAGCTCGCATGCCACGTGCTTCCGGTGAATAGATCGCCAGTGTAAATGCAGCCTGAACGTAGTTAAGGTGCCGATTTTGTGGTATGGTACAATATGGTTTAACCCTTACGGTCAGTGTGGGCTATATCGCGACCTTGTATGCAACACTACCGCAACTCTTAAAATATTGTATATGGTAAATTAAAATAAAATAATTGTGTCCATTATACACGTTTTTGAAATACTATGTCGCAGAGGAATGTGAAGTATTAAAGCTGTTCAAAAATACAACTTTGCGCCGTAAAATGATTTTAAAACACATGCATGTGTATATATGAAATGTTATTGTGCGCTCATATTTTTTTTACTCATTTATCTGTGTCGCATGTTCAGTAAAAGTAAGCAGAACGTTGCTGTAGTATTTCACTGTCTTGTGATGGACATTTCCCCTCCTTCCGGCACGAATGTAGCAAAAAAACTTTATTTTGTTAGTTACGATTGTCTTGCGTTGAAGTGACGTCAAACAGGAAGCGGAAAAATTAAAACGTCCAATAAGAAAAGTTTCTCACTTGGTGGAATATATCATTCGTTTGCTGAGGATGTTCCTCGATCTCGCAAACCGCTGCTGCCGATAGCATCTAAAAAAAGACTTGTTTATATTTGTTGTGACTATGACAGTGCCTTGTGTTGAGTTTGTACATTTCCAAACAAAAAATCGGGTGCGGTAGCCGGTTATACACTGATGGCCATTAAAATTGCGACACAAAAAAAAAGGACGCACCTGAAGGATCCCACGTTAGGGGAATGCGAAAATCCGGGTAGGATAATGACGCGATTAGCTGTTCAACCGAGTAGCCCATCACGCGTGCCAATCGCTACATTGATAAGCAGTAAACGAGTGGAGGTAGGGGAGCCGTTGAGAGGTAGTGGCATTGTGTTTCCCCTCCGTTCGTGTCCGCAGACGAAGTGAGTATGCCTGTCGAAGAACACGGTGACCATACGAACAGGTTCCCATTCTTGATTTCGACCACGGGATAGTAGTGGCCTATCGTGATTGCGGATTATCCTATCGCCAAATTGGTTCTCGTGTTGTTGGATATGCAACTACAGTGAAGGGGATGTGGAGTCAGAGGGTCCAAGAGGGACGGGCTGAGCGACGTGGAGGTAGCCAACGGATTCCGTCGCACCAGCACCGCGAGGACAGGCATCTGGAGCGCATTATTATTACGGACCGTACAGCCACATCGAACCCCATCACTTAGGAGTTCAGGCATGAAGAAAATCAATCCGTGTCCACGAGAAAGGTTTGTCGCTGTCTGCAGCACCAGGGAATCTTGTCCAGGCGCCAATTACTGCTGCTGCCACTGACTGCTGACCACAAGTGCCTACAGCTACAGTAGTGCGTGGAACGTCGGGCTTGGAAGAGTGGATGGCGTGCTACCTTCTCCGAAGAATGTCACCACTGCTGGCAGTACCACCATGGTGGCATTCATGTCTGGTGATTGGTCCACGCGCTTGGCCAAGTCTTGAACTATGCACACTCATACCGGCCCAGAACCCGTATTGATGGTATAGTGTGCAATCGGATTCCAGTCCTTCTCGCGCCTAGTCTGCATCGCTGGTACGCAGATCAGCAACCGTTACTTGCGGAGCTTTTGGAGCCTGTTGTTGTCCCCTATCTTCAGGGTGATGCTGTACCCTGTACCAACAGGATAACATGCGACCACGTTCGGCACTCATCTTCCGACGGCTCCTGGATGACCACTGTCTCGCACTACTTCCTTGGCCTGCGCTTTCACTGGAACTCTTGCCCCGTCGAAAACGTGTGGCCCATGGTCGAATGATGTCTGGCCTGGCACAGGACACCCGCACCTGCAACGGTTGGTATTTGGGCACGTATCGAAGAAACATGGGTGAAGATACCTCCGACGGACATCCGAAGTCTCCTCACCTCAATGCCGCGTCGCTTAGCAGCGGTTATTGCCACCCATGGTGGTGTGCTACACAGAAGCGGTTCCCCCGTGTTCTGTACGTCATACCGAGCTGCAATAGTAACAATGCCACCTGGGTACGATGGTTATTCTGTCCAATAAATCTGGTCGTGATAGCTGACGTCCTTCTCGATGCTGCAATTGTATTAGCCAACAGTGTAGTTTCACTTGTAAATGTGAATGAAATGAAAGTAACGAAAATTGATATTTTCGTGGCTTAAATCGTCAGATCTAAACGAGGTTTTTCGTTTGGCTCCTAAATCAGGGTGCTAGCATATGAGATGTATTCTGCCCGGAGGTTATCTTCCCTAGCCAGAAATGCTCCCAGTCAGCGCGGGTTCCCATCTGCGCCTAGCACAAGGGCGGCACCAACTGAGTTTCATTTTTGCAAAGTAGATGTTTACCCTACCGAACTAAACCACATACACTTCAACCGTGTTTCTAAACATAAATTTATAGTGTCGAATTCGAACATCGCCTTTTCCGTCCTGGTACCGCAAGTATAGGTCTGATCTCAAAGGCGTATTCACGTCAAAATAATCTACGTTTCAACGCCTAACATAGCATATTTATCTGTGAATAAAAGGGTTAATTCGCGTCCAGTAACTCTTTTATCTTTGTAATGCGTGATTAGGCATTCTCCCACAGACCTCTCATTGCGAGGAAGAGTCGTTAAAAACCAGGCTACAAAGTAAACGTCAGACCGGAAATTCAACGGTTTACTCCGGCATGATCACTACTCCGAATCTGAACGGCAGGGATTCAATTACGTGCACATTTTGCTTAATTACTTAAAAGTTGTTAAGGTTTTTACGGGCTATTCACGACTAATTGAACACCTTTGAAATTGGCATTTAAAAAAATGCTTTGCTCTTGAATTCGTACATTTAAATATAAGCACTTACTGAATGCTCGCATTAAAACTGTCAGCGAAATTAGCTTTACTATTGTGATGCAACTTCATGCTGTCGATCCTCGGGACTCACAGCTGAAGAACTACTATACAAGTCCTTGTTAAGAAGACACCCTTAGGAAAATGTTGTCTGTAAAAACAGTGATAGCGCGTGTACTCGTATGTAAATGTGGTTTACGATAAAGTGAGCAATTCGAAATCAACCTTTGAGAAATGACACAGACTCTACCTTAATGTACTTGAACTGGCATACTGACTGACATGCGACCTCTAAAGTTAGTAACGACGGATATAAAGCAGTTATACGTCTCTTAACGATGAATTTAAATTGCTAGGAAAACATTTGTGAATACTGGAATGATTTGTTTTAATTTATCTATTTTTAATACATACAGGAGATGGACAAAATAATATGAACACCATGCAATATAGTACATTTTGTTGCGTGTTGGCAACACTGCTTCCGTGTAAAAAATGCGACGCGTATGTATTGCACAGTTTACTTGCCAAGTCTTGTAGGTTATATTTCAGTGTATTATACGCTTTGTTCTGCGATGGTTAAAACAAGCGATCGGTGAAATGTGTGATCTCTCAGACTTCGAAAGAGGGCAAATCATTGGTGCTCGGTTAGCGGGAGTGTCTGTGACGAAAACAGCGGAATTATTTAACGTTTCACGATTGACAGCATCCACGGTAATAACAGCATACACAAAACATGGTAAAACATCATCGGCGAAGAGGAAAAGTGGGCGAAACCCTAAGTTAACTGACAGAGACCGACGAACATTAAAAAGAATTGTGACCAGACAACATAAAACTACCGCAGCAAAAGTGACAGCAGAACTCAACACTCACTTGAGTGTATTACTCAAGTTTACTGTTTCGACAAAAACAGTACGGCGGGAGCTCCAAAAAGCTAACATTCATGGAAGGGCTGCAATTGCGAAACCCTTTATAACGGAAGCCAACGCTAAGCTGCGAAAGAAGTGGTGCCACGATCATAAAACCTGGACACTTGATGATTGGAAGAATGTGGTATGGTCCGATGAATCATCGTTTACATTGTTTTCTACAAACGGCCGGGTTTATGTATGGAGAACCCCAAAAGGAGCCTACTTACCGGACTGCCTGCTTCCTACAGTCAAGCATGGGGGAGGTTCCGTTATGATTTGGGCGGCTATATCGTGGTATTCAGCTGGTCCTCTCATTTACATCACGGGCCGGATTACTGCGAATAAGCATTTCGACATCCTCAATGATGAAGTTCTTACGATGACGAGCATATTGCTGCCAAACACTGCCATATTCCAAGATGATAATGCACCCATACACACAGCCAAAAAGGTTGTCTTGGTTTGAGGAGCATCAGAATATCATTAAACATCTTCCCTGACCAGCACAATCGCCAGACCTCAACATAACTGAACCGTTATGTGGAGTTTTAGAGCAGAGAGTGAGAAGCATATTTCCATCTCCACCATCATTGAAGCAATTGGTGGATGTTTTGGTACAAGAATGGGACAACATTCCGTTGGAAACTATTCAGAAACTCTACGAATCTATTCCGCGAAGTTTGCAGCTGTTCTAAAAGAAAATGTTAGCCCAACACCTTATTAATAAATAAATATTGTGTATATGTCAGGTGTCCATATTATTTTGTCCATCCCGTGTATAAGTGTAGGAATCAGCGAAATCGTAAAATACGTACTTTCATATTAATTTTATGGTTTAACTTAACCGATACATAAATAATGTTACTAGGCCCGTAGCAATGTTAATTTTAGATATCGTGGAAACGGAATGTGCATACCAACATATCATTATGAAGACTTTTTAAAGTGCTCATTATACGGAAAAACAGCCTTCAAGCAAATTAGTGTCCTGGGAATACGACATTTTTCCAGGAATGTATAAAAGAAAAACCATTACCTACAGCTGCAACTTAATACTTTAATTATATTATACTCTACAAGAAAAAAAATTGTGAAAATGTTGAAAAATAGCGTTTTTAGGACTCTCCTGTGCAGTTTCTTTAAGAGAAAGGAGAAACGTACAAAGTGGCATGTGTAGTTCAAGAAATTGGATTGCCTCCCGTGTAATGATATTCTGCCGTTACAGATCGAACTTGAGAGGAATTCAGCTTCCCGGGAATGCACAGCTCGGCCTAGGGATTGCCCGCCGCAATTCCTTCCTCATAGCCAGGCGTAACTTCGAGGCGTGTACTAGGGATTCACCTTAAGGCTCCCGTCTACCTGGAGATGTTTCCCCCGCTCGAGGCCGAGAGGCGCGGGAGCGACAAGGGCGGAAAGTCTGTAGGTAGGTTTAATGCAGGAGCCTTGAGTAGTTTTGTAGGTATCTAGCACGTATATTTTGAGATACGGTGCTTTGGAAGAGCCGTTTTTAGCCATCTTGGAGTACTCGGAAATGGTATTCCTTAAGTGCGTGTGATGTCTTGAAAGCACTCAAATGCCATCGTCTGAAGTGAAAGTTCTTTTCCAAGATCAGCACAATGGACGCACGTTTAATAGTTTCGCTGGTAAACGTGAATTTCTAACATCCTGTAGAGCGGTTCAAGCGCAAGTTAGGCGGGGTCCTTAAGCNATCCTGTAGAGCGGTTCAAGCGCAAGTTAGGCGGGGTCCTTAAGCCAAGTCTACAATATCTTGTCCTCGGTCCAACGGTTCGCAGACACAGTACGTCCACGGATACGTGTCCCAGCGTACGTGTCTGAAGTAACAACTCCCAAGTATAAGTTTCCAGACATTGGCACCAGAGCAGCGGCGTGTGGTGGACTGTTGCAAGGTACGCTGTGTTTTGNAGACGGCAAGAGGGAAAATGTTGTGTTCACCGACGGCAGATGAGGATGCTGTATTTATCCGTTCACTTTGTTCTCATAGTAGGTTGCTTTGAGTTTGGTTTTTTTTTTTTTCGGGGTTCCGCTATTTAGGTGTGTGTGCAAACACTCGTGATAAATCACAATTGACGAGTAAATTTTAGCAGGGAAGCATACATTCCCGTCTCTTTAGAGCGTGTTCTCCTCAATCCTCTTGGGCGTCCTTTGAAGAACAGGTTTACCAGACGAAGTCGGCTTACGCCAAAACTCTCCACGTGATCTCGCGAAAAACCACGACGCGACAAAACTGGCGAACTTCATTCTAGTGCGAATTTATTACAACCGCTGAAATTCTCTTACGCTGGGGGAAAAGCTTCTTAAGGGAGAAAGTTGCCTTAACGAAGCTGGGGAATTCGGAGGAAGCTCGCATGCCACGTGCTTCCGGTGAATAGATCGCCAGTGTAAATGCAGCCTGAACGTAGTTAAGGTGCCGATTTTGTGGTATGGTACAATATGGTTTAACCCTTACGGTCAGCGTGGGCTATATCTCGACCTTGTATGCAACACTACCGCAACTCTTAAAATATGGTATATGGTAAATCCAAATAAAATAATTGTGTCTGTTATACATGTTTTGGAAATACTATGTCGCAGAGGGATGTGAAGTATTAAAGCTGTTCAAATACACAACTAGGCGCCGTAAAATGATTTTAAAACACATGGATGTGTATATATGAAATGTTATTGTGTGCTCATAGTTTTTTTACTCATTTATATGTGTCGCATGTTCAGTAAAAGTAAACAGAACGTTGTGGTAGTATTTCACTTTAATATTGTGATGCAACTTCACGCTGTCGAACCTCGGTACTCACAGCTGAAAAACTACTATACGAGTTCGTGTTATGAAAACACCCTAGTAAAATGTTGTCTGTAAAAACGGTGATTGCGCGTGAACTCGTATCTAAAGGCGGTTTACGATAAAGTGAGCAATTCGAAATCAACCTTTGAGAAATGACACAGCCTCTACCTTCATGTACTTGAACTAGCATACTGTCTGACATGCGACCTCTAAAAATAGTAACGTCGGATATAAAGTAGTTTCAAGTCTCCTAGCGATGAATTTAAATTGCTAGGAAAACATTTGAGAATACTGGAATGATTTGTTTTAATTTATGTTTATTTTTAATACACATAAGTGTCGGAATCAGCGAAATCCTAAAATATGGACTTTCATAAAAATGTAATGGTTTAAATTGACCGATACATGAATAATGTTACCAGGCCCGTGGCAATGTAAATTTTAGATATTGTGGAAACGGAATGTGCACACAAACATATCATTAGCAAGACTTTATAAAGCTCTCATTGTACGGAAAAACAGCCATCAAGCAAATTAGTGTCCTGGGAATACGACATTTTTCCAGAAATGTTTAAAAGAAAAACAACTCCCTACAGCCGCCACTTAATACTTTTATTATATTATACTCTACAAGAAAAAAAAATGGTGAAAATGTTGAAAAATAGCGTTTTTAGGACTCTCCAGTGCAGTTTCTTTAAGAGAAAGGAGAAACGTACAAAGTGGCATGTGTAGTTAAAGAAATTGGATTGCCTCCCGTGTAAAGATATTCTACTGTTACGGGTCGAACTTGCGAGGAATTCAGCTTCCCGGGAATGCACAGCTCGGCCTAGGGATTGCCCGTCGCAATGCTTCCGTATAGCCAGACGTAACTTCGAGGCGTGTACTAGGGATTCACCTTTAGGCCCCTGTCTACCTGGAGCTGTTTTCCCCGCTCGAGGCCGAGAGGCGCTGGAGCGATAATGCCGACACTGCCACGCGCGTCGAGTGCGCCGTCGCCTCTAAGAGCAAGGATCTGAACTGGCGCGCAGTGTTCTCGTCGCACTGCGTGTACCTATGGGACTTTCAGCGGTGACCATGTAATTTTATTGGTGGGAAGTCTATAGGTAGGTTTAATGCAGGACCCTTAAGTAGTTTTGTAGGTATCTGACACGTATATTTTGAGATACGGCGCTTTGGAAGAGCCGTTTTTTAGCCATCTTGGAGTACTAGAAAATGGTATTCCTAAAGTGCGTGTGATGTCTTGAAAGCACTCAAATGCCATCGTCTGAAGTGAAAGTTCTTTTCCAAGATCAGCACAATGGACGCACGTTTAATAGTTTCGCTGGTAAACGTGAATTTCTAACACTCTGTAGCGCAGTTCAAGCGTCAGTTAGGCGGGGGCCTTAAGCCTAGTCTACAATATCTTGTCCACGGTCCAACGGTTCGCAGACACAGTACGTCCACGGATACGTGTCCCAGCGTACGTGTCTGAAGTAACAACTTCCAAGTATAAGTTTCCAGACATTGGCACCAGAGCAGCGGCGTGTGGTGGACTGTTGCAAGGTACGCTGTGTTTTGCTCTGTGCTATACCTAATCATTTCCTGGTTTACACATCGACCACTCAAACGTAGCAGGGCAGTTGATGGCAGAGCATGTGTGTAGTGGGTGCCTCGCCGCTCTCTCGTGAGTGGCCGCAATACGTTCCGTTTCTCCCAGCTCCACTCTCGTCACTGGTTCCCTGCTGCGTGCGCCGAGTGTGTACAGCACCGAGCAAGCACCACCTTACCTTTCAACACTTCACAACACGACACTTCACCAGAGTGTGCTAAATTAGTCGCACCAATCACTTAATTCGTCTTGCTGTTAAATCGTTACGCCCGTGTCACGCTGAACGGACAGAGTGGGAAACTGGAAAAGACAAAGGGGGCCGCGGTGGCTGGGCGGTTAGACTGCTTGCATCTCACGAAAGCTCAACCGGGTTCAATCTCCAGCCGGTTCATTCGCAAGTGGGAATCGTGCCGGACGATGCCGCTGGTCAGTGGGTTTTCTCGGGGATCTCCCGTTTCCCACGCCATTTCATTCCGGGACTGCATCATACTCACCTCGCTTCACCCTCGTCGGTTCTCAAGACCTCGATGTTAAGAGCTGCCCAAATCTCTTCACAAACTCTTCGCTCACTGAAACAGCCAATCAGGCACTATCCTTATTTCCACACGAGCCGCGCCGAAAAGTTGAGCTCACGTCGATATTTCAACGTGTATTGAAACAACAATTATAGATAGCTCAATGTTTGTATTTATAATTAAGTGCGTGGATATAAACATCGATTTTATTTGGCACTTGTATTAAAAATGTAGTTTGGAAATGAACCGATAGGTAACACTTTCAATTTAAAGTACTTTTGTAGGAATAATACCATACTACTGTCCCTTGAAAATAATTTTGTAAAAATTCCTACAAAATTAGAATCAATAGAATTGCCTTGAAACATAAGAGTGCCTAGTTTGTTACCCTTCATTTATTTTGTAATTTTGGTATTAAAAATAGCGAACGAAATAGCATGGTTGTGAATACTGTAATCAAACTACAAAATAGTAACGCAAAAAAATCTGCTACAGTGCCTGGTCATGTTCATTGTCTTTTTTAAGATAGCTTTTCACTAACGTTTATTTCCTTTTTCTTAACAACTTTCCTCTCTCGTTAACTTTCGGATGCTTATCTGTAACGCTTTGCCGTTCACATTTCGCCAGCGACTCCTCGACAGCCGTCCTACACCCGGGAACATGTTTAAAGAGTTTCATTTAAAGGAGTCAGTAGCCTTTAATAACCCTTGTTTGGCTGACAGTGTGCCAAAGCATTAATGATAATTTACCTTTCAAAATTGCGGACATTCATCATTCCAAAACTTAACGGATGTGGTCAATTTTTTACATTAAGGTGGCCGCCTGGTTGAAGGAATTTTGCACGCCTGATGCCTAAAAGCGTGGGAGCGCTAAGGGTGACAGAGACATGTGCACCAGCTCTCTCATCGCCCCTGCTCGCAAAGCACTGAACTGGCTTGCAGTTTTACCGTCGATAACGCGCCTCTATGACACTTTCAGCGGATACCCTACCATTTTAATGTTTTGTACCGGAAAGTTCGTACCAAAAAAATTACCGTGAAAACACCCGCTTGAGAAATTTTCGCTATCACTAGAGCATGCTTGAGAGAGAAATGGAGGAACTGAAAAACGTATACAGGTGCGTTACGTTTCTTAAATGTTATTCGCAAGCAGACCTCACTCAAGCACGTTGGACGGTTTTATAATAAAACTTTTTATGCTGGAGCTCTGAAATCTGGTGGCCTACCCAGGCGGCCACCTTAACGTGTTAAATTGTAGCATGAATGTAAAGGCAACTGCATTGCTCTGGAGTCAATTATCTACAAAAGCCACTGAATGTATATTTGCGAATTTTTATTAATGTGCATTTTGCGCATTGAAAAAATCGCGAGTCATATATGATAAGTCGGCGTAACCAAAGCTATTTTTTTACATGTTCAGTCGTATTTTCCACATGGTTTTAGAAATGTGTTTTCCTAACTTACTATCTGTACCGGGCGTCGTTGCCGATTGTAAGAGACATCATGACGAAGTAGTTGGAGTGTACATGTTTACATACGCCTTATCTTGCTACCACCAAAAGCAAGCGACGGGAAAACACGCGAAGTTATTGACTGTTGTTCTGTGTGACTGCCAGTTGGCTAGGATGCACACTGGCCATATATGAGGGAATGGGGAAGTTGTGAGGTTCAAACCCTTCCCTTAATAACGATACGCAAAACAATGACTTACACGCGATTCAAATTTGGAAATTAGTAGCTCGAAATTGCCTAAGCAAGCTGGGCCATAAACGATCACCTTAAGAAATATCCACAGAGCATGTAAAGTAATAAGTAGGGCCAGTGACTTTTCGCGTAAAAATCGGAGCACACAGTAGATTTCAATACTATATACACACCTCAGCTGTCGTTATACCTCCATTGGCTGCTGGTGCCGTGTCCGTCTTAGACCAAGCCACTCAGGACTAAGTAACTACGACACTGAACCTTCGTGATTCGTGCGCAAACGGTTAACACGGGCCAGGACATTTTTTTTAGCCAATCAAAGAAGTTGGACGATCCTACAGTGCTTTGGACTACATCTTGTCTAGAAATCTTTTCGCGAAATATCACTGCCCCTAATAATAAGTAGGGACATTAATATTTAGCGATTTCAGTTACCTATATCACAGTAAAATAGCCGCATTTACCGAGAACTTAAGCGGCAATCGCTGGGAAAATGGCTTCGTTAGACAGCAACATATCGTAACACCTTTCGTGAATGAGCGCCTGGAAACTAAGGCTGTTTCTCAGTTGTTAGTACATACTTGTTAAGTATATACATATTCGTACTAACTGTTGTGTGTACTTACCGTGACTATTGGAACGAGTTTTTTTCTCTGGCCGTACTTGACTCGTAGTACAACCTGGCGTAAATAACACGAACTACTAGGAAGTAAACACGTGTTTTGTCATTCTGAGTTAACATCTTTATGGTTTTTGCCGTAAATAAACATGTTGTGTACTATGTTGGGTGTCTTTGGTTACGTTCATGTCCATGGCGTCGTTTGGTGTTGTTTCAAAAAATGACCATAATGCAGTCGTTATGTGGAACAGTTAGGTTATCATAAACGCAGAAATAACGTTGCGTATTGATTACTGCGTAGAGCAATACGACGGCGGGTAAGTAGAACCACAAAAATTTCCCATCATAGCCAGGTTGTGTACGTGAAGTTTGAAAACAATCATGGCGACCGCCGCAAGTACGCAGATTCACCCAGCAAGTACACATCTTCGTGTACTCGGCAAGTACAGACAATGTGTGTACTAAACTAGGAATTAGGATGGCGCTAGTATATATAATTAGTGACAGTAACAGACGGGGTGAAGTATGGGCATGTATATACTTGAAGGGAATTGGTATACAGTCTTAATGTTTTGGTAACCTTGCTATCGTATGTTTATGAATAATCGCACAAAATTATGACTTAAAACACACAGCTACAACACTGTCAGTGTGGAAACAATACAATAAAAGTTGAATCACACGTACCTCGAAAACGCCAAACAAACCGGGCGGAGAGAACCTACNCGCCGAACAAACCGGGCGGACAGAACCTACGGTTTTTCACATGTAAGCAAATTTTCTGGGTCACCATTTTGTTGTTTGGTTGCAGGGTGTTTACAACCACGGTATCTAGTTCGTTATTTTTAATACCAAGATTACAAAATAAATGATGGGCAACAAACTTGACCCACTTATGTGTCAACTCAATTTTATTAATTCTACTTTTTTACGAATTCTTACTAANCGGTTTTTCACATGTAAGCAAATTTTCTGGGTCACCATTTTGTTGTTTGGTTGCAGGGTGTTTACAACCACGGTATTTAGTTCGTTATTTTTAATACCAAGATTACAAAATAAAAGATGGGCAACAAACTTGACCCACTTATGTGTCAACTCAATTTTATTAATTCTACTTTTTTACGAATTCTTACTAANTGATGGGCAACAAACTTGACCCACTTATGTGTCAACTCAATTTTATTAATTCTACTTTTTTACGAATTCTTACTAAACGATTTTCAAGAGACAGTAATTTGGTTTTACACATACAAAAATATTTTTAATTATTTGTGCTACCTACCGCTTCATTTCTAAACTACATTTTTAAAAACAAGTGCTAAATAAAATCGACTTTTTTATTCACGTACTTCGTTATTAACACACACTTTCACGTGGCGACGAATCGGATTGCAAGAGGGGTAGTTACACCCTCCCAATTTCGCATAAATGATTTAAGTTGAGCTTTTAAAAACTAAGAATTTTTCAAAATTAACATGTAAACTTTTTTTACACATCAGTTAAAGAGAAACTAAGAAGAGAGATGACACTCACATTCATTGGGTCGAAGCGTTATTTCAAGCAATAAAATGTTAACATGTCAAAAGTACACTCCTTACCTTAAAACGCAAAATAACACTAGAAAATAAATTTTTTACAGATATCGTGTTGTATATTCAGTGATTTTAATTTGACTGGCGCACATTATATTTTAAGAACTCTATAAATATATAACGAACTTATTTCATTTTAATGTGACGTTTGCAGTAATTTCTATAATTTTCGCGGAGACATAACTTTTGTATCTTCCTATCAGATTCGCGCGAATTTTCGCATTCTTACACTGTAAAAAATATATAAATTTACACATAAAATATTTTGGTAATTTTACATTTTGTATGAGTAGTTTGTACCACCAACAACTGTGCGTGTATTTTACAAAAATATTCTTAATAATCCAGAGTGTACTACATGTCTGGTGAAAATACATGATTGTATGGCTTAATAAACACAATGTTGGTGTTAATTTACACAGTTTGAAGTATGTGAAAAAATACATCCACTCCTTGTATCAAAACCTTAAGTTGTGTATTTTTACTGCTACATAGTTGTTGTATAAACACTAAAATATGTATATTTTTCTACTACATCGTTGTGTGGACTCTCAAAGTTGTTTATTTTTACTGCTACATGGCGCTCTATGCACAAAAATTGTGTAATTACAATCAAAGTGAATCTGAGATTTTTTGTAAGAGGGAAAATACACATACATAGTGTTGAAATTACAATTGCGATGTCTGTGTATATTTACTTGCAGTGAAGAGAAAATACGAGAATGCTGCAGTTTATTTTCAGCTTTTTAGTAATAGTAATTTTACACCATTCAATGTAAAATTAGTTGTACAATGCATATGTCATTTTAATAATTTGTACGGTGTATTTACTTGGTCGTATANCCATTCAATGTAAAATTAGTTGTACAATGCATATGTCATTTTAATAATTTGTACGGTGTATTTACTTGGTCGTATAGCGAAAAAACATTGGCGTATGTAGGTGCAAAATTTCACTGATTTCAGTGATGATGCTGCGTCCACATACATTTAGTGTAAAATTAAACAATTTTTTCACAGCGTAGTAATTAGTGCCTGTGCAGATGTGAATGTGACAGTTTTTTCACTGACAGCATAATGAGTAAAGAAAATGAAGAAAGGTTAAGAAAATAAATCCTTTGCCATCCTCCCCCCCCTTCCCAAAGCCTTTTCAATCCATTTGTGCCACCCAATCGCTGCCACCGCTGGATATGTTGCGGTCTATATTTTCCCATGTGAGACTGAAAACGAATAAATAATGACCTAATACTTTGTATGGTTACAGGTGCAGCAAAAAATGAGAAAGAAATGCGGATTTAAAATTTAATGTTATGATATGTATATGTCCTGACGGGTACGCCCACATAAGAGAAACCGCCAAGCAATTTGAGTTCTGTACCAATACCTGTTGTGTGGTTGTAAGCTTTGCTCTACAGTCCTGTGAAAACTCGAGTCTAACCCACTTGTCCGTTAGTTTTCTCGTGCAAGGGATTCGGTCTTGGTTTTTCTACAGGTTTCTAATTGCCTCCTTGTCCTCCAGTTAGAGACCGGAAAAATTCGTGAGTTCAATGACCTGCAGGCTAGACTCTATAGTATTATGTACAAACATGCCGATATTAAATGCACATTGGTTGTCTGCTTTCGCAGTGGAAGGCGGCGATTGGGCCAGCGTTCTCCAAGAGGTGTCAAACCCCATGTGCACCAATAGCTAAAGTTATATCAACACACGTGCTTTGAATTATAGCATGTCTCAAAATGAATTAGCGAATGTTTCAGGTCTCTTCCTCCAGTTGTAGATGTAACTGAAATTTACAGACGTTTAAAGATTAGCTTGTCCCAAAATTAATTCGTGAGCGAGTGAGTGAAGAGATTTGGGCGGCTCCTAACACCGAGGTCTTGAGAGCCGATGAGGGTGAATTGAGGTGAGTATGGAGCAGCACCGGGATGAGAGGGCAGGGGAAACGGGAGATCCCTGAGAAAACCCGCCGACCAGCGGCATCGTCCGGCACGATTCACACTTGTGAGTGAACCAGCTGGAGATTGAACCCGGATAAGCAGTGCTGGGATACGTACGTATACGGCTTTGGCCATTTATTTAATCTAAACGTATAGTCTATTCGCGGTTTATTCACGCTTCTTGAATCGAACCTTTGAAAAATCACGCCATGTATTACGTGTTTGGTTGTTTGCTAAATATGTCACATATCACAATCTTCTTACACTTGTGTTAACGTTAAAGCACCTTATTTTTGTTTAAAATTAAACTTTTACTTACTTTTTATCTATAGATAATAATATTAAATTAATAATTAATATGAGTAAAAACAGAGAAAAATTGTGTGTTGCAAATGCCTTATAATAAATAGTTCGTAAGCAAAATGTTATTATACTGAGTGCGCACGAATGCAGTGCGTTGTCCTTCTGGTGTAATTTTCTAGACGATTTGTTTGCATGAGGCGGAGGAATATCCTGGAAGTAGAACTTTAACATGTCTTCAGAAAAGTTGGTAGTAACCGTAAGTTGACTATACCTTATCGCTGAGTGGCTAGAAAAGACCATGGAACGGGTCTCAAATCTGATTGGCGACTGCGCGCTACAGACCGTCCCCTATAGGCTGAGCTGCAGGTTGCCGGACGCCGATTGGCGAACGGCGTCCCGACACGTCGCAAGCCAGTGACGCCGTCTTGCTGGAGTGAGCAGCTGGAGTTCGTGGATAGCACCACAGTTTCTTTTCTGTAATCTTACGTATTCTGTGACCACGCCAAATTGCTTCTCTGGGCTTGCCTTGTAGACGACGGCGTCAGTTTAGTTAGAGGAAAGTTGCAAGTGTCTTGGTTGGAAGTATGCTACAAGGTAATTTGCTAATATAAACATTGTAATTCATAGCCAACATTTTTGTCTAGTATAAAGCCTTCTTCAAACAATGTTTTAAAATATTTATTGTCGCAATGAAGAGATTTTATTGCTCTCAATGAATTCCGTATAGTGGCAGGAAATGTTTATTGGACAGAGTTTTCTCGTTTTCAAGTGGTTTTACAGCCTAAGTTTAATTCGGGGGGTATAAGTTAAACAAAAATAATGGCACTTAAAATATTTATTGCATTCCTTGATATAAATTGACGCCTTGTGGGGCTACAAGCGAACAATATTTGGATGCTTTTTGCATAATAGTTTTATGGACTGTGTTACCCGAAACCTATAAAGTTAAGTGTCAGTATGTTTAAAAAAAATTTGTAAATATTTTTCTGTTAAACGATAACTAGCACGACAGTTGCGTGAGTTATTTGCATACGCATTTCTTTTATCATTAAAAATCCATGATTAGGATAACCCATAGGTTTCTTAGACATAATCGGAGATGTCAACGTATTTATACCTAAACAACAATGATAATGATTTTATGCGCATATTGAAGAAAGGTTGATATTATTTGGAGAATTTTCATACATGGAGAATATAATATCTTTACATAAGCCGTCACTGAAAGCCAGTGATACAGATTTTAAGTGCTTTTAATTCTTATTATACCTTATCAGTGTCCTAAAATTTAAGCATTTTATTACAATAATCAAGAAAACTATAAAATCTGTATATATTATTTAAAAGTAAGCTTATTCATAAAACTTCCAGTTTAGTTCGTAGAGAATATTGACTTCATAAAATAAAAATAAATTTTTATGTCAATAAATAAACTCTTTATTTTAATCAATTTTTTAAATATTTTATCGAATATCCTTTTGTTCCAATTCCTTAACATCAGCCGACGTCCAGCAATGGTAGACTAAATATTGCACGTCTGGGGCCTAAAAGCGTGGGAGCGCTAGGGGCGACCGAGACATGCCCGTCAACCCTCTCATCGCCTCTACGCGCATGGCACAGAACTGGTGTGCAGTATTGCCATCGATAACGTGCCTCTATGAGACTTTTAGCGGAGAGTCTACCATTTTATGACGTAATAATAAAAATAAATGTTTTATGCACGTCTCTGTTCCTTTTTTTAATGACGTGTTCCGGAATGTTAATACCTAAAAATGATCGTGAAAACATCCGTTTGAACCATTTTCACTATTACAAAAATATGCTTTAGAGAGAAATGGAGGATCTGAAAAACGTATATTTCCTGCTGGAGCTCTGCATATCGTTCGGAGGCCTACCCAGGCGGCCACCTGAATGTGAGTATTAGAAAAATAAGGGTTTCTCAAGTTGATAACAATAAGTAAAGGCTGTTCATGGTAAAATGAGCACCTTCAAAAGCCCTGCTTATGATCTACGTGCATGAACATTATGTATTCTTCCGCCATAAACCAAACTAACATTGCCTGATCACGTTATTCGCGCGTCGGTCAATTGAAACTGTGAGATTATCATGAGAGTAAATATTTTACAGGTCTGCCAATTCCTACACTTAGATGCATCAAAACCACAAAAAGCAAATGTAGTGATTTTAGTTTTCATAAATGTTTAACTAACACTTTCAATTCAACGTTGAGACGTAGAACTTCTTTCCGTTCATCGTTGCCAACTTTACTGGGCGCATGCCACTCAGTACACCCGTCCAAATTCATGTTGGTAGGAGCAGTGATATTTTTCAAAGGTTGATTTCAAAAGTGTTCACTTCATTCGGAACAGCCTTCAGCTTCGTGTCCTTTTTACGGCGCAAAATCAATTAGGACACTAATCCAACGCGTGGGGCATTAGCCTTGAATAAAGACAACACATTACTTGGCAAAAACACACCCCCTCCCCCCTAGGCAGCTACCGGGACGACTGTTTCCCTTGAATAATGGCTGACTTCGCCAATGGTTATGACATACTTATATGTGTAAATTTTTCAACTGGCCATAATAATTTCAATTCCTTCATACAACAGAACGCTTGACCTGTGGCTGGGCAAGGAGGGTGGAAGTTATGGCAATTCAAATGTCTAAATTATTTTATATTTTGTAATGGTATACTATATTTCAGTGATATGACAGCAAACATCAGAAGAGTAAAATTAAAAAAAAAAAAAAAAAAAATGGGCTGATATTTTTATACCAACACGAATAAACAGAATTGAATCTGTCATTACTAACCGGCCCTGTGTCCATTTTTGGCTATATTAGTTCTCGGTACCAAGTGATTCCTTTTACCAAGTTGCACATTTCCACGCTGAAAAGGCGTTTATGTGACCCATGGTGTGGATAGAACAGAGAAAGTTATTTTACGTTCATTTCTTAAATGTCTCAACTCCAGGATTTAAGACATTTTATAAATGAATGCCAGTTTATGCTGAAGGATTTGGTTGTTTTATTGTTTATTGTTTTATTGGTTATGGTTTTATGATAAATATTTTAACTGCGCAGAGTTGTTTCCAGTGTGCCAATGCCAGTTACCGATTATTTATATGTAGTTATCTCAAAATTCACATTTGCATTCTAAAGCGACCTTTTCCCTGCTATAATGTCCATATGGAATAACATTAGTAAAATGCATTCATTTTTAAAATGTCTTTTCTTCAGGAATTGAAACTACTTAGAAGTGTGAAAGTTGTAAGTTCACATTTTGTTCGAAAAAAAAAAAAAAGGTGTTAATCGATATTATTTTTAAGTACAGCTAAGAACAAGTTTTTTGTCACCGGAAAATAACCAAAGAATTAATAGAAATCCAGTATTCCGTTGGCGTGCGTGCATTATTTGACTTTCTTTCACCATTAAAATTCCTGTTTAAACAATCCAGATGTTTAATATATATGCTTTATGGGACTTATATGACGTACACATTTTAACTTAAATGAACGTTAGTGTGTTTAAATAAAATTTTAAAACTGATTTCATACAAAATTGATAGTTAAAATACTTGCCACGCTAAAATAAGTGCTAAGAATTAATTTATCGTTGATTTGGTACTGGCTTAACAGTATTTTTTTTTTTCACCGATTTCGTACTTTCATAATTGTGAAGTATGTACATGACATTAAAACAATCCTATACATATGAACTCCCGTTAAATTAATGCTAAATTCTTCCCCGCTAAAGCGAGGTGACAGAATCACCCTCACGAGACCAAGCGGTATCGCTGGCAGGCGTAAATAAATCAAGGTGGTTGGTTTGAGGGGGGTTGGTGCGTTGTGT
>NQII01001122.1:162000-283742 GCA_002778355.1 Clitarchus hookeri | reverse complement strand
GGGGGGGGGGGGCTACAGTTTTGCAGACGTAACAAAGGAGCGCAGTGATATGATATGCGATTTCAAATACCCGCTGTGTTAGGGTAATTTACCCGTAGATGGGTACACAGCACAAACTTTAATCGATTCTCAACTAATAACAAGGGTACGATTTTTCTCTCAAGAATCGACTATTTATCCGTTGTTGTCGCCACATATTCTATGAAGCTATACCGCATGTCCAAAGCATGAAAATCAAAGTTAAAATCTAAGTGAGAAGATTATATCCTAAGAAATTTAACATGCGTTATCGGGCAACACGTTCTATTGGGTGGATGGTTTGTTGAATTTATTTCGCTCTAGTAGCATCCTGATATGGCAGTAAGGAAGACGTAACATTTCCGTGTTGAAGTATTTTTCGAATGTTATAATTAGTTTTTTTTTATGTCAACCCATTTTATAAATTTTTTCTGTTTGATTTTGAAAGTACTTGTAAATTGTATCTCTTTTTTTATTCCATTCTGCTGTGGTACTTTGTTAGCTACCGGCTGCAGGAAACGACAAAATCGGATGTAGGATGTACTATGTCATAAACTGCTGCCATATTGTACTGATTAAATCTCGCGTCACGGAAGTTTATTATAAAGTATTGGCATTGTTTTTTATTATTCAGCTTTGGTGTGGTGTAAAACTTGGGCGCGAATTTCAACATTCCATGTAATTTTTTTGTCCATATTTTGCCACGAGCAACACAGCAATAGCCTACTTTATAAACGGAAGGTTACTATCAGTAAAAATATTTATTATAGTTAAAAAAAATTCCATGCCAAGGAATTTTTAATTTTTTTTTAATTTTCATAAAAATTACACAATACACTATATTAAGAGTAAAATTATCATAGGCTGTTCACGGTAAAGTCAATACTTCTAAAGCCCTGGTTACTTTTCTCTTTCAGTAAATATATATCCTTCCGCCACTTGTTGGTGTAAACACTGCCGTTTGAGTAATTAATACAGGCTAAATTGACAGCTCCTCTGGCAGCAAAATCGATAACTAATACACTAGCATCACCTATGTTATGAAAAAGTAAACAAATGAAAAACGAAAAAAAAATAATATGGTGGGTGTAGAGCATTCGACAGAATGAGCAAAGGTGAGCGGGTGGAGGCCTGTCGACTAATTAACCAATTAAAAACATTGGCGAGGGTCAGTCGTCTGCTGGACATGGTGCTCAGGAAACCTCTGGAAATGTAAGTTTTTTATATAAATTTATTAATAATACTTTTTTGTTATTTTTAATAATTGGAATTTTTAATTTTTTTTATTAATTTTTAGAATATTTTGGGTAATGGGTCTTGGGTCTTGGGTCTTGGGTAATTGGTTATGGGTCTTGGGTTTTGGATCATGGGTTTTGGATCATGGGTCTTGGGTCTTGGGTCCTGGTTCTTGCGTCTTGAGTCTTGGGTCAAGTGTCAAAGGTTTTTTGGAATTTCTTGAAATTTTTTGGGAATTTTTTACAATTCTTTTGGCTTCAATGTCACCGGGGTCAAGGTCAAAGATCAAGGTCATCGACATCTAACATGGCTGACGACACGGACACTGCTCCACCTGGCGAGGGTCGGTCATGTCGGAATATTAGTCTATCCACCTGTCATAGAACCCCGGACATCCTAATGCAAGTCTTTAATTAATTTTTAATAATTTTAAATTTCGTTTTAATTTTTGTAATTTTTCTTTATTATTCATGTTAAGTGGTGGTAAGGGGGTGAGGTGAGTGTAGTGGGATGAGTGTATGTTAACTTTATACATTCCTCGATTTTAAATTTTTTTTTCGATTTTTTAAATTTTTTTTATAAAAATTGCCAGAAAGAGATGTAATGGATATGTAGTGAGGAGATGGTGATGGCGGGGTGATCAAAGTAAGGGCGTCTAATGTTATATGTTATTAGATTTTTATAATTTTTTTAGATTTTTGTTAATTTTTCTTAATTTTTCTTGATTGGGAGGGGGGAGGTGGTGAAGTGAGCGCGACTAGGGTGTGGTGAGGGGGTGTTGGCCTACAAGTATTACGCAAGCCCCCAAATCTTTCAAATTGCTCGAAAATTGGCTTTTGGGGTCTTCCAGTCAGTCACATTGAGGAGAAATCAGTTTTTTTTTCCACAAATTTTAAGGTAAAACGCGACATTTCAAGGGAAAATTCTAGGCATTTAGGGTAAAATCATTTCTGAAGTAATTTTTGGGGTAAAACGGCAAAATTTTGAGTCAAAAACTGGAAATTCCATGTTGGCTAACGGCGCCTCGGTGCCCCGGAGCCCTCAGCCCTTGTCCTGGAATCGGCTTTTCCTATCTACTAACACACCTATTTTCTCTCTGTTTTTGTTCACATAAATTATACATGATATATTTTTACTTATATATAAAATAAGTAAACGTTCAGTTTAACGAGACATACGAAATTTTTATGTCAACAGAAGAATAAAATGCTTGTGATTCGCGACATATTTAGGAAACAACCAAACATGTCAAACATTGGGTGATTTATTCAAAGGTTTTTATTCAAGAAGTGTGAAGATAATATGAGTATACAATACGTAGCAATTACTTAATCAGTGTTACAGCCTCAGGTTTTTATCCACGTTGTTTTTGATAGTGGTATTCATCAGGAAAGCAGTCCAATGTTGGAATACCCGTGGAGGCTANGGGGGGGGGGGGGGGGGGGGGAATTTTTGCACGGCGACTAGAAATTGCCAATTACGGGGACGGTCGCCGGATGCTCCAAGAGAGCGGAACGGCCGCGCGAAATCGCGGGTTATTAATTCCGCGCTGGGAGTCGCGAAGCTCCGGGTGCGAGCGTCATTAGTTCGGGATTTCAGAGAACCATGGAGTTTGCGTGGTTGATCGTGCGGCAGCTCGCCTGAATGGCATCCGGGTGGTCGCTGGTTCGTCTCCGGCCGTGTGTGGCTAGGTCGTATTTCCCGAAGATGTTTACCACATACCCATTCCAAAAAAAATGATGTATAACATCAGTTAATTGAGCACATTTGTAAGCCTTGCACAGTAAATACGTTTTTATTCTCGTTATGCATTCCTCTGAACGGTTAAAATTAACGTCGATGTAGTCGTGGTCATTTGTAAACATCGAAATGAAAGCGTGAAATTTTCCAGATTGTCATTGTGTTACTAATATGCGAATTCGTTCTCTGGTGTGTATAAAACAAGGGACACTAACTTCATTTGCCATAAATTGAAACATTACATCCCTAACACGTCGAGTTATTAGACATACGTTATTAATTTGCTGCTTAATTAACTGGCAGTCCGCAAGCCAACGTGTCCTGTTGAAACGTGTTTGTAACTACGAACCGAGAGTTTTTTTTTTCACATGTTGATTTAAAAAGGAGCTCACTTTACTGTGCAGCTTAGTTACAAACTTAAGCTCGTTGACCTTTAATTTGTAGGTCTTGTTCCGTAAATAATAGCGACAATAACGATAATAATGGCCTGCAGGTGAAGCAACTGTAGAATATAAGATTAAAAATTTAATCTGTCTAGCACCCAGACACAAGAAGCAGTTAAACTTTGCAAGTAGCAAATTTCAGTAGGCCCATTTGTGCAGATATGCTTGTACACGAGCGGGCCATATGCGGTTTCCATAATAAGTTGACAATCAGTCAACAACTGTAATTCACCCGCCGATGCTTGTGGCTGACATGAGGCCTCGTGCAGTTGGACACGTCTGGACCACTGTTCAGATAGCGTCCATGAAGCAAAATACAATATTCCTACAAGCGGCCCGCTTCTGAGTGACAAGCTGTGCCCCAAAACATGCCAGCACCATCAGTGGACCACGTGTGGCAGCAGTGCCAACATGACTTGATGCCTCTGACCTGCCGTAAGTAAACCATATGTCGTCAGCCGACTGTTGGCAAGCACTTGTGGCCCAGCTTTTGACCACTTGTGGACCGCATTGTTTTAAGCCAAAAATAATTGTGTTTCACTCAAATGAAATTTACTTATTTGCCATATTAATATATGTTATCTTCAGCGTTATTTAACAATTAGTATATTTCTTTGGAATAACCTGGAATCGATCTCACAAACCTTTCATTCGCAGTCTTGGATGGTAGCAACTAGTAGTCTTTTAAGTAAATCTGAATAATTTCTACGCATACAAGAGGCATTATTAACTTTACATAGACACAATTATTGTTTGGTATCACAACTTAATATTGGAATTTCTGTATTATGTTTAAAATACTGGTATTTTAGTTTCGGGCTACTTTCAGATAAAATTTAAAATGCAAAAACAGAGTTTTTTTTACGTGTAATGCTTTGCAGGTTTCCAGTATAAATATTGTTTTCTTATTACTAGCAATGTCACATGATAATTTTATTCATATATGCATGAAATAGAAAATCAAATGAATTCACATATGCTATTTGCTACTGCACAACAACATATTGTCAGCATGTCAAAAATGGCCCATGAAAATATCAGTGATATGTCCCCATCAGTAACAGTTGGAATGAAATAAATGTCACATAAGTTTGCTGAAATGTCTTTAGTATTAAGAAAAAACAGTTGACATACCATAAAATGGCCGTAAATATGCTACTATTATGCCCCCAGCAGGAAACAACAGTTGACATGCCATAAGTGGCCCACTAGCATGCCACTAACCCGTAGCAGTAAGTAACAGTTAGCGTGCCATTGGTGGCCCACAAGTTTACTCCTCGTATGTCCACAGGTGTAAATAACCTTCGGCATGCCATAAGAGACCCATTAGAATGCTACTAATACATCCGCGGCAGTAAGTAACAGATGGTATACCACAAGTCGCCCACACGTTGCTGCTTGTATGTCTCCAGCGGTAAACAACAGTTGACATGCCATAAGTGGCCCACTAGCATGCTGCTAATATTTTCCCTGCAGTAAGTAACAGTTAGCATTTCGTTTATCATCTGCTTGCGGGATGTCTGTTGAAATCTAACATTCACTCTGAGAGCATCGAGCCCATAATACGATTATTTATAATATAGGTAATGTAACTTTTGTTTATATGACGTGATTGTCGACCATATAAGAAATGCTGATAGTCATATATGCGGACGTTTACCACCACTACCAACAGTTGGCCAACTGTTAACTGCTTGTTGTTTGCTACTTGAGGTAGTTCTCGTGTTTTATAGGACATTTATGAATGCCTATAAATAAAGTTAATTTGTATCCATGTGCAGAAATCATGGAAAGCAAATCAACATGATATCCGGCTAGCGGTTACTAAATTGGCCTTTAAATATTCTGAGACTACAATTTTAGTGTAAAAAAAAAAGAAATTTTACTTGTGGCGAATTATTGAAAGTATTTCTTTTGTGCATATTGTTTTATTTATAAATTTAAATAATAACAATTGAAATCATTTTATAGGCACTGTGGTAGGGATTCATGAAATAATGAAAGAGTATTTAATAATATCACTGAAAAAAGGTATCTTAGAATAAAACAAAGTTTGTTTAGCGCAACCAAATTAATTGTTGCCGTATAGTCAATTAAATATTTTGTTATTGAAACCAAATTATTTAATAGTTTTTATTTAGTTGCCCCAAAATGTAAGATTTGGTTTGTGCAGCAAAACATTTGTATGCTTCTGCATGCAGTAAACAGTTTCAGTTATTATTAAAGAAGAGCAAAAGTATGACCGAGTTGTGAACATGAGTTATTCGAGCCCGAACGCTATGCTGTAACTTAGTCTGCTTAAATGACTGCTGACGATTGTAAGATGTTTGTAAGTAAATACACTACAAATAAAGGACAACGTACGTAACTAAATATTGTAAGTTTCACTTTTCAGTATACTTTTGAACTTGTTTTATTGCGATTCCGTACCATTATTAAGCATAAATAAATGCACCAACAAACATTGTCACTTTCCTACTTGTTACGAAATATAGAAACATACTCTCAAGCTGTGTTTTCGAACGAACGTAATCAAATAATTGCTCCAGGAAATGTACAAAAATTATTCAACTAAATATTTTTGTGACAGTGTAATTTGTTGGCCCAACACAATGGTTTTGTTTATGATAACTTGTATTTTAATACATGAACTAAAAGAGTTTTTTTTTTGGTTTTCATGTTTTGTTTACTCAACCAAATATGGTTTTGGGTTTACCAAATATATGTTTCACCATATATAGGCTGTTCACGGTAAAGTGAGCACTTTTGAACCCCTGGTTACTTTCTCTTTTCAGCTATTTTTTTTATCCTTTTACCACTTTTAGAAATGAATATTGCCATGTATGTAATCAAGAGAGTGTGTATATTCCACATATAGAAGTAAACGTCTAAGGCTAAAATAAAATTTATTTATTTACTCTTATTCTAAATGAGAGGACTTTCAATAGTGCTCACTTAACCGTGAATAGCCTATACAAACACGAATTTTATTGGTTGAAACAAACTTTTTCTTTGTGTATTCCTTATTGTTCCAAAGTTACTTTCTATCGTTACGCCAATTTTAGTTGCGAGGTCCATGACGACTTTAATATTTACATGAAGCAGGTAAATACATTTATAAGCTACTTCTAAGATATTTCGCTTAACCGTGGTTATATTTTCCACATTTTCTTCACAAGGATATGTGTTTTGAAAATTCAGTGCACACATAAACCTGCTATTTAAGCCTTTTCTGGAGAAATCCCAACTGTTTAATATCTCCGCAAACCGAAGATAAATTTTTACAGAAATATACAGCCAGTATACAGAAACATGACTTGGAACGATGGAAAACGAAAACGAAGCATATTTAGGGAAACTTCCCGCTTTCTTTAAGATTGGGCGTCGAGAGCGAAGAAAGTCTGAAGCAACACAAAAAAAAAGTTCTTCGCCAGTTTAACCGCAGAACGACATTTCCTGTGGCCATCTGGACATCCACTCCGCCGGCACCCGTGCCATCAAATATCACTCGGCGGCACAGACGATATGCAGCAGATGGCAAATATTCCGAAGCACGGGAAACTGGATGTGCTCCGGCGTCAACGTGTTAAAAGTTTTACATCACGTTATAAAGCATAAGAATATGGAAGGTGAACGCTGGCTGTTTCTGTGTGGAATGAAACAGTTTTTGTAAAAATCCTGCTTCAAAACAGAAAAGTTTGAAGGGGTTTTTTTTTCAGTTTTACACACACGGTGCATTGCCCGCAAATAGGAAAATTAGTTACTTTTTTTATTAAATGCCACTTTATAAAACACAGGCAAAATATATACACATAAAAAATAGATTTATTGAAATATTTATTAACTGAGAGAGGTTTCCTTGGAGTTTTCGGAGAATTCGTCGTTGGACATCGAAGTTGTTGATATTTTTTACCAAAGAGTTCCAGATAATCAGTTTATACCTGTACTGTTCCATAAGTTTACGAAAATGTTTTTTTTTTCTCATAGTCGTATCACATGCCAGAGTTTTGAAATTATACAGAATTCCCTTGCTGATTGGGGCGTGATAATTCATGCTCAGGTATTAACATGGATGACGCTTTCAATTCAGACGATTATCATGTTTTGCAATGACATTATGGATGCTATCGTGAACATTAAGAGTATTACAAAGAATAAACAAAAGTGTGTTAATTTATGGACTCCAGTTATTTAAAAACTTTATGCTGAAATTGTACAAAATAATACTCTCTGCTATAATACACTATGTAATCTAAGGTTACCGTGTATAATTTGTGTTGGTTCCAAAGGTGGATCAGAACCGGCCATTTTGGATTATACGAATTTTCGCAACAACCTGAATCACTTTTTGTATTTCAGACATCGTCATATAGGATAGGACAGCGTTTTGCCGATTTTTTAAAATTCATATTTATAAATTACTGATGCTAGTATAATTTCAGTAACTGGTCACGAGAAGATATTACTTACCTATTGCGGCAGTCATTTGTCAAAAAATAATAAAGACATTACAGTTGTATTCATGTCATTAAATGTTAAAAATCTCCTGAGAAAATTTGTTAAAAACATTTTAATGGAACTAATGCTAAAACAAATAGATAAATTCAACAAGGTGGGCACTGACCCCCTTTGTAAGAAGTCGGAGATCCCTGTTGTTACTGCAGCTTTAACACTACTGCTCTGCAAAAAGTTCTGATACACACCTGGCAGAAATTTGTTTCCATTTTACCTGCAGCATGGCAAATAGCTGACGTATGCTGAGCGAAGAAGTTAGTCAATCTACAAACATGTTTAAAGTCCATTCGTGGTTACTTTAATATTTTCTGAAGCCCTGTTGAATTTCTACTTTTAGACTATACCTCCGCCTCGTGCAAACAAAGTTAAACCAAGTTTTGAAAACAACACTAGTGGGACAACGCACTGCACTCCAGCACACTCAGATTAATCATATTTTGCATGAGTACCATTTCTTACTAGGCATTACCACCACGCCTATTTTCTCACTATCGTATTGATTATAAATTAAATATTATAATTTTTTAATAATGTACACTGAAGAGCCAAAAAAAACTGATACACCTGCATAATATCGTGTAGCCCCCCTACCCCCCCAATCAGAGGACATTAGAAGTGCTGCAAGACGACGTGCCATGGACTCGACTAATGTCCGAAGGTATGCAGGAGGCTATTCACACCATGAATCCTGCAGGGCAGTCCACAAATCCAATCTGCGCCAATTTGAGAAAGGGTTGCACGTCTGTCACGTTCGATGATTCTCGTCAGTCGTCGTTTGTCCCGTACTTTCACGGTCTTTCGCCGGCCGCAGCGATGTCGAAGATGTGATGTTTTACCGGATTCCCGATATTCACGGCACACTCGTGAAATGGTCGTACGCGAACATCCAAATGTTATCGCTACCTCGGAGATGCTATGTCCCATCTCTCGTGCGCCGACTACAACATCATGTTCAAACTCACTTAAATCTTGATAACCTGCCATTGTAGCAGCAGTAACCGATCTAGCTGCCGACCGCATCGCGTTACTCTGATTGGTTCCATAACTCTGTTATTTTCATGCGCACGCCTATACCAGTTTTTTTTTGGCTCTTCACTGTATAAAACGCTTCTGATGTCTGACATATTTAGGGAATGACTAAATGCGTCATACGAGGTGTGGTTGTTCAAAGGTTTGTTTCGAAAATTGTGAAAAAACCACGAATATACTTTAGTTGTGTTAGAGGCTGCTTTGAGAGGGCGAGTTAAACAGTTCTACCTGATGGTAAAAAAAAAAAAACGGGCAGGAGAACTATCCATTTCAGATTGGGAAAGGGCTAATTGCAAGTTGTTGCCGCAATGAAAAATTTTTGATGGAATGCCTGATTTTATGAGTTTCTACAACCGTGCTATGTTGAAATGCGTACAGCTCTTTCCTGTCGGCTTAGTATGGTGACAAATACGTGCATACTGTTCGAGCGTTGTGTTTAAGCGTTATGGCGTCCTATCTGGCAACTTCACTGGGGGAAAATATTCTCGGTTGACTTGTGGCTATATAGGTTTTATTGAAAAAGTCATCGTTGAACTAGATTAGTCTTCCTAGCGTATTGGTCGAACTTATGTTCCAGGAAATACACTGAAGACTGTTCACGGTGAATCGAGCACCGTTGAGATCAACCAATGAAAACTATCACTGCCACTGCCTACGTGTATTTCAACGGGCGCACTTAGTGGCATACTCCCTGTAAAGTTGGTAACGACGGAAGGAAAGTAGTTCCATGTCTTAACGTTGAATTGTGAGTTTTTTTTGGTAAACATTTGTAGATACGGAAATTATATATTTAGTTTTTTGCTTTTTTTGTGTGTAAGTGTAAGAATNTTTTTTTGGTAAACATTTGTAGATACGGAAATTATATATTTAGTTTTTTGCTTTTTTTGTGTGTAAGTGTAAGAATGAACATATTTGTAAAACATTTACTTTTCTGATAATTTCACATTTTTACTTGAAAGAATCACGGATAAAGTGATCATTGTTATTTTTTCGAATGGTGGAATATTACACAACGTACATTTAAATAGATCCTAAGCAGAGCTTTCAAAAGTGTTCAGTTTGCCGTAAAAATCCTACATTGGAGTAGATATTGCTTATAAGACGCGTATTTAAGGTGGTTCTGAAGAATATTCATGTAATCCTATATAAAAACTATAATTAATTTAATAAACAATTGCTTAATAAAACATTATCAACCAATTTCTTGCCTGTCGAACTTGACTTGACAGTTAATAAGACTAGTTTTCGCAGTGGAGAAGATTTTATCAATTTCAAACCAGCTACAAGAGAAACAAAATTGGCGTCATATACGTAGGTTCTACGAACCGTACATTCATCTAGTAAATTATTTAGTGCTTGTACAGATGCACTCGAGCAATGGTAATGAGGTTGTTCTGAGATTCGTACGGTGTGTTTAATCCTCTTGTTTATAAAGTTCACAGAATTACGGAGTAAATTTTTACCAAGCTTCAGTTAACTGAATTAATTAGTGTTACTTCTCCGACTGGAAAACATTGAAGAGCATGCCAATTTGATCTTCACCAATCACAACTTTAATTTTCATCCGTAAATATCCTATAGAGACAGGCTGNTGAAGAGCATGCCAATTTGATCTTCACCAATCACAACTTTAATTTTCATCCGTAAATATCCTATAGAGACAGGCTGAAAAAAAAATTGTCTACTTGTATCCAAGCAATATTTATTATGATAAAATTAGCAAATTTCAATTTAATGTTTCATATTTGGAAAACGTCATTTAATCCTTTCAAAACAAGATGTTATGTTGATAAGTAAGGGCAGTTAAATTTTCACCAATAATTTGCAAAGAATTTTTATTCAAAAAAAGTNCAGTTAAATTTTCACCAATAATTTGCAAAGAATTTTTATTCAAAAAAAGTTTAAATATTACATATCCTCTTTAAAATTAAAATTGGCGTGATTTTAGTTATATAAGAAAAATAGTATGATTGTGTCATGTCCTTAGATTAGGAATTCGCAAAAGCATCAACAAGATTTTAGTATTTTGGCTTATAGAGTTTTTTTCGAAAACAATATTTACCACATTAGGTATATAACTGTATAACATTCGTGTGAACTAGCTTTCAAATGAGAACTATTTGAGGATATTAGTAGATTCTAGGTATACACATTGTAATATAAGCTTTTCAGTTTTTGTTATTTTTAATACCGTGACTTTTGCTTGAACAAAATCTTATGTGTTACCGCAACTATAAATACTTATAATTACAATTTTCACCAAAGACATGTCGTGAGGTACACACTCATTCATTATTTGAAAGGCTTTATTCTACGCGAATGGAATCACATACACATACTTAAAATGTTGAATCCCGGGATATCTCGAAAATTGAATTTAGTAAACAAAACAATGAGGAAATATCTTTCTACGTGTAGAGCAAATTATTTTGTTCATTTACAAACTTCATATATTGTAATAATACACTTTTCATTGATATTATAACAAAAATATTTATTTAGAGTTATTCTTCATTATCTATATAATATCCATACACACAATGCTGAATGCAATTAAACCAGCATTTCCTTCAAAATTTACTTGGAACGAGTTTTAGAAGCGAGCGGTTTTAGTTTCTAAATTACACTTTCTAATTATATTAGTAAGTNTGAAGAGCATGCGAATTTGATCTTCACCAATCACAACTTTAATTTTCATCCGTAAATATCCTATAGAGACAGGCTGGAAAAAAAATTGTCTACTTGTATCCAAGCAATATTTATTATGATAAAATTAGCAAATTTTAGTTTAATGTTTCATATTTGGAAAACGTCATTTAATCCTTTCAAAACAAGATGTTATGTTGATAAGTAAGGGCAGTTAAATTATCACCAATAATTTGCAAAGTATTTTTATTCAAAAAAAATTAAATATTACATATCCTCTTTAAAATTAAAATTGGCGTGATTTTAGTTATATAAGAAAAATAGTATGATTGTGTCATGTCCTTAGATTAGGAATTCGCAAAAGCATCAACAAGGTTTTAGTATTTTGACTTATAGAGTTTTTTTCGAAAACAATATTTACCACTTTAGGTATATAACTGTATAACATTCGTGTGAACTAGCTTTCAAATGAGAACTGTTTGAGGATATTAGTAGATTCTAGGTATACACATTGTAATATAAGCTTTTCAGTTTTTGTTATTTTTAATACCGTGACTTTTGCTTGAACAAAATCTTATGTGTTACCGCAACTATAAATACTTATAATTACAATTTTCACCAAAGACATGTCGTGAGGTACACACTCATTCATTATTTGAAAGGCTTTATTCTACGCGAATGGAATCACATACACATACTTAAAATGTTGAATCCCGGGATATCTCGAACATTGAATTTAGTAAACAAAACAATGAGGAAATATCTTTCTACGTGTAGAGCAAATTATTTTGTTCATTTACAAACTTCATATATTGTAATAATACACTTTTCATTGATATTATAAGAAAAATATTTATTTAGAGTTATTCTTCATTATCTATATAATATCCATACACACAACGCTGAATGCAATTAAACCAGCATTTTCTTCCNCCTTCAAAATTTACTTGGAACGAGTTTTAGAAGCGAGCGGTTTTAGTTTCTAAATTACACTTTCTAATTATATTAGTAAGTTGGGCATGTTAAAACAGGCACTATGATCTGTAATATTAAATGCTTACAAACTATACATTAAGCATATATTTTTCTGAATACAGCGAAACAAATTCACAACATTTCATACACTTACCTATGCTCAAAGATAGATTTTAATTATTTTTACCAAAGAAAAAAAAATATTTTACGCAGTTAACATTTATGGTTGTTGCTGACTGCTGCCATACATTAACATGGCAGTGTGTGATAGTCAGACATTTGCAAGGGAAAATCCTTTTATCAAGTAATTATTTATGGTCTCTGGATTTCATACGTTACAAATTGATCTCAGATTACTACTGGTATAATGGCGACACAATGGAGAACGATAGAGAAGAACGATAGAGAAAAACGGTAGATAAGGAACATATTAAAATACTCTGGATAATAGTTATCAACTATGCGGACTTGAGAGCTAAGAGAGGAAATAGGGGGGAAAAATGTTAACCAATATTTTATGAAAGGATTGGATAGGTGTGAGGAGGTTGAAAAATACGGAGTAATATTTATTCAGTAATAAATAAAGTTCGTACCGGAAAATGATGACGATTTGTGGGGCATATATAAATGCAAATAACAGAAGAAAAATAGTATATAATAATTAGGTTCAGTTAACGAAAATTTCTTTCTGACGAGAGTATAATGTGGATATGTGTGGGTCCATATACATTCCATTTAATTATTTATTTATGGCATTTGTCCAGACTGTTTGCAATGGCGTAGGATTTCCTGAAGCCGTTTGTCACTTATTTCAGGCAAATTTCGCGCATTTTGTTACTGTGCTTTTGTGATTCCTCTTATTCAGATATTCAAATTAACTGCTCTGAGTGAAGGGTTATTTCTCGTACGTAATGTGTATATATATTCTAAAGTCGTGACACGAGAGACAAGATAAGACGTTTGTGGAGGGTAGAAGAAGAAATTACTATTTACAGGAAAATAAATAACGCAAAGAATATTCAAACTTATGGTATAAAGTGGTAGTGGCAATTCCATCTAATAAATGACGAATAGTATTGAAAATAAATTATATAGAAAACGCAAGCTTGTTCCAATCAGATATGAGTAGTGCTAAAAGTATATAAGTTATTCTCAATTTAACGCTACATAGGCTAAAACAATGACATTAATAAACTTGCTTTCGAAAATCAGTTTTCAGCATGCTCTTGGATTGTGCCCGGTTATATATTTGCATGATAAGTAATACAATAAATCTAACAACACAGACAGAACGAATCGCGAATGGTTCAAAATCCCCTTAAACTCTTCGTGTATATGTCTTTTTGAAATGTAAACTTTGGAAATTTTAAGCCAATAAGCCACCTCCGATAAGCTACTAACAAAAAAACTAAGTTTTTAAATATCTTAATTAAAAGAAAACTCGAGTCAATGATACGAATGAGTAGACACAAGATTATACTTAATTTATAATATAAATTATAATTCAACAGAACATATACGCGAATATAAGAAAACGCTGTTAGCATAGTCTGTCGTAAATGGATGCCTTTGAATGGACTACGAAAATTTAGACACATTTTATATCAGCAGATTGTACATACTGAACAATCACTCGGGAAATTTTTTCCCTTGATATGCTTAGGCCCTTAGAACACTGTGTACGAGTGTGACTGGGGTTGCACCAAACAGGAAAATTTCGCTGTCACTGTAAACAAAATGTACGTGGGTGTAGTTTCGGTGTTTCGTTAATGATTTTCAGGATCTTAAAATATCTTAATAGCACATCGACAGTAACTAATAAGAATAATGAACTTGTTATAACAACTAAAGTTAACCATGTATATTTAATTACCTGTTACATATGCACGGATGTTTGACTGGGTGGTGATCAACGTGGAACTCCATTGGTTCACAGTCAGCTAGTAATACACGTCATTCAGTAGCGTAATTATTTCGAACGTGGCACGAAGCAATAGAACTGTGGCAAGTGGGAAAGCCAAGGCCAACAAAACAGGTCGTTTCAAAGCTCGTCTTGAAGACAGAAAATATGCACGGGGTGATAAGCGTTAATAATTACTCTGTAACTTCTTGTTCAAGATGTTCATAACATCTTTTTGGATGGATGAACGTTTGTTACCGAGCCATTAGGGGGTTGGGTGTGCACCCGCGTGTGTGCTCGAGGTGGATGGCGTCGTAAGAATGAACGACGACTCGCGAAACGATGCTCCGCGGCCAGGGTAAACAAAGGTAATTAACTGAACTCTCTCACAAGGTTGTTTGTGTTTAAGGCGTGTTTGCTCCGTTGCTTTGAGCAGAAGTCTGTTTACCGCCGGTTCCTGCCCCCCTCCGCGGGAGTAAAATGCGGCCGAGGGGGGCGGGTGGCGGCCTGAGAAAGAGCGCACACAGGACAGGCCAGGACGCTCGCATCACGAGGACGAGACAATCTCGGCAGCCACTCTTCGTGGCGTATACAAGAGATGAAACCGCAGCGAGCGGGCGCAGCGTCTAACTTGATTAAGTTCCTCGGAAGAGGAATCGCAGCTTCCCGTTTCGCGACGGGGGAAGGCAGATGTTCGGGCGAACACACAGCTCGTGTTTACGAAAATACATATTTATGCAATATGAAACTCTACGAATCACCCAGAGGCTGACATTCGGTTGTGCACTGAAAAGCCCTGACAAGGCTCGAATTAGTTTTGGTTTCGATAGGAAATGCAGTAAATGATGTATTTTCCTTAAATAATAAAACTTCATTAATTAAAGGGCGACAGGTCACTTGCAGAGGAACGTAATACAAACAAACACAATGAAGGAATCTACCGGTCTCCCCATTTCCGAGTCCAGTGTTTTACCATTGCACAAAGTCGCTTTTGTAATTCCCGGTTTTTATGAACAAAAATGTATGTAGAAACATTTTTTTAATAGAAAAAAGAATCGAACTCTACTGTAGGAGTAAAATAATAACAGTTTAGAATGGATGTGTAGATTTTGTTTTTGCATATTCACATACTCACTTATTAGTCACGTTTACCTTTTGAAAAAAAGTCATTGCACTGTTGTACTTTGCCGACTTGCTTCGCGTTAATCACCCAAGCAGTTCTCTGATAAAAAGGGTTTTTAAATGGATATTTTTATCCTTAACACTTAATTAATATGTACACGTATTTTACTTCTCCGACGATCCCCATCTGGCGTTTGAAATGCGTTGCAGAATGCTTGAAATACACGCTTTCGCAAGAAACAATGTGCTGACCCGCGTGAAGAACACGCACTTTAGACGAGGCCTGTTAAGTGCTTTCAAGAATTCATTCAAACTAGAAAAACACCATTTCAGAGCACTAGAAAATAACAAAAAAAACAGTTTTTTCAAAGCACTCTGTCTCAAAATATACGCTTCAGATACGTACGAAAATACACGAGAGCCCTGCACTCAACCTTGTTACTTACTGGCTTTCCGTCAATCAAATGATAGGGTCACCACTTAAAGTCTCTGTTTTGAAAGCCTTACTGATAATCTTTTTGCCAATTATATGCCTATTATCTATGCATAAATATTAACATGGCAATTGACCTCTGAAAACGGTAGCTATCATCACTTTGTATAATTGTTAGAAAATTGCATTTCTTGCTAATATCGCCATTTTTATTCTAAATAAAATGAAATTAAAATTAACAATTTTCAATAATAATAATGGCGTGTGGGGAGTGCACCCAGGGCAAGGCAACACCCTCCGAGTGACGGTCTTTCCAGCTGGGACCAGTAGGTGACCGTCATCCCCGGACATGACAGTAATGAGACCCTAGAATGGAGTGGCGCTGGAATGCTGGGACGGGGGAGGCGGGAGTGCCCCTAGAAAGCCCGCTGGCAAGCGGCATCGTCCAGCACGATTCCCACATGCTGGGGTCCGGGAGTGGACCCGCCGGGGATCGAGCCCGGATCGCCGTGGTGGGAGGCGAGCGCCCTGGACACTGCGCCANGGACCCGCCGGGGATCGAGCCCGGATCGCCGTGGTGGGAGGCGAGCGCCCTGGACACTGCGCCACCGCTGCCCCCTACAATTTTCAAAGATCGCCAGTTTAAATACTGTTTTTCTCAATTCACTGCTGCGTAACGTGTTTGATTAAATCTCTGTAGCCAGAGTTGACTATAGAGTAGTAATTGTAAAAGCATTTATCAAATGGAGAGAATATTTTAAAGTAATAAAAATTTGCAAAATAGACAACAAATTGATAAATACCAGATCCACTATTTTCAGAGAATATTTAGAACAAATATCATGATAAAACTTTACTTATCATCTTACAGTAAACAAAACCAAATGTAATTAGAATTTAAAAGGAAATTCATAAAAATTGGAATGCAAAAATGAAAACTCAGGTATCGTTGTGTTCAGCACACTCTAAAAATAAACATATGAAATAAGGATTTTATTTTTAACACATTGTTGTTTGTTTTGAATAGTGACACATGCACGGTTTTTTTTTTTTGGCTCCTTCATATGTTCTTCTTTGAAGCAAACACAAAACTGCCAGTTCCGAATGTAACTGAACTCTACTATCCATATTAAAATTTAGTAGCATCTGAACAAATAGTTTAGTATCTGCCATGCGAGGCCCCTTAGCAGCAACACTGTACTTTTCTTTCCATTTTCGTAAACTTGTCATTTCATGAAACGCCAAAAGAAGAACTCTTGCGGCGTGAGGTGTGTGAACTGAAGAGGCCACACTGCAGGGTTGCCATCACCGATCCAGTTGTTTTCCAAATGATTGAGGTCAATAGCCGTAAAGTGCGCTGAAAATGCGCTTTGTTGGCACCTCATTCAGTAAAATATTGCCGAAACTAATTTTGGAAATGTCCCAACGACACCCCTGGAAGAAGTGCCTGGTAAACCATTCCACTGGATGGAGGAGTCAACGAATAAGGCCGAAAAAAATGGNCGACACCCCTGGAAGAAGTGCCTGGTAAACCATTCCACTGGATGGAGGAGTCAACGAATAAGGCCGAAAAAAATGGTCGACGTCAATTCCAGACCCACAAAGTGACCAGCAATCAGTGTTGTAATGGTGGTGTTACCCTTGTCATCTTGGTTTTATTTATATTTATATCTTCTTGTAACTTCCTGTTAAGACTTAATGTTAAATTTCAAACCTTATTATTACATGCAGAACTAGTCTACATAATCCCTGAAACCAGAATGGGCTGATTTAAGTCTGTTTCTCCTCACGTGAGGCTGAAGCAGAATAAATAATTAAATATCTCTATAACGGTAACATATGCAACATAAACGAAATGGGTAATATATTTTACACTTAAAAATATATATTATGATATGCCATATGTCCTAACAGCCTTTATTTGTAGGTTTTTAAATAGCCGAACCATTAAAAGCTAAGGGAATAACTATCTCTTTAAGCCTTAATGCGCTATTAAGAAGTAATCGAAAACAAATTGTCTCCCTTTTTACCCTCCAAGGGGTCGAATAAAAAAAAATCGTGAAATTGTTTTTGAATGAGCTACCTTTGAGGCACAACGATCGTTCATCGTGTTAATGAGTTTTTGAGGAGTCCGCGAAAACACATTTTACCCCTTCTCAAGGTGTTAGGGTCGAATTTCATAAGACCGTTAAATAAATTTTTAGGAATTTGTGTAATCTACCTTTTGAAGCTAAGAGCACAACGATATCTTGTCATATATATATATATATATCTATAAAACGATATATTGAGGAGTCATCGAAAACTTATTTGTTTTCCTTTTCACCTCCCTAGAGGCTGACATTTAAAAAAAATAGTGAAATAAGTTTTTAGGTATTTTCATTGGTTGCTTTTTGAAGCTAATAGAACAGCGGCATCTCAACGGGATCAATGCGCTGTTAAGAAGTCCTAGAAAACACGTTTTCCCCTTTCGACTGAGCGATTGAGACGGGGAACTTCATATAATACGTAGTGATTAGAAAGTGGCATGCATACTTCAAGTACTGTTGGTAGTGCTCTAATGAAACAAGTTCTTAACACTTGAGCACTAAAGTTAGTGGTGTTTGTTTCATACACATCAGAGTACAAATTTTCATAATAATATTTTTCTTATATATATATATAGTGTGTGTGTGTGTCATGTCCGTTTGTTCGGACGCGTATAACTCCCGAAAAAATCAACCAATCTTCGTTCTGTTTTTTTTATAAACCTTCCTTTCGTTCCCACGAGTGTTTGTACATCTTTCCTTTTTATGTGTATTACCTGCAAAGGTACTAAAATCTGCAAAAAGCTTATTTTTACCATGCTTTCGCGTCAGGAAGCGCCTTTGTTGACAGCGGTCTGTTTGAAAATTTCAGTTTGTTGTTCTGAATGCATTTTCTATTGTTTAAAGATTTCGAAAATACATATATTTCTTTCAATTAATCTCACAGAAATGAATAAAACCAACATATTTTATGCCACAGCAACGCGTGGCTGGGTAAGCTGGTTACTAATAATTTAATGGTTTTATTTAAGGCTTAAATAAAGTGATCAGACCCATGGTAATGTTTATTTCACATTTAAAGAATGATACAAGATCAGAAGGAAGAGCATATCCTAAGCAGGGCTACCAAAAAAGCTCAGTCAACCTTGAATATGCTACAGTACCACTCTCTTCACACACATGACACGTGCCAGTGGAGAGACTTCGTTCCTAATGTTAAAGCTCATATTTTACAAATATGGCGGTATGAACGGTTCTAAAGAACTGTGACCATGTGTTTGGCAAACGATTACTGACATCTGGTACGCACAAAGGCATTTCTACTCTTGGTAGACATGGTGATTTCTGGACATTGATTATTCGGAAAATATGGGGTGCGGGAAGTTCTGGTGTCGAATCCCATGTAAGACGTGGGTGCTAGTTTAAATAAGGTCATAAGTGAGTTTCTAAGCCGTCCCCTGATAAGCCTACGAGCATACCACCGGGGGACGTTAGTAAGCCCTATACAATAACAATTCGGAAAATACTCATATCACAGACGCTAAACCTCATTACATTTTTAACAGCTTCTCCAGAAATGAGCAGTAGATCGAAGCAGGGGCGTATTTAATCAGGCCTAGACACACTTTAGGCGTCTCACTTAAGCAGCAGCTTTTTAAGGCGATTAGACACACGCAGAAAATTTCTGCTCCGGTTCGGCCCGAATAGCAAGCAGTTCGGCTTTTCCCTACAGGGTTATATTCAAGGACGTAAACTCAACAGTAGTCATCAGTATGTATCTCTCTCCCACCGTCTTCGGCTCGCGTTATGTTATTCCCGCTTCGGAAACACATTGCATTGCTCGTATAGTTACGTATTCTGCGCCTATACTATTTTCATTAATAATATGCCAAAAATTCTAAATATAAAAGAAAGTAAGCCATGCGGGTGGATATAAAGCGTTAAACGTATCGCCTATGGTAGCGTAATTATAGTCAGATAAGTAATTCAGAAAAACCGGGAACATGGAATTCACCATGATCTGTATTGCAAACGTTTCTAGATAAAAACTGTACAATAAATTAAAGTAATGTGGAATTGAAATGGATAAAAGTATGGCAAGTGTATACAAACAACTGTANCCTTAATGCGCTATTAAGAAGTAATCGAAAACAAATTGTCTCCCTTTTTACCCTCCAAGGGGTCGAATAAAAAAAAATCGTGAAATTGTTTTTGAATGAGCTACCTTTGAGGCACAACGATCGTTCATCGTGTTAATGAGTTTTTGAGGAGTCCGCGAAAACACATTTTACCCCTTCTCAAGGTGTTAGGGTCGAATTTCATAAGACCGTTAAATAAATTTTTAGGAATTTGTGTAATCTACCTTTTGAAGCTAAGAGCACAACGATATCTTGTCATATATATATATATATATCTATAAAACGATATATTGAGGAGTCATCGAAAACTTATTTGTTTTCCTTTTCACCTCCCTAGAGGCTGACATTTAAAAAAAATAGTGAAATAAGTTTTTAGGTATTTTCATTGGTTGCTTTTTGAAGCTAATAGAACAGCGGCATCTCAACGGGATCAATGCGCTGTTAAGAAGTCCTAGAAAACACGTTTTCCCCTTTCGACTGAGCGATTGAGACGGGGAACTTCATATAATACGTAGTGATTAGAAAGTGGCATGCATACTTCAAGTACTGTTGGTAGTGCTCTAATGAAACAAGTTCTTAACACTTGAGCACTAAAGTTAGTGGTGTTTGTTTCATACACATCAGAGTACAAATTTTCATAATAATATTTTTCTTATATATATATATAGTGTGTGTGTGTGTCATGTCCGTTTGTTCGGACGCGTATAACTCCCGAAAAAATCAACCAATCTTCGTTCTGTTTTTTTTATAAACCTTCCTTTCGTTCCCACGAGTGTTTGTACATCTTTCCTTTTTATGTGTATTACCTGCAAAGGTACTAAAAACTGCAAAAAGCTTATTTTTACCATGCTTTCGCGTCAGGAAGCGCCTTTGTTGACAGCGGTCTGTTTGAAAATTTCAGTTTGTTGTTCTGAATGCATTTTCTATTGTTTAANCAGGAAGCGCCTTTGTTGACAGCGGTCTGTTTGAAAATTTCAGTTTGTTGTTCTGAATGCATTTTCTATTGTTTAATGATTTCGAAAATACATATATTTCTTTCAATTAATCTCACAGAAATGAATAAAACCAACATCTTTTATGCCACAGCAACGCGTGGCTGGGTAAGCTGGTTACTAATAATTTAATGGTTTTATTTAAGGCTTAAATAAAGTGATCAGACCCATGGTAATCTTTATTTCACATTTAAAGAATGATACAAGATCAGAAGGAAGAGCATATCCTAAGCAGGGCTACCAAAAAAGCTCAGTCAACCTTGAATATGCTACAGTACCACTCTCTTCACACACATGACACGTGCCAGTGGAGAGACTTCATTCCTAATGTTAAAGCTCATATTTTACAAATCTGACGGTATGAACGGTTCTAAAGAACTGTGACCATGTGTTTGGCAAACGATTACTGACATCTGGTACGCACAAAGGCATTTCTACTCTTGGTAGACATGGTGATTTCTGGACATTGATTATTCGGAAAATATGGGGTGCGGGAAGTTCTGGTGTCGAATCCCATGTAAGACGTGGGTGCTAGTTTAAATAAGGTCATAAGTGAGTTTCTAAGCCGTCCTCTGATAAGCCTACGAGCATACCACCGGGGGACGTTAGTAAGCCCTATACAATAACAATTCGGAAAATACTCATATCACAGACGCTAAACCTGATTACATTTTTAACAGCTTCTCCAGAAATGAGCAGTAGATCGAAGCAGGGGCGTATTTAATCAGGCCTAGACACACTTTAGGCGTCTCACTTAAGCAGCAGCTTTTTAAGGCGATTAGACACACGCAGAAAATTTCTGCTCCGGTTCGGCCCGAATAGCAAGCAGTTCGGCTTTTCCCTACAGGGTTATATTCAAGGACGTAAACTCAACAGTAGTCATCAGTATGTATCTCTCTCCCACCGTCTTCGGCTCGCGTTATGTTATTCCCGCTTCGGAAACACATTGCATTGCTCGTATAGTTACGTATTCTGCGCCTATACTATTTTCATTTATAATATGCCAAAAATTCTAAATATAAAAGAAAGTAAGCCATGCGGGTGGATATAAAGCGTTAAACGTATCGCCTATGGTAGCGTAATTATAGTGAGATAAGTAATTCAGAAAAACTGGGAACATGGAATTCACCATGATCTGTATTGCAAACGTTTCTAGATAAAACTGTACAATAAATTAAAGTAATGTGGAATTGAAATGGATAAAAGGATGGCAAGTGTATACAAACAACTGTANTAAAACTGTACAATAAATTAAAGTAATGTGGAATTGAAATGGATAAAAGGATGGCAAGTGTATACAAACAACTGTATTATTTTTCAAATGCGACATAAAATATTTTACACACCGTTGTGATGGCATGGGCAGGCCTTAATTCTACTGCCTGCCCGAACGCATCTCACATAAAAGTGTAATCAGACAAGCGAGAAGCAGATTCTGGGGCGTCATCGTACGAGCCTGCTACTTGATACAGCAAGAACCCGCTGCTCTGGACAGAGAGCCAGGGCACGATTTCGCGAGACCCAGATTCAATATACATCGGCCAACGCATCAGCTTGAACAGGGTCTTTTCTATACAACGCGCCGGCAGGGATGGACGGACAAGGGAGCCGCCAAGAGGACTGATGTGTTGACCAGAGCATGTCAAATCATCCTCCAGCTTCGAACTAATGCGGGACCGTCTCGGCTCTTGATTAATCTGTCGGGTAAACATAATATACTGTTACGTGTGGATAGTTCCCCTCTGTGCTCCTCCCTTAACCTCTATCATATGCGGACCTACTATGTCGCCTGGCAGGCCTTGGTAGGTGGAGGGGGAGGGGAAGGAGGATCAACAGCTGAACATGAACTGGCGTCACCACCCCTCCCCTCCCGCTAGAAAGTCGGTGCCTGCGGGCTGTTGCGCGAGTTTTCTGGTCGTCACCAACCTCGGCGCGGGCCGACGAGTGGAGAATGTTCTCGACCATTGAGCCAAAGCTAAAAAAACACCGGTACAGCCGGAGCATCGGCAGTATGTGATAGTGAACTGGCGAAGAGCAACGAGCGGTGAACGAAGATGAGGGCCGGCGGAAAAGGGGAGAAAGACCGCGGCGGGCGAGTATGTGTGCGTGTGTGTGTGTGTGCGGCGGTAACGGTCGTGGTGCGATAGTGCTGCGGGGGCCGAGTTATCACACGATTAGAATGCGCATGCGTACGGGAGCGCTCGGGGTGCTCCGGAATGTTCCGAGCGGGAAATAAATATGTTGGATTAAAATGACGAGCGATACAGACTTGATTGTATACACTAAAACTTTCAGATAGCAAATAAATAATTTTAAAAGTAATTCAGTAGGTGTTAAAAACCTGTTAATAAAGTTTCATTTTAAGCGTTCGACTGTGTTAGTGTCTGTGATGTGAAGGACGATTATATAAATATTAGCTGTAAATGGCAAGTGAAAACTATCGTTGTCGAGATAGTAATTTTCAAGTCCTTTTTATTAAATTTTTTATAGATACATTTTTATAGCTCTTTNAAACTATCGTTGTCGAGATAGTAATTTTCAAGTCCTTTTTATTAAATTTTTTATAGATACATTTTTATAGCTCTTTTGTTTAAATAAAGAAACTGGCTATACCAACGGATTACAGATAATGGTAATAATGCATTACAAGATACATTATATAAGTAAATAATACTGATTTTAACAGTGAGATGTATTGAAATANAAATGGTAATAATGCATTACAAGATACATTATATAAGTAAATAATACTGATTTTAACAGTGAGATGTATTGAAATATACTCCTCTTTATTAATATTTCCCTTTTTCCGAAACCCCATTGAAGTTCTTGTGTGCCGTGTACTAGCTAACCGCTAGCTGATAATGGTTGGCAATGAAAATACATAAAATCGGAAACCATGAAAATTAAAAGTCTCTCTCATTGCCTCATTGGAGTCGTTGATATACTTCCTGTTTACTGGCAGCTACAGAATTCTCGGGCATGAAATATTGCGGACGCGATTCCGGAAGTTGGGAGAGTTTACAGTGCAAAGTTCTAGAAGCAATGATGAACCTTTTCAAGAGGAGCTGTCTCCGCGAAACTCGAAAATGAGAAAGTAGGGTAAAAAGTAATAAAATGGGAAATTTTCTGTAACTTTGGATGATAATGGCTTTTAAAAAGAATTCTTTAAAGTCTTTTTTTAACNTAATAAAATGGGAAATTTTCTGTAACTTTGGATGATAATGGCTTTTAAAAAGAATTCTTTAAAGTCTTTTTTTAACTAAGCTTTCTAGAATTTACAGTGTATTCTCACATCTCTCACGATATAAAACTCCATCAGCTAAAACGATTCTTTAGAGAGTAAGTTCGTTGGCCACATAAAAATGTGATGTTTTATATTTGTACCACAATATTCTCATACTTCAGACATTATTGTTACTCGTTCCTGTAAAAAAAAAAAATTCAGCCCCTAGTTTTCGCATAAATAAATGTCAAAGTCAAAATGTTACTGCGTTAAAAATTTACAAATAAAAGAAATAAACTTACGTGCAGATATGAGATAATTCACACTGAAAGGAGAAGCTAGAAGCTACTTCAATAAATAAAATCATAAAGGGAATGTTTTTGCTATTTAAAAAACTTCTGAAAATAAGAAAATTCTTCCAAATTTTTGATTTGTGACTGCCCCTGAATTTATTTAAAATGCTTTTTGCAAAGCGTATCTTAAAATGAATTTAGACTAGACCTTTCAGTTACCATTTAAAAACTTTCTGCAAATAGGTTGGTTGATTTTATTTGTACATAATATAAACAGAAAAGTTTGACTTTGACATGTCATTTTCCAAAAAACCACGCTTTCTAAAAAAAATTCTCTGTGGGAAAAGTAGTCAACAATAATGCCAATAAATTAAACAGTATGTGGCAAAAATATGATTTTTTTTTCTTCGTGGCTAACGCCTTTAAAGACGTGTCGCTTAGTCGTAGGAAAAACATACTGTTTGGTTTGTTAATCACTTTTCGTTTTTGCTGCATTAGGTAAGACTATTATGCATTGGCTGCATTATTATGCTTACTAGAATTACGCCAGTAGTAATGTTCAGTTCGTATTTATCTAATTAAAAAAGAGGCGATAAGTATTTTCTTGACTTAGGGTAGCAGAATTGTTGAACTCTACATTTTATTAACACGTTTTGAGAGTATAAATATGTATATAAATCAATTTTATTTCCCTAAACGTTTACGGCAGTAAAAAGGATTATGTAGCGCGTACACTTACGAACTACGGAAGTTCATTACTGTGCGTATGGGTGGCACATACAAAAAGGTAACCCTCTTTTCCAACCACGACTAGCAAAATCAAATTTCCGTCAAAGTACTGGCTGTTATAAGAGGAGCAAGTGATCAACTTCACCATTAACTTAGGTCGCGACCTACGACAATGTGTTGCAAAGTCGTGTGTCCAAATTAAAGCATCGGCATTCAGATTCCAAAGTCTAACAACGAAACATTCAAACTTGCGCTCAGGTGCGCGATTATTATTATTAGCTTATCTGCTTATCGTGAGTAAATTTACGCCATGAAAACAATAAGCCGGGCGGAAGTTGCCAGTGGTTATATTTTTATATTTTAGACTTGGAAAGAATTACAGTTATATTAACGCTTGTATTTTTTGACTAGGGAAGGTTTATTGTACGTCAGTATTGAAGTAACATACGAGACTGAATCTAGGGGCCACGGTGTTGTAGTGGTTAGACTACTCGGGTAGATAGAAAATGGGGGAATTGGAAAAGGGCAGTGGAGAGTCGGAGCCCGGAGCCGAGGAGAACCGGCAGTGGCATCTGGCAAAGTACAAGAGTAAACCTTTGACCTTTTACCTTGACCTTTAAATTTACTTCAAAATTTCCCGTATTCCCCGGAAAAGCACACAAAGTCACTAGAATTTCCCTCAAAATTTCCTGATTTCCCCTCCAAATCTGCCAACTTGAACTTTACAATTGACCTTGACCTTTGTGGTGGTATGGTGCACAGACTGCAGGTTTCGGAGCCTTGGAGCCGTCTGCCATATTGGATTCATCACATCCGCCCTCTTGTTTCCAGAATTTTCCACAGACGATATCATGAGATCATGTATTATTGACAACGTAATAATTTTTTTTTAATTTATGGCTGTTGCTATTGGTTTNCAGACGATATCATGAGATCATGTATTATTGACAACGTAATAATTTTTTTTTAATTTATGGCTGTTGCTATTGGTTTCTTTGTTCAATACACACAACTTTTATTTACAGAAACATGCATAATTTTGCAACAAAAATCATTTTATAAACANGTTTCTTTGTTCAATACACACAACTTTTATTTACAGAAACATGCATAATTTTGCAACAAAAATCATTTTATAAACAAAAGAAATAAAAGCACAAACAAAAAATTTTTCCTTCTTTGAAATATTCAAATTCAACCACTTGCAGCCGAATCAACCTCTGCGTAAAGATCATAGTAATAATATTAGTATTTTGATTCACATCTTACCACCAAGCATTTGTATAACCAATAATTCTCATTTATTACTGAGCATTCACTATAGTACCAACATTTTATTTTTCCATATTCTTCCTACACAGAAAATGACCTCGCTGTCCTTTTCAGACCTCCTTCGATTTGAAACACACTCACTTGTTCGAGGCCATGCCCCGTCNAGAAAATGACCTCGCTGTCCTTTTCAGACCTCCTTCGATTTGAAACACACTCACTTGTTCGAGGCCATGCCCCGTCAGTTCATCGCACTCGCCATTATAAAGTGCATGTTGTTATAGCGTGTTTATCATACTTGTGTTGACCAAGCTGTTAGAGCATGCCTCCCCTTTACCCCAATCCTGCTGTTCGATCCGGCTGTTTTTGGTTAAATCATATATTTATTNATGTTAGAGCATGCCTCCCCTTTACCCCAATCCTGCTGTTCGATCCGGCTGTTTTTGGTTAAATCATATATTTATTTTTAAATTATTTATATATCACAATATTTCATTTATAGTTATTATGAATACAAACAGTTCTAAAATAGGTATGTTGGTAATGCCTAGTAAGAAATACCTCTTATGCATATTGCATTGAGTGCGCGCGAATGTGGTTCGTTGTCCCTTTGGTGTAATTCTCTAGACGTAGTTAAGATTTGTTTGCACGAGGCAGAGGAATATACTGGAATTATAACGTCAGCAGGGCTTCAGAATAGTGTGAAGTAACCGTGAATGGACTATTTAACCCTGAGACGTGCAATGGCCCGTCTGACTGCTAAATTTATACAGGAAGTGTTTCCGCCCGTAAGGATGACAAGAAAAAAAAATCACCGCAGATCGCTGAAGCCGCTTCCAGTTTGTGTTGACAATCTAATTATGTAATATTGAATCTACACACATGCGTGAGCGCGAACACTGCCCAGGTTTCATCCTTCTTCACCTACGGCACCACATCGTGACATTTAGTAGCTCATGAAGCAACTACTTAACCGTAGTAGCCGGTAGGATGTAGCCAACCTCTCGTAGTGTTATGAAGTGATCAGGCCTTAGCTGAACGGCCTGCCTGATCACACCTTCAAACTTTGAACCAGGGCACGAGCGTGATTTCAATAACACCTTGCGAAAGATAGCTGCAGAAATCCCCTCCACCGGCCAGTAAACGGAGCCGAAAATATTAAACAACGCGCCCGATATAGGCGACCAGAGAGAAGACCACTGAAGATGGGTGTGTCCGTCCGTCGCTAACTGCCTCCTGTAATCAGCCTCCTGCATTATGAACAAGGCGGGGACTTTCCAATTATATTATAATAGTAATGGTGTAAGGTAAAAATACATCATATAATTAATTAGCATCTTGGTATTCCATTTAAGCTCCCCCGATCAATAGTCACGTAAATAGTTATTGTATGATCATTATTCTCAATAAACTCCATCTTATACTGCTGTGCTCTACCTAATAATGACTCGTTATTTAGCTACGCCCATAGCACCTTTCAGGTATGAATTGACTTAAAATTAAATTCGTAGCAGTAGCCTTGGCCTGAATTGTGATTAAAGCTTCAACGAAGTAACTATTATAAAAATCTTTTAAATGTACAATTGAAATTAAGATAGTTGTAAAACTGAGTGACATATAACATTTAATGATTTTATATTGGTTAACAATTAAAAGATATCATTTTTGTTGTTGCTTGAGTTCGAGAAGTGACGCTTACCTAATATAGAAGAGAATTTTATATATATATATATATTCTAGAAGCTTAGTGGCAATAACTGAAATTGTACGTATTTATTTGTTACTGTACTCGTGAACAGCGAAGATTTACAATATTTTTTGATTGGAATGTGATAATTACCATTTTTTGAGCTATTACTTTGGTAGTGATTTTTTTTTTTTTTGCCTGTTATATTTAAACTTTAAATAGTTTATAAGTTTCATAAGTAAATTTTTACCAAATCTGCATCCTCAATATTTTTTTTTTGTCTAGGTACTGCGTACAAATTTAAATGGTACAAAGTCTATTTATTACTTTGTGCCAGCGCAGGTTTACGTGTGAGTATATATTCTATGAGAGAGGGTACTTGTATTTTGGAATAAATAATTTGTTGTTGCTTCATAGCCGTTCTCGTATCAGTACTAATACACAGTTGTGGAAGCTTAAACTTTCAAACGGGCTCCAGGATATCTTTTGGCTTGTCACCTTTACTCCGCGATCGAGTTGCGTGCCCTGTTATTTTGCAACGTTCCCTCACATGTATTTCGTGTCAGTCGAATGCCCCTGTGGGACGATTTTATGACATGTTGTAAAGACCTGATTGCCCTGCGGCAGTCCGCCCCCTGAGCTTTATTTTTTTGTGGAATTCCGAGGAATAAAGAAGACAAACCGCAGGATGGGAGCCGTCTTCTTTTGCTCTGTCTGTTTTCAGTTATGTCCACTTTTCCTTTTTTTATTTTCGTGCTTGGGCGTCAGCGTCCGTGACATATNGACAGCGTCCGTGACATATGAGAGCCTTTGTTCCATAGCAGCATGCTCCGAGTAACTGTAACGGGCGTAAATTAGTTTCTTGATACTGCGAACCAAGCGACCTTTGTTTCCGTCAGAATAAAACGAAACTGCAACTTTTTTTTAAAAACTATTGTGATAAATTTAGGAAGTAATAAACCGGGTGAATTGGCTACCATAATTTAATTTTTCGAACACATGCCGCTTGCTAAAATTTTTCTGTCTCATGACACGTTCACTAAATGAACATTTATGCGCAGATATAACGAACGATTAACGCATCACATTTTTACTCTACACACAGCAAAAGTGTACGACCGAATGCTATGCAGAGGTCTGCTCATGATCATTTACTTTTGGAAAATCTTGCGTTCAATTCACCTTTGTAATTGTTTCATAATACTAGAACTACGTGAGTCGAGTGGCAAAATCAGTCAAATTCAGGCGGTTATGTTTCGGGTTTCGATCATACAAATTCATCCAGTATACTTTTGACGTGAATGCAAGTCATTCGCAAATGATTTGTTACCAATCTGGACTGTACTATTGCGTAACTGACATAACAAATCACAGATTCACAACGGTAAGGTAAGAATGATGCTAATTTTTTTTCTCATTCTCTCAACAATCGCATGCTACAATCACAATTTTACAAATTTTAAACGTAAACAACGTTAAAAAAAATAAATGATCAAATAAAGTTCGCTTAGAAACATTCTGAATCACATAAGTTTTAATAATATGAAAAATGTCTTCTTCCCTCCTATTTCCCATAAAATGAGAAAATATCATCTCTGGGCGAAAGCTGCAGAATAACATTTTTTTTTTATTCTCCGGAAATGACGAAACGTGGGATGCAAACAAACTGAATACTCTTAGGCACAAACATGATATATTGATTTTTTTGTTTGTCATCCAATTATTTTATGTGGCAATGATAGAGCTACTTTTAATACATAACGAAATATCAATAAATTATAGAACTCTACATGTTAGGGACACTGATACGTAATGAGTCCAGGAAAAAAAAACGTGATGCGGGTGAAGAAACGTAAATTAAATGAAGCGACATAGATTTTGAACAAAAAAACGGAATCGATTCTTAGTAATATGTTTTAAATTTGTTTGCTAAACCCAACTATAAAACATGTTTGTGACGAATGTAATGCTTGTAGTCAGAATTTTTCTTAACCGCATGTTGTTCTATAGCCATAGCACCGTATCAAAAAATCAGCAGATTTTTTTTAATTTTTTTGAAAAAGCGGAGTCTTGTGAAGAAAAAGTATGATTACTAAATTTAGCGTCACAAATTAAAATTTAATTCAAATTAAAAATTTTGAATTGCCGAATGAACGCTGAAGAAACATAGCAGGGAATAACATATTCGTTTTAACTTGTACTAGTTGTTGCTTTCACCCATTGTAGTAAATTGTTTGGTTTTTTTTTTTTCTTTTTGCTCCTCTCTTGACTGTTTTTGAAGAACTTTGCTACTTTTTTGCGACGCAATTTCCTTGCGCCCGGTTTGCTACTCTAGATTGATATTGATTCAGCGCTCCCTAGCGACAATATAAATAACTTCACTCGCGCAAGGTTCCTTTCGTCGTGTAAAGGCGTCGTCATATTTATTTTCCCACGCGGCTGTCAAACGTAATTTATCGAACACGAACCTGTTATTTTTTTTCACACTGTAAAAAGCAAACTTGTATTTTGTTTCATCGTCTTAAATTATATAAAACTGCATAATTTTCTGGCACACAAACACAAATCGTGAACTTTGGTACGTGTAATAAAATAATAGCCTAAATATAAAAAGTTAATGCCGAATTTTAAAATTATAATGATTACTTTTTCAAGATTGTAAGGAAAGGTGTGTACCGAAAACGAGGCCCCTGGCAAAAGTACGAGGAGTATAGTAATATTATCCTGACTTCTATCGTAATTTACTGTAACCTTTGGGGTGATAAACTCTATTACACATAACATTATTATAATGCATTTCATATAAGTAGAAAAAAATTTTGAGAGACAATGTGCTGAACCCAAACATTATGTAAACAGTAAATGCTCTCTTTTGGAAAATTTTGTGTCAGTTGATGAGTTGTGGGATGTGTGTTGTAATTTTGGCGATACTGATCAAGGTCATGGAAGAAAATGGCACTTTGAACTAAAAGTTGTCATTCATAACTTAAATTATACTTGTAACAGTTGCGGTTTAAATAGCGGTTTTTTTAAGTACGTACTCTGGGATATTTTTTATCATTTGATGAATAGGTTTAGCAATTATGGCGGAGCATACGGATAGTTATCGGCCAGTGAAAGGTTTCAGGTTTCCTGCTCTGTGAACTCCATTATTCATGCGATCTTTTTCGCTACGTTATGCGAGTACCTAACTGGTGTTATCGTAATATTATATCGGTAGTTTGTGATTTCTGTATTTACTTTAATTAAGCATAGTTGATTGTAGGGGTGCATTTTTAATAGTGCGTTTTCTTGCGTGGAATGTAATATTATCGACACGCGTATGTCTTAGTCCCGCCTTTTTCGGTACCTTCATGAAGCGCCAACGTGTGTTTTCGTTCCGACAGTTCATTAGTCTCGGGAAACCGGTGAAGCGCCGCATTAACTGAATGATTCTGCAAATCATTTCGCATCAGTGGCACACAAGCGTGTCCAAGGATTGCCACCGGACAACATGTGTCCAGGAGTTCCAAATAGGAATTACGAAGCTTAAGTCAGTGCTATTCGTAAATAATGTATTTCGAAACGGCTATTAGAATGCTTGAAACCCACAATTACAACCCTCTTTTGTAGTATAAAATAACACGTTTATTACACGAAAAATCCAATAAGAGAAATGTTAACTTCGCCAAAAATATTTACGTACCTACGGAATGTGTTTATTATTCGGATCGGTACGAGCAACGAAATAGTTATCGCCTTTTTCTTCTTTCGGTGAGGTTAAAACTTTGCATATTATATTAATTTAAATGTTACATTCGTACGGACAAAATTTTCCACTGCTCCATCAAAACAATATGTAATTCAAAATTATACCGTCACATAAGAAGTTCTGCAAAATAATGAAATTATGAAAGACGTTAAACTTAAGTCTCTCCCAAACCCATCCACCCGCAATAAAATAAAGAGCCACAGCAATATAGCTTGGCCATATCACAATATAACTTGGCCATAACAAAAATAAAGTAAGCTGGAATGGTAACCTACATTGACTATAGCATTTGTTTACACTTATTTTTTTTCATTGATGAGACAGCTGTGGCGGAAGGATACATTGTCGCCGCGCTACATTTATAGAACTTTTAAAATTTAGTGAACTTATTTGGAATGGAGTATACTTATGTCATTATCTATAAATATCGAAGATTCAACTTTTTTAGTTTTTTTTATTGCCGGAGATTGAGAAGTTTTTTTACTATCTGCTCCTTGTGGTTACTTAAGAACTTTCGAAAGTTCTCTTAGAGATCTACATTTCTGTTCATTTTGTATATTTTCCCAACACGTAAAAATATTGCCTTTAGACATGAGCCCTTTAATATTGCTGCGTCGATCACGTGAAACTTAAAAATGGTTAGCATCGTAATTACGTTTATAAATTGTTAATTATTAATTTTTTATTGCAAGAAAACCAGCAGAATCTATGTTACAAAGTTGCAATGTACCCATTTTTAAACGTTCCACTGTTGATACAACCTTAATCCATGGGACTACTTTCTATACAAAACTAACAATTTTGTTGGGAGAATACGAGCAATTGAGTTCATTAAAATATAGTCTATTAGTTATTCAGAGTTTTTTTCAAAGGTTGTTCTGGAAAATGCTTAATTACGCGCGAAATGCTTAACTACGCGTAAATCATTTGAAATAAACTATCAACGGGCAGCCAGAATGAAAATCAAACAGGGAAGCTTTGTATTCCTGGCATACACTATAGAGTTTAAATAAAATACTAATTTGTTTAGTTTTGTTATTAAAATACGTCTGTGAGATGGAGTTATTTAAAAATTGCAATTAAATTAACCTATGTTTTTCGTTCACAAGAAACGAATAATATTTCACTGTTAGAAGAATATAAATAAATTCTTTCATGAATTCTGGAGGAACGATTTCCCTTGAATCGTACTGTAACAGTGTGTCTTGGGGCGTAAAAATAGACCGCCAGGAATGGGGGTATTAATAAAACAATTAGGTATTCTTTCCCTCATTTTTACATTTACGTAAAAATACATAAGCTATTATTTGCAAAATATAAGTACAATTTTTATCAGTGAGTACAAGTTTTATGGTAACCTCAGTTATAATTATTACTCCTATAAACTGCCTTTATACTATCTAAAGTTATTTAATGTTCACGCACAAATAATAATACACAATAAGGGTGCCCATTGCCATAAAATTACATCACCCGAATGTCCGTCACTTACGAAACAATTCCCGGGGCAGCGATGGTGTGGTGGTTAGACCACTCGACTCCCACCAAGGCAAACCAGGTCCGAATCCCAGCGAGGACCGATCGGATTTTCGCACGTGGGAATCGTGCTGGACGATGCCGCTGGTCGGCGGCTTTTCTCGGGGATATCCCGTTTCCGCCACCCTTTCAATCCGGCGCTGCTCCATACCTCCCTTCACCCTCATCGGCTCTTAAGACCTCGATGTTAAAGAGCCGCCCAAATCTATTCACTCACGAAACAAGTCCCCACTTCTTACCGTCCAGCCGATCAGCACCAGTCTTTGCTCTGCTGATAGTCGCACACTTTCACTAGCCGGTCACTGCCGTTGCCACCAGTTGTCGTCTAGCTTGCCCACATCTATGGCTCTCAGCACTGATGGAAGTTTAAAACTGCCACCCACGGGGGCTCGTCGCGGCTTATATGGCTGAGATGACCTGGCCCAGACGGTTCTTGGCGCTTCGAGTCGCGCCGAGGTAGGTGACGAACAGAAAATTCGCGCGATGACTCTCAAGTCGTCCATTATTCCAGAGACTGGAGTGACACCAGTTACGTTAGTTTTGTCGAAGACCCCCACCGGACACCGGTGATGTCATCTTGGGGAGGGGGGAGGGAGGGAGTCACGGAGGTGAAACTCGAATCTCAAGAACTCTCTTCACTCATACTGACGGAGGCGAAGCAGCCGTGTTTAACCACAGGCAGTCTCATGATTTAAGGTGGCCGCCTGGGTAGGCCGCCGAAAGGTGTGCAGAGCTCCAACAGAAAACCTTTAATTAAGTAATCGTCCAACGCGTCTGAGTGAGGTCTGTTTACGAATAGCATTTAAGAAACGTCACGCGTCTCTATACGTTTTTCAGTTCCTCCATCTCTCTGTAAAGCATGTTTTTATAATAGTGAAAATGGCTCGAACGGGTGTTTTTATGGTAATTTTTAGGTATAAACATTCTGGTACAAAACATTAAAAAAAGGAATAGGAACGTGCATTAAACCTTTTTTTTATTATTACGTAATAAAATTGTAGGGTATGTGCTAAGAGTCTCATAGAGGCGGGTTATCGACGGCAATACTTTGACAGTGCCTTGCGCGTAGAGGTGATGAGAGAGTTGATGCGCATGTCTCGGTCGCCCTTTGCGCTCCTACGCTTTTAGGCCTCAAGACGTGCGAAATCCCTTCAGCCAGACGGCCACCTTAACGTTAGTATACTGATAACACTATGTGCCTCACACCAAGGCGAACATATTTACATTCCCAAGTGCTCAAACCTGGAATTTTGCACATGCATAACATGTAGGTATTTTACTTTGGCTTGCGGGTATTCTCGAGGTGCTGCCGTCCTCCCCCTTCTAATTGTTTCCGTCAATGCTCCATCTCCTCGCTTCGTCCACATTGGTGCTCAAGACCTCAGTTGTTTGAGTGCCACCCACATCACTGCCAACATTTTTAATGGGTATCTAGGCAGTCAGGAAAAAATTAATTTCAGTAAAAGAATTGTAAGAGCAAAAGTAAAGATCTTACATCTATTTTTGATGACGCAAGTAAACGAAAATAAAAGGGATACGATCCGGCAAAGGTAACACGCACGTGACATGGTGACGTGAATGATTTGCTATGAACTTGTATTTCGATTGTTTTACAATAGTGATATCCCATACTGAATACGTAGTATTGGAAAGTAAAAGAATAAAACTAAAGAAATGTTCATCCTGACACTTTGTTTGAAATATCAGAAAATTAAGTATTACGTGTTTGTGTTTCCTACTAACCAACGCAATTTCGTTTCTCTATGGCTGTAATCATCCAATATTTTATCTTACAAAGTCTCGAAAGTGTGTGTACATGAAGAAATTTATCTTTGCTTGCAATACGTAAACAATGTAGAATACATTGCAATTTAACATTTGAAAGATCACCTTTTTGAAAAACAAAGGTAGTTATCAAATGCACGACTTTCAATTAAGGTTCTAATTTGAACGTTAGTTTGGAAATATGTAACTTGCTGGGCGATTTTAAATTTTCTAGTGCAGGCTAGCTTAAATATTCAATATTTCGTGCAAAACACCTGAACAGGAAATTAAAATTAATGTTAATATATAACTAGTAAGAAAACCACTGCGTAGTAAAAGTGTTTTTTTAATTGTTAAATAACCGCTAATTCATTCCAAGTATTAAGTTATTTATACTAGACACATGTAGAAGACGGAGCAGAGAAAAACTAATCTCTTCAACTCTTGTTGCTTATACACTTGTAATAGTTGGCAAAAAATGACACCTTTGTCGTTTTTTGAAAACCTCAAGCATATTGGCTTCTCCCACTTTCTTTACAATCATAATTTACCGTAACATCAAGCTGACCGACTATTGTCATTTTTTAAGTTGTCACCTATACGTGGCCTTAAAAACTTTTTTTTTAAGTCGAGTTTTAGTTTTATTGAAACATAATTTTGTTTTTAAAATATTTACGGTAAGGTTATCAATCATGGATTGGACTGGTTTTCGTTCGTGTAAACTTGGATGATACACCGCCAATAAATGGGATGGCCGTGTAGCGTGAACCCGTTTTTACACGCGCGAGTTTTATTGGGGGAGGAGAAGTAAGGGCTGTCGGGGAAATAAAAGGGGCGGGAATGGGGTGGGTGCTTACACAAACGAACAACAACAACAAGAGTTTTTATCTCGTGCACATTTTTTTTTTTTTCACCATGAACCTCGTTGTGAGGAGGGAAAATTAATAAAGGTACTCACTATTGTAAGGAGGAAGCGGAAGTTAATTGACAACAGCACCCACTTCAAAAGGGAAACTGCAGCAACAGACAAGTACGAGTGGGAATTATGTTGCTAGGGTTAACAATGGAGGTATACTGGCTGCAGCAGTTTCCAGGTACGAACTTGTTAAGGTAAGCCATCCGTTCAGTAAACTTTATATTTAAACGCCATCTGGAAATAATGCGAAAGTAACGTGTAGGTAACGTAATAACGCGTTCATTAAGCTTGAAATTAATTAGTGTAAATACGGCAGAAATGCTGAGCTTAAAGAAAAATTCGTAAAAAAATTTAAAATTTTGCTAAACAGAACTGTTTTTTTTTATAATTGAAAATACTTCGATGAATAAAAATTAAATATTTAGTATTATGTTTCACTTGTTAAAATGTTAATGTAAATATCAATTTTTAGGCCATCTATCACCTGCTATAGGTGAGATGACGCAACATATATGGGAGAGATGACTCTCACGCGAGGGTAAGTTCTACTTAAACTACACTAAATGCTTACAAAACTGTTTTGTAGAATCCGCGTATTATACAATAGGCTTGGACCAAACTTTTAGATGTATCTACTGGACTATCTTAATATTTATGCATTTTTCTTCCCTACTGCAAATGTTACCCCTTGGAGGAGCCATACACAGTAAGAGTTTTATCGAACAATTTCCTACGTGAAACACACTTATCCCAGTCTATTTTCTCTGTTGAGAGGTGAAAGTTCGCGAGACACTTAACACAAATATAGCTTCTTTTTTCACCTGATTCACTCGTACTGATCGGCGAATGTCCTTTTCCTCTTCGCGTTCATCTCTTTCTTTTGATGATTTCCTTGTTTACAGTTTTCATTTCTTTTCTTCACTTGAAATAAGTTTTGCGAATTGCTTTCGCCTTTTCGTCTCAGAAATGGAGACCGTAACTAAACTCATCCACACACTTCGTTGGTATTTGCTCTGTCAGATCAGCAAAGTCAGTTTGTGATTGGTCAGAATTACTGGATTCAAAACTTTGATTCGACAACTAAAATGGCGAAACAGCCCCAGGTTTCTGCAGTGACTTAAGTTGTGGCCGAATCACTGGTCCTTGGTAGCAGTTTAGAAGAACAGGAACATGCAGATGGCACTTCCGTAGGCCTTTGCAGGCATATCAGAATTTCTAAGCATTCAGATCTTCGGGTCTGCAACCACCAGATTTGCAGCTTTGTGTCTCTTAAATATTGTTGTTGTGTCTGAGTTTAACACTAAATCTTCTACAGAATCATTCTTACGATGATCACAACTCGAAACATCAGATACGCAGAAAAAGTTATAATGTACTGCATTTGAATTCAACGTTTGTAATATATTACTGTTGCACGAAAACCAACTGTGGCAATATCATTATTGCGAATTATAGCCTTGTATAATTTAATAAATTTGTTATGTATTAACATTTAAATACGTTTATTTTTCTCGGGCGTTCTCTAAAACAAATTTATGATATAAAAACAATGTTATCTTTCGAACGATATTACTAAAAAAAATTGCCACTAGTAATATCCTGTTAGGACGAGATCACACGCCCTTAAGCACTACATTAAACTTCATAGACTCCATGGTGTTATTTTACGAGCATAAATAGTAATATATAAAGATCATGGGGTACAACGGGTGCATTATGATAAATTAACATTTCGTTTTATACATGTAACTATTTTCAGCAAATTAGAACCCATTACTATAACAATTACCCATAAGTAGGGGCAGTGATAATTCGCGAAAATATTTCGAGACAAGATACAGTCCAAAACACTACAGGGTCGTCCAGCTTCTTTGATTGCCTAAAAAATGCTCTGGCCCACGTTAACAGTTTGCGCACGAATCATGAAGGTTTAGTGGCGGAGTTACTTAGTCCTGAGTGGCTTGGTCAAAGACGGACACGGCACCAGCAGCCAATGGAGGTATAACAACAGCTGAGGTGTGTTTATAGTATTACTTATATTATATTAATTATAGTCTACTGTGTGCTCAGATTTTTACGCGAAAATCACTGGCCCTACCCATAATAAATACTATGACTTAAATCATTATTGAATGTATTTTTTTTACTTTCAATAGAACGGCCGTAATTTAAAATTTACAGGATAATAATACAGTTGTCATGAGTGTCTTCTTTTGGTGTAAATTAGAGATTTACTTAGCGTATATATTTCGGGGCATCTCTCATTTTGAGTGGGAGAGATTCCCCACGTCAGTATAAAATACGTTTCCAGAGCAATATCGTCACGACAGAGTTCACGGTCAATGCAAAGAACGTAGTTCGCACACACTTTAAGAAAAATTGCATGATTTAAATTTCTTACGTTCGAAACATGCGTCGAAATTACTTACTATGCACGTAAGATTTTCACTTACTTATTTTTGGCGAGGTTTTGAGAAACAAAACCCCCAAAACTTTTACGTGGTTTCAACTATCTTGTTTAGTTCCAACTGTGAGAAACACGAGCTGCTACTCAGGCAACGCTCCTGGTGAGAACTGTGTGAATCAGGCGCGATGGGACATCTCTCCCACGTTTACCGTTACGGTAACACGTTCAGTAAGCGATGCGAAAATACGTTTTACTAAGTAAGGACAGAAGAAAAAATATTGTTTAGGATACACAATTGACTTTGTCAGTATTGAAGACACTGAACGGGCGTTTTAACCAAATGCGTACGAGTGAGGACTTCAAATCGAAAATATTAAAAGCGAGTGGAGAGATTTGGGCGACTATCAACATTGAGATCTTGAGAGCCATCCAGGGTGAAGCGAGGTGAGTGTGGAACAGCGTCGGAATTCAAGGGCGGGGGAAACGGGATATCCCCGAGGNGTGCCGGAATGCAGGGACGGGGGAAACCGTCGATCCCTGAGAATACCCGCCGACCAGCGGCATCGTCCGGCACTATTCCCATACGCGAAAATCCGGGGGCAACCCCACCGGGAATCGGACCCGGCTCGCCTTGGTAGGAGGCGAGTGGTCCAACCACTTTACCACCGCGGCCCTTCTAAAAAATATACAGTGCGATTCTAAAATCATGGGACAAACATTGAGGGGTGGTATATCTCACTAAAACCAACAATTATTGTATAGGAATATATGGGCGGGAGTTACGCGTTGAGGCATGAGGTATGAAAGTTAAGAAAATGTACGTACTCATTTTCATGTTCGGACAGGAACCAGTACGAATGCTGCCTTAATGTTCTCGGTGATACAGCGCTGTTACAGATTACTCGATAGTACAGAAGCGAAACAGCCGCTTTTATAATGAAATTGAGCTACACGCGCCAGCAACGTGTCGGAACGTCATTCGCCAATCGGCGTCTGGTAACTTAACTTTTCAGCAGGAAGCCCAGCCAATGAGTATCTCCCGCAGTCCGCAAGAGCCAATCATACACGAGGCTTGTTCAATAGTCTCGCTCGGTCCATCAGCACGCGGGGTCACACATTTTTTAGTCTAATTTATTTGAAATTGACAGTGACATAAAAAAAGTTGTACATTTTTACGAAACGTACAGCTCGCTTCAGCATAAATTGCTCTTTCGAACTTAAAATAGTAACAATAATTTATCACATTATGAATTAAAACTACAGTAAATGAAACAAATTTTAACAGGATAAACAGGAAAAACTTATTTTACAGCTAAATTTAGATGAACATCTTAATATTAATAAAGTTCTATATATATATATATATATATATAACTTTTACACTATGTACAAAGAAATCTTCACTATTACTTATTATCTACATGAAAACAGCTGTAGTCCATTCATGCTTACTTCTGAATTTTCTGAATCGCTGCTAAAGTTCTACTTCCAGAATATTCCTCCGCCTCATTCAAACAAAGCTTAACAAAGTCTAGAAAACCACACCGGAGACACAACGCCCCACATTTTTCTGCACTCAGTGTAATAATATTTTGTATTATAACTATTTCTTCCTATGTATTGCCAAGCACGCTTATTTTCTTCCTGTTTTCATTCATGTTAATTATAAATAAATCATTATATTTCATAATTAATGTATGTGTAAATTTGGTTTTATACCAAAAATTAAGGTACTTTAATTATAACATTAGTATAAAACGCTTCCGTTTCATGACATATTTAGTAAACCACCAAGCACATCACGAAAAAGGAGATATTTAAATCTTTAATTCAAAAATTGGAAAGGTACCGCGAACAGACTATAGCTAGGGCCAGTGACTTTTCGCGTTAAAATCGGAGCACACAGTAGACTTCAATACTATATACACACCTCAGCTGTTGTTATACCGCCATTGGCGGCTGGTGCCGTGTCCGTATTCGACCAAGCCACTCAGGACCAAGTAACTCCGACATTGAACCTTTGTGATTCGTGCACAAACGGTTAACACGGGCCAGAATATTTTTTACCCAATCGAAGAAGCTGGACGACCCTGCAGTGCTTTGGACTGTACCTTGTCTCCAAATATTTTCGCGAAATATCACTGCCCCTAGCTATAGAATGTCATGTGGCATATTTATATTAGAACTGGTCTATTTAATTAGTGGCCCACGGGCCACATACGGCTTGCCGTACTCGTCAGATTGGCCCGTGGGCAAAATATTTTATCAGCAATTGTTTTTAACCCTCTCAGGCCCAATTTAATTTACGGTTTCAGGTGTTGCAAACAAGGAACCGTATTATGCGTGCTGTACTTAAGTCGACACAACACTTGTTTCGTTGGCACAGCCAATGAGCTGTGGGCTGTATGTTCGGCTACAGTAATATGAACCAATTATGACTTAGTTTGTCATATGACCAATGACGTTCATTGGTCATTGTGCTTCGCAGTGTGCAGCACTGACTAAAAATTACGTACACTAGCGCAATGTACATAATTGGGTACACTAGGGCTGAAAGGGTTAAATATGAAACTTTTGAATACAGCTATCTATTTTAACTTAAACTGTAGCTGTCACAAGCGTAAAAGTGTTTCACAATTTACTTATTATTAATCAAATCAGTAAGAATCAGTAAGATTTCCCTCAACATTCTACTCCACCTACAGAGTAGGGTTTTCATGTTGAAATTTTTTACCAACATATAAACATTTTTAATGTTTGTTGCGAAAGTTTTTTTCTTTCTTTTGTCCACAGGTATGTACACGTCACGGGCAGCGGGGGCGCTAACTTTATCGCCGAGTTGATGGATAAAGGAGGTGGAAACGACTGCTCGATCAGCTGCCGGCTCGCGTCATGAATTTCGTGAAAGGGATGAAACAAGCAAGCGAAGAACCGAAAGTAATGGGTGAGTGTGCAGCCGTTTTCAAAGTTTCCGCATACTTGCTCCCAGGACACACTCCTGAATTACCAAGTTTGAAAAGTTTGACGCAAGAGCCACTAATACAATTTTCCGTGCAGTTCAATAAATTGGCTTCTCTTGTGGGCGTTGAATAATAAAATATCCCCCCCCCCCCATTTTAACATTATATGTGATTTGATTTAAAGCATATAATAAATATGTAGGTACTGACTTTTGGCATGATCGACTTTAAAAAATATAAATAACATCAATTCTAGAAAACACAAGTATTAATTTCAAATTCATTAGCACAAACTACTCGACATACACTAAAACTGGATATTATTAACTATTTTAAAGTATATCTGTAATTACACACACATAAATTCTTGCATTTTATGTATATCAATATATATGGTTATATCTGCGTATTTTTTATTTATATTAGATAAGAAATTCTTGTATAATATCTTGCTAGGCACATCTTGAAACGAATTAAGATCGTACTTTTAAGCTTCCATTGTTTATTAAATTTTTTTAAGTACCTGATGTGCTGTCCTTACGTCTTCCAGCAACAATGAAAGTTCTGATTTCAAGAAGATTATGCACAATATATGAATTTGTTTTCGTAAATAGCACCATATAAAATATCTGTAAATCGAAGATGAGTTTATCTGTCTCATGAGATCCAAACAGTTTAGAAGTGGAGTGTTTTAACCATTTCAGAACCACTTTAATATACTGTTTCAAGTGTTGCAAACAAAACGTTTTATGATGCTTGCTGTACTTAAGTCGACACAATTCGTGTTGTCACAGCTAATGTGCTGTAGGCTGTGTGTTCGGCTACAGTAATATGAACCAATTATATCTTAGACAAGTAAGACGGTTTGCGAATCATTTACCCACAGGTAAGATCATTGGCAAAATGAGTATCGCTGTGTGTAGTACATACCAAAAATTACATACACATCCGCAAAGTACACAAATGTCTACACTGGGTCAGAAAGGGTTAAAGTTATTTTCAAACTGCCCTGGGTTATCGTACATAATTCTTCCAAGTGGTGGCTAATTTCACGAAACCTATGCTTTCCGCTGCTAGCGTAACACCAGCGATAATCAGAATTTTTGTATGAATTGTGTGGATGGCAGAATCATATTTTTGGTACTAACAAATTGATGGCATCGCCAGTGTTGTTATAGTGGAAAAAAATTATAAATAAATACGGTTTGCCGAGAAAAATGTGGACTCATACTTCCCAGATAAACACAGTCAGGAGGAACCAGTCCATAAGACAACTGCTCATTAATTAAATATAAAAAAATATTTTTGCGATCACTTGAATAATTTATACATCTGAACGTACGAGCATTGTGTTATGTAGCGACTTCGTGTCGTCACTTTAGCACTCATAGGTAGGGGCAGTGATATTTCACGAACAAATTTCGAGACAAGATACAGTCCAAAATACTGCAGGGTCGTCCAGCTTCTTTGATTGGCTAAAAAATGTTCTGGCCCGTGTTAACCGTTTGCGCACGAATCACGAAGGTTCAGTGTCGGAGTTACTTAGTCCTGAGTGGCTTGGTCAAAGAAGGACACGGCACCAGCAGCCAACGGAGGTATAACAACAGCTGAGGTGCGTATATAGTATTGAAGTCTACAGCGTGCTCCAATTTTTACGCGAAAAGTCACTGGCCTTACTCATAGGTAGACACCTGAAAAATTCGCGAGTTCAACGACATGAAGGCTGTACTTCATTTTCGTATGTAAAATCACGCAAATATTACTGTTCGTTGGTTGCTTGTTGTATTAGCGGAATACGGTGATTCGATATGCGTTTTACTGTGCATTTATTATTGGCTAAGAGTTGTCCAGGAGGTGTAAACTAACGGGTGGACCAATAGAATTAGCAATACAAACGTACGAGGTTTGGAATACTAGCTTGTTCCGAAATGAAAACACGAATTTTTCAGGTCTCTACTCATAGGTAATCTTGTTACGACACAAGAATGGAACAAAAATGGAAGGTGGGATCAATATTCCTGTGAGCAGTAGTGTTTATTACTGGAAGCATAAATTATGGCCGTCCTCCTGTTTTACTTACTACACACACACACACACACATATGTATATAATATTAGGTACACATAAGGTGTAATTGAAATCCTTTTTTTTAACACAGCATTATATTTATAAATATATTTTATCCATGGCTGATAACTGACGAAATAAAGAACACAATAGTGTATTATTATAACAAAAGTTAAACAATTTTTTTCTATCTTGCCATATCAACAGGTAACAAATAAATATATATCTCTTTCAAATACTTTTTTTTATGGGGAGTATTGGACAAGTTATAATCTACATTTTTCAAATTATTACATAACATTATGGCCATGAAAATATCATCAGGTGCCCACGATCACTTCANATGCCTACTTACGAGCTCGATTTTCTGAACGTGTTTTTGTGAATCGCGTAGCCTAAACGCAAATGTACGTTTAATGTTAACTTACAAACGATATATCCGTACATTAAAAAAAAAATACACTCAGTCTCTCTCGGACGTCAGATGTGAAAAATGCCGCACTGAATTTAGTTTGGCACAAGCAGGTGTCGGTGACACTGAGCAACATTTAAAATCAGAAAAAAACTGCAACGAATTTTACTCCTACTTAAAATCATCGCCTAATATATAAAAAAAATTAGTTCTTAATAAAAATATATATAAAAAAACATAACTAATAAACCCGTTTTTTTTTTTTTACAATCTACCTACTGGCAAATGAAAACTGACAAGTGTCCCGTTTTGAGAAGAAAGAAAAATGGCCACGTTAGTTATAACTGACGAAATAAAGAACACAATAGTATATTTTTTTATAACAAATGTTAAATATTTTTTTTCTATCTTGCCATAACAACAGGTAACAAATAAATATATCTCTCTTTCAAATCCTTTTTTTTTTTGGGAGTATTGGCCAAGTCATAATCTACATTCGTCAAATTATTACATTACATTATGGCCATGATGTTATCATCGGGTGCCCGCGATCGCTTCATTTGAAATTATTCCTCACAGCAAAAATATTGTTATACTTCATTACTTTTTTTTAAATTAAGTTATAACAAAATAAATTTTCTAGACGAAGAGTTCCAATAAATTGTTGAACAACAGACGTCGCGCCAGAATACAGAAAGTTCGGAGCACTCCGGAGCACATGCACCGGGCAAAAATAATAATTTAGAGGTTACTTGTTGGTCGAACAGGCATTACTGACGTTACTGCCGTGCTGGCCAAAGAAGTGGCATCATGGTCAAAAACGACCACGGCACGATTTGGTATGCGGCTCACATCCCAAGAAGGATGAAAATTTGGCCACGATATTAAGCCATCAGGCGAACTGCTCGAAAGGAAAGATAGAAAAAATGGTTTAAACACAAAATACGATCACGTCATAATAAAAGAAAAAAATCCGCAAACAAACTTACCCACGACGGTGGATAAAACACTATTTCATCGCAAGGATGAAGAAAGATTCCACAATAATAATAAATTGAGGTGACTACACACTGTATGGCGAGAATGCGAAGAAGGAAGTAACATGAGCGGAAACCTACATATACCGAGGTATGCTCCGGACTTCATGGTCTCGTGCGACTAATCGATACAAAAACTCGAAAGTCGATAAAGACATAAAATAATTCACAAGTAACGTTTTTAATTTTGCTGATTGAATTTAAGAATTTTCACAATATACTGTACGTATAACAATCAATAAGAACATATTTTTTTAACAAACAGTACAAATGGAAAAAAAAAACAGGAATATTTAAACATTACACAATTTTAATATGATGAAGTTATTTTTACAACTTCATATTGAATCAACTAAATTATTAAGCATAACTAGAGCACGTTCCAATAGGGGAAAAAATATTCCGCGGAATACCAATTACATAAGAAAATAATTAATTGAATTACAACGACAAGAAACAAGTGCCAACACAACTGGCACAATTGCGAGGGTATGTTTATAAGCAAAAACGAAGATCGTTAGCTCTAAGTTATTATCAATTATCGGAGGTAATTTAACATGATAACTTTCATAGTAGAGAGTATTAAAATCTGCCAGGGGGCACTCTGGCGCCGCTGTTCCTCTTGGCCTTTTTAATCAGAGGTATTTTCTTTCTTATTTCCGGCCTAGGTTGTGTAATTGTATTAACTAATACCTACGGTAATGTGGGCACGTTATCCCCGCAATTACAACACATGCTCAGATTTTTATTCATTTTCTTTGTTCATTTTCCAGTTCCTTTTGGAATAGCAGTTTTCTGCCCTTCCTCTCCTTCCTGGTGGGGAATTTTTTCCCATATTTGGCGCTGGCCAATTCGTTTCCTTTAATTTTACGTGCTTCCTTTTTCTTTATTCCATTGTAATTTTTTCACTTAGGAAATTTAGTGAGTTTTCCCACCCGCTGTTCTTCTACTTATCTTTGTTTATTTCTTTTCAGCCTTCCTTTTTTGATTCACCAATGCCCACGTGTGTAGAAGAGCTCTATTGAGAGCTGGAATGCATGTAACCTATTGCTACTGTTTACGTTATTACTTATGTAAAGCGTCCTTATGTAAATAAACAGCATATAAAATCAAATCAAATAAATCAAATCCACGAGGCTAATACTGGAGATACTTGCTGGAGTTGTGCGCGACGAGACAGATAAATGGCGTCGGTACAAATCGATCTTGTATGTTATTCATAATTAGAATGAGACAGGGACAAACGCTTTCAAGAAATTTTCGGATAATCAGAAGCCTACTTTCATTTAAAGTAGAGAATTATTCTTTGCCACCCACATACATATGTTTACAGGAATTCGTAATTGTGTGCAAATATTTGGATGTTCTTGTGGCGTAAACTACGCGATTGATGAATTTGTGTGCCTGTTGTTATGGTGTGGTCAGACCTTAGCTGAACAGCTTGCCTGATCACACCTTCAAACATAAACGAGCAGAATGCAATGCCACCATTTGGTCGTCGACAGTTGCAGAAATCCCCTCTACCGGTCACTGAGCGGGGCCGCAGAACCACGCGCTTGGTATAGGCCGTCGTTAACCGTCTCGTCGTCGTCAGTCATCTTTAGTCCTTTGGCGACCCGACCAGCCAAGCAGACCAGGAAGATGGGTGTCCGGCCGTCGCAAACCGCCTCGTAGAATCAGCCTCCGGCAACATTAACTAGGTGATGACTTTCCAGATAGGGTTAAATAAAATGGCGGGAAGTATAATAATATAAATAATAATCATCTTAAATTCAATGTAAAGCTCCCCCGGTTAATGATAACGTAAATAATAATTGTGTAACCATAAATGTTAATAAACCTCTTATACTGTTGTGCTCTACCATATCATGAGTCGTTATTTGAGATACGCCCCCAACATACTCATCAGGTACAAATTGGCTGAAAAGCTAGTTCGTAACACTGTGGGTGTATTTTTTTGTGTGAAGTTAGTTTGGATCGTGGGGCATGTTAACTCCGCCATGTTTATTATTGCTATTTTTAACACCAGGAATCACGCAGAAATGGTGTTTATATGTACGTCATGTACATAGAAAGCACTCAATTACGCATTGCGTTAAGTGCGTGTTTTTCTCATATAAGCATTTTTGACGGACGTTTAATAGTTTAATGGGAAAAAAAGTGTTTTTCAAACACTTGTGAAACGCAGTGAAAGCCGCAGGTAAACGGTCACCTTAAATGTGGGATTTTAGTGATTGTTATTTCGATACACATTTAAACATGCACAAACAATATTAAACTGTGATAGTATGAACTCACCATACCATACAATCCAGACGGAATTTGGGAAGGATAAAAATAAATACAATAACAAATTGTTCTATGTGACTGGATGACACTTCTTTAGTTTAAATTTGTGTTGAAGTTGGGTCAACGTTTCGCGTGGTCAACATTAACTTAACGTTTCTTTTAATTCAACGTGATCATACTGCGGCGCCAAATATCTAAATATAATAATTGCGCTATGTCAACGCAGAAACTGCGTGTTTACTTCAATACGGAATAGGCATAAAGCCTTCCAGTTAAATTAGAACAAAAATTATGTGTTTTTGTAATTTTATGTTCGACGCTTCACGTTAGGGAAAAATCTATTTATCATCTTTTTACAAAGGACCCGTGTGGAAGCGTTTGTGCTCTGACGATCCCCTCGTTTGATTTTCGCGCAGTACCGCAACCCATTTTGTTCCCACAGCCTGTTAAATTCGCTTCGGTGTTACGCAATCAACTTCATTCCCGGTCCAGTACCCACAAGGATGCCAGTTATGTTGCTGTAGGGAGCGTTACGAAATTAAAAAAATCGATATCCGAAGATCAAAGCTTGGCTGATCATGTTTAGAATTTCTCTGGTCTTACAAGCAAGCTTTATAAAACCGTCTACTCTCTGTACATATCTCCCTGCGTGAACGTCAAGGTTTTTTTTAATATTTATGGATATTTTGAGAATTTTGCCATAAATATATCTGGTAAGGTAGCGACGGGAAACTGTTCGTTTCGCCACATAATCTACACCATTTGAATTTCGTCCATGGAAGAGTTGAAGAGCAACTGCGAATTGCAAAATTGAAATTTGTGAAGGGGATCATTCTTCGTCAACCACTGACTGCATTATCAGCTCGAAGGATCATATTAATGTTGCGTTGTCCGAAATTATGGATTATACATGGTCTCGTGTGGCAGAAAATGGTACTATTACTTTTTTTATATATAGTGGATGAGTCGGGACCGAGTGCGTTAATTTCAGGAAGTGATTCCTTACGGGAAACAATGCAGACATGTATTTGGGCATTTTTCGATAAAGTGAGAATTATGACCGCTACGCATCACTGAAAATTGAATATGAAATAAAACTTAGACAAATATTTCCGATATCATTTGAGATCAAGCAACACAAATTTGAACAATGTTAGAAGAAAGGGAGATCGTCAACCTGTTATGAGGGTAATATCACCCCCCTCCCCCCTTTTGGGTAATGGTACTTGGGGTTAATAGCCCTTTTTGGCCGTTGCTTTCGAAATAATGATGTGAAATGAACGTTTAGGTACGGTATAGTAATCAGAATGTAATGAGCAATGAGAATGATTCTCTTGTCAACACTCGCTAAGGGTAACCGTTTTCGCGATATCAGCATTTTTATGTCTAACGGTGTGCGTAAGAATGCCTGAGAGGGAAGCACACTGACGTACAGTGTAGCATAAGAACCAGGCGTTGTTCACACGTAGGTACAAGTAGGGGTGGACATGCCATGTTACTCATCTGGAATGTATGTCGATAAGTTACCACAGAGGTGAATGACTGTCGTTTGACACTGAGGGAATGGTTCACGTAAAACACATCTCCTTCGCAATAATATGGATGGTACTAAATAGTTAACATACAGCCAGATATCATAAAGTAATAGGCCACAATAAATTATAAAGATAATGCGTCAAATACCACAAAAACTGGGAACTTTTCTGCATATAACAGACGTGCTACCGCTGCTGTACACAATATTTGCCATACGTTAAAACAATGCCACTAAGCTCCGCATTACGTCACTCCATCATGAGTATTGCGTCGCGTTACGTACAAAAGTAATATCGACTCACCATGGCTAGATACTACGTTTCGTTATAGGCCAGCTAGTCTAATGTCGCTCTGCCTTGGCACACATCATAACCGCTTGTTTGCCGAACGGTCGACGTGATGTCAGCATCGGACAACATACCGTACTCTCGGTCTACCTACCAGACAACAACAGTACGTCTTTTAACTATCAAATACCAGACGTAAATTGAATAAAAAAAAAATTTCCGACAAGAGCTACGTGTGTACACCATAATGTCGTAACACTTCGTGTATTATCTCAGTACCCTAAACTTTGTATGTTAAGATACCTAACTTAATAAATTTCATTATTATCCCCACCGATAACAGGCTACGCTTATGGCGCCACCGCCGAACCCTCATATGCAGGCCCAGAGACTTTGCGCGTAAAAATCGGAGCACACAGTACACTTCAATACTATATACACACCTCAGCTGCTGTTATACCTCCATTGGCTGCTGGTGTCGTGTCCGTCTTTGACCAAGCCACTCAGGACTAAGTAACTCCGACACTGAACCTTCGTGATTCGTGAGCAAACGATTAACACGTGCCAGAACATTTGTTATCCAATCAAAGAAGCTGGACGACCCTGCAGTGCTTTGGACTGTATCTTGTCTCGAAATATTTTCGCGAAATATCACTGCCCCTACTCATATGCCACCGAATGGCCTTGGTGTCGTGAGACCGGGAGTCTTGACTCCCATAACTCACACGGTGTTTGTAAAACAAATGCACTCCGACACATACTGAAATTATTGGGTCGGCGGTGGGGCGCCATGTAGCTGTGTTTTGCTGGACACCGGACCCGTATTAAGGCTGTTTATTGGCGTTGCCTATTTCAAAGTTACATTACATTTTTTCGTGTTCGACGGAAGAGTGAAGCTACCCTCCAGCCTCTCGACTGGAGTGAATGTTAGTGTCGTAATGTCTGTCTAACATGTTGGTCCTTTTGTGTTCAAGTGTGCTAATTAATCTCGCATATGATGTGTAGGTGAGTCCCTAGTCTCCCGGGGCAGCCCTTGGGGTACGTTTCATCGTGTGGTCGTATAGTGTCATTAAAAAAAAAATCATTGTTAGTATACTAGACTATTGTCAAGGGGCGGGGGGGGGACCTTGGTATCAGAATCTATACAGAATCCAGTAAAAGCAGAGCCCCCTCCCTCCTTCTCTCCCGAAGTCGAAGTCCTCTTCTTCAAGTCGATGCGTCATTATAAGTAGATAGTTTTAAGTGTAATATGTATATGCATATATATTATTTGTAATGTTTTTTTTATATTTAATGTTTAAAAATTTTTTTGAGTTTATTTTTAATACTTTTTGTTATTTATGAAGTGTTTGTTTATTATCAATTTGATTAGTTTAATTAAGTTTATTTTATTTAGTTTGGTTAGCCTCCCGACCCCTATCTCGACTGGCATGTGTGTTTTTCGACCTGGAAAACGAGTGGTAGTGGGGAATATTTCCCACCTTTCCCGGGTTCCCACATAACCAGCCTGGGCAGGGCGCCCTATGTGACCGGTGCATGTGTACCAATTGGCCTTTTGGTGTAGTGTAGAGAGTACCTGATGGTGTTGTCTCTAGCCCTGTGTGCGGACGACTGAAGTGTTTTAGCTTATGGCGGGTTCACACGGAACGTGTGTGACGCGCGGTGGAATCGTGCTTTCCAGCAATCTACATTTACACGCTTCGAAATCCCCCCCCNTTTACACCACATTTAAGTTCTAACGAATGCGGTTACGAATTCCTGTAAACATATTTCTGTGGGTGACAAAGAATAATTCTCTACTTCAAATGAAATTAGACTTTTGATTATCCGAATATTTCTTGAAAGAGTTTGTCCCTGACCCATTCTTATTATGAATAACATACAAGATCGATTTGTACCGACGCCATTTATTTATTACGTCACGCACAACGCCAGCAAGTATCTTTAGTATAAGCCTCGCGGATTTGATTGATTTGATTTTTTTACATATGTTGTTTATTTACGTTAGGACCCTTTACAGAAGTAATAACATGAACAGTAGCAATAGGTACAGATGTGGACATTGGTGAATCAAAAAAGGAAGGCTGAAAAGTGTTTGAAACACACGTGCCAGCGGCGTGAAGGAATGTTGTAACGTCACACATGTTGGGGGTATCCCAGCCCTGCAACAGTGTTGAACGGAGCGTATTCTACCCTCTCCGGAGTCGCGCGCGTGGCTTACACGTCCCGTGTGAACCCGACACTTGACGAGCGTGGCGCTTCTCGGTTTCAAACGTGGAAATGAGCTCCAGGTAAGCGTGGCACTTAAATTAATTCAAAATACGCCAATTGACGTCTAAAGATTTTTGGAAGCCAACAGAAGAACGAAGAAAAGGGACAATCCCCTAGATAACAGTTTTTGTCAGCGTTGAGAGCGATATTTTTGCAATATTGGTGCATTTACTTTACATGATATCTTGCTCTTCGTTAACATAAAAAAAAATTACATTAGAAATACTGTAGTTCAGCATTAAAACATTACTCTGGTAAAATATTTACTCTCAATGTTAGTTTCGTTTTACTCGTTTCCATAAAATTTCAAAGGGTGAAGGGGCCGCGGTTGCTGAGCGGTTAGACAGATCGTCTCCCACCAAGGCAAACTGGGTTCAATCCCCGGCCGGGTCATTCCTGGATTTTTGCAAGTGAGAATCGTGCCAGACGATGCCGCTGGTCAGAGAGGTTTCTCGGAGATCTCCCTTTTCTCCCGACCTTGCATTTCGGCGCTGCTCCATTCTCACCTCATTTCGATCTCATCGGCTCTCAAGACCTCGTCGTTAAGAGCAGCTCAAATCTCTCCACTGCAACTCATAGTGCGATTTGATACAACGACGTCAGTTTATGTCACACGCGACGTTGAAATTCAAACCAGCATGCGTGTTACACCTGAGTACAGCTGTCCTCGTCTTTCCAAACTCCAGCTCCACGGATGGAACTCCCCGTGAAAACACGCCCTGCAGTTCTGTGTAGGACGAGTCCTTTTAGGTGTTTGANCCAGCTCCACGGATGGAACTCCCCGTGAAAACACGCCCTGCAGTTCTGTGTAGGACGAGTCCTTTTAGGTGTTTGAACAGGCGCTCCCGTGGCGAGTTTCGTGAACTGGCAGGGACGAGACGAGGTCTTGTTTGCCCTCGGCCGCGCAGAGGGCTCGCAGCGGTCAGGGGAAAGTGTCTTTTGTCTGTGTCGACGGCTGCTGTTAGGTCGACCGTGAATGGGAAGGGCAAGGGAGACGAGACTCCTACCGTCGCCGATGATGAGGGTGATTCGGGGGCACCCAACTCCTGTGACCAGCCCGGCGTGGCCGCCCAACGAGGATGGTTGAAGCCGGCGCTGTAGTGATGTTCCCTGCATTGTGTGCGCGCGCGCGTGTGTGTGTGTGTGTGCGAAGGCGTGGTTCACACCTCTGACCTCGCCGGGGCATGCCACAAAACACCCCAAGAGGACGACACGAGGAGCTTGACCCTTATGCCGCGATGAACCCTGGCCAAAACATTCCTCCGTCCCTTCTCCAACCCCTGCAACAAATTGCTTTGTTTCGAAGACCACCCCTCCTACACCCGACAACAAAGCGTCTGTGGCGCGTTGTCGGCGAGCCGCCGAAGTTCCAGGGGGGGATGGGGCTTCTGCCAATTACGCTAATGAACAAGGAAAACAATGAGCCGGTCACGTGCGAGAGAGAGAGAGAGAGAGAGAGAGAGAGAGAGAGAGACAGGGGAGCAAACGGGATATGGAAAAAGTTTCGCAGTTCTAGCGGACGTCTGAAGTTTCTATCTGGCGCTTCGCGGTTCGTTCGGATGAAGTCACAGGGTCCGGAATTAATATCGCGTTATACGCAGGGACGAACTTGTTGGCGCGTGATTCCGAATGACTACAGCCGTGCGCGTGTGAAATTGTGACAACCTACCCAGGCAGCTGAATGCACTCTTCGGACGAAGCAATCTTTAAACCTTTTCGCCGACGCATTTACAGTGCTCTAGTCACAAATTTTTCACAAAGTATACTCGTAAGTCTATTCAAATGCCTAAAACTTTGTTCTGTAGTTTTAAGATATTTCCCGCTTTTGTGATATAGGCCTTAATATCTGTGATAATTTTATATTATAGCCATATCAGGATAAAAATATTGTTTACTTACTTTTTAGTAGAATTATAGGCATTTTAATTGAAAATGTTGTGTCAAACCAATTCAAAAGATTTATACGAGCACAGGACTTGTTTCCAGGTAGAATATTTCTTGGAATCTTAGGAATGCCACGAATCAAATTTCTTTGAAGTCTGGTATTTTGTTTAACTGTGGTTTTAGGATAAAAATTCTAGTTATTTAGAATTTTATTTTATTATAATGTTTAAAATTACAATATGGTAGAACCACTTAAATAATTTATATGTAATTTATTTATCTTATTTTAATGACAGCAACAATTAATTAAAACTTTAGCCAAACGTGCCAATAACGCACATTTTCGAAATTTGCATGTCACAACATATAATTTAAAAATTATTATAACTTTGATATTTAATTTTTTGATTGATTTCTCGTGATTTTTCTACAATTTCCACAATACGAATCAGTGAAATAGCACATCATTATAAATTGGCCTTAAAAATGCAGAAAGTTTCTTTGGTACTTGAACGCCCTTAAGTATAGGAGGTGTACAGAAAATATTTGAAGATAATAAAATGTAACATAAATTGTAATGACTTTTAAACACAGAGGCTACGCTACACTAAAACAATTCTTTAAAAAATGCTTTGTCTTGTTTACACAAGTCTTCGCAGCCGCCTTCCATTGGAACTGGTTACAGTTACCTAACAAACAAATAAATAAACGGTCCGTGGATACGGTTCAATATAGCACAAAAAAATTATTCAGGTTTATTACAAACACGGCTCTTGTAGTTTCATAAACAAGTATCCTTACAAGAAAAATTTTTGTGCTGTTACAAACATTTGTAAAATTACAAGCAATTTCTCAGTAAAAATTGCAATTATTTTTTACAATGTGTGGTAATAGTCCTGGTCTGTATGCGGTCACCGGGACAGCGGTATTTCGCTGACGTGCTGAAGACAAGAATGGCCTTGCAAGACATAATTATGGTACATGGAATATCGTATACAACACAAATATAGTGCAGAAGTATTTACATAACCCTTATGTCTGAATATGAACATAATAACGTCCAACACGAACAAGGATATTAGTCCTTCTGAATATAACGACCCACAAGGGAGTTTCCCCAAGGACAAACGTCCAACAAAAAAGAAGAAGTTAGATTATTATGTTCATATTTAGACATAAGGGTTATGTATGTACTTCTGTACTATATTTGTGTTGTATACAATATTCTCTCTACCATAATTATGTCTTGTAAGGCCATTCTAGTTTTGTATGTTTTTGGAATTTCACGAACCTTTTTTAACTTGTCTTACCTTAAATTTTTATCGAATTCAATCAATTAGAATGCTGCATGACGTCACAGAAACGTCATGATCGTGGCCATTTTTCTCTTTCATTTCCTTGAATGTCTCGTTTCTCTTCAGGATTTTCGTTTTGAACATGTTCTATCGCTTGTCACAGCTTTTCTCTCAGTGTCAATGGAAGTAATCTCGTAATAAAAGAGTCGTGTGCGCACATTATAAGTTTCTACAACGAAATGAGGCTTATTCTTTTAAAAAAGAATACTTGCAATAAAATGAAGAAAATTTGTCGGAGGTTTAACCGATTATTTCCGTGCTGTGCATGAGTCGTTGATACTTCTAAAAATGTATTTATTATGTTTTTTAAACTCGTTTAATTAAACCGTTTGTGATAAATTCTCATGCGGAGACTTGAGCGCACATTTAATGCAATTAATTGAGAGGCTAACTGAAGTAATTTTTCAGTTTCATGAATTGTTTTCAGAGATATTGAATTAAACAAATATCTGATCGTGTGACATGGCCTTAAGACCGCTCCGGGATGCAGGTTAATTCTTGGCGTTCTCTTGCACAGCGTTGACTCGTTTTCTTGTCCAGGGTCATAAGGGATTTGGGAATAACTTACGTCGTGAAACCACGAGTGGCTTTCGTAAATAAACCATTGAAAAATCGTTCCCACCCCTACCTGCGAATATTCCAACGAACAGAGAATCAGGCCAGTGGGGGTTTTGGATAGTTTCCCCAGCTTTAATGTCAATAATCCTTGTTTTTTTTTTTTTGCAATTTTTCTTTGGGGTTCCGAACCTGCCATTTTCTGCAGAAGAGCATCGTTTAAAGGTGGAATGCATGTATTATATTTTACTGTTCCTGTTGTTGCTTCTTGTAAAGGGTAATATTGTTAATAAAAAGCATTTAAAGTCAAATCAATTGAATCAGGCCAGTGGCTTACGCTATCACGTTTTTCGGAGGGGGAAACCGAAAGGGGTGGATAAATTTTCGGGTAAGGGCGAGACAATTGCTATCAAAATTACAGACTTGCCAGTGGTCCAACTGTAAAATGGGATTCCGGGGGTTTCAACCCCTGGAAATTTTTTTGACTATTAAGGTTAAAAGTGAGCAGTTACTAAGTTTATTTATTTACAAAGTCGCCAACCTCCCGTGGCACAGTCGGTTGGTGCACCGCGGCTTTGGGATGCGGGAGGTACTGGGTTCGAATCTCAGGCAAGGCATGGGCGCTAGTTTAAGTAAGAACATAAGTTAGTTTGTATGCTGTCCCCTGATAAGCCTTCAAGAATGACACCGGGGACGTTATTGAGGGTTTAAAATGGTTTCTATCATAAAATAGTTACAAAAAAGTCGTGTTCCTTTGACAATATTTCATTTTTAAGATAAAATTTTTAAAATCAATGCACTAGACAAACTTAAATATTTTATTTATCTGCCATAGCATTCTCGTTATAAAGCTTTTAATGTCATCTTCAGACCTTTGCACGTACAAGGCCAGCAAGTTACGAATATTACTTCCTCCATCCGACAATATCGGACTGCGATAACTATCCAAAAATTATGGTTCTCCGGGGAGGCGATCGCCTCCCCACCCTCTTGCGTACGCCCATGAATCAAGCACATATCCAAGAGAGAAGTGCAGGGTTATGAACCTCTACCAAAGATAAACATGCTCTTGAGTAACAGTCAGGGAGAAAAAAAATGTTGCTAGATAAAATGTTTTTGCAGAGAATAACTTTCGCATTACTCACAAATCGGTAGGTGAGGTTTTCGCCCTTAGCACAACCCTAGACTCCTTTTTCTTTCCGTCCGGTCTATGTGTTATTATTGTAATTTAAGATTTTCAAAATATAATTTTTGTTTTTAAATTGCATTCCCTTCAGTAGTGATTGAAGTCTAAAGTAATATCAGTTCGCGTTGACCGCGGAAGTGGTATAATACATTATTACTTCGTTTGAATAAAATCTTACATTAGAGGGCATGGTTTAAATTTAAGTGACACCGGGATTAAGATTTATTTTTAAGGGAAATGTTTTTATCATGTACGGTAGAAATTTGTTGGTATATTAGTTGGGTTCGCTTTCACACATGAAAAACTTACTGAGATTTGTGTACTGTAGAGTATAATACATTTGGTAAGTTTCTTCGATTAATAATTTCCATAATTTTATTATTCTTTCTTCGCTACAGATGGACAAGAGACCTCAATCAACACCCCCCCCCCTTTTTTTTTCAATGCACAAGGTTCAACCCTGGTGACGCATACACTTGCCTTCCAAAAGTCTAAATTCCAGTGGACACATGCCTGCACTGAATGCCATTTTCCCAGTCAAGTTGACATCAACACGTGAACCTTAGCTCCGTAACTTTACGTCAAGTTGAAAGTGCAATACGCGAACACAGTACGTAACTTTTTTTTGTGATTTCTCTTATTTGTTTGCACACAACTATTGAAAGAGAAAAAGGTTTTGTTGAATCAGACGAAGTTTGTTCGGCCTAAACACATTAAATGCTTGNAAACGAAGTTTGTTCGGCCTTAACACATTAAATGCTTGTACAGGTGCAATGAAATATTTTGTAGTTGAAAGCGAATTAGGTTGTTTTTCTTATTTGGTTGCCCCAAACAAATTTGGTCGGTGTAACTAAAGATTTTTTCGGCTCTCCATACATGAAAGAGTTTCAGTTAGTATGAAAAAAAAATCTAGAGGCTTGAGAGAGATTCGACCCTAGATAGTTTGCGCCTGAGTGCTACGTCCTATTAACTTAAACTTAAAAGTGTGAGAGGAGTGGCTTTAAACACACAGATTTCGAATACTGGAAATCGTGCAGAAATAAATAATTAAATTTTTGCCATTTTACTTTTTAGTTTCCTGTTCAACTTGTTTTGTTAAGATGTTCATACTATTACTAAGCATCAATAAATGCACTTTCAAGAACTGTTACTATCCTAAGTCACGCAAAAAATACAAATTATCGAGCTCTGTTTCTACAAAAAGACAATCAAACGACTGCCCAAAACCTATGTGTACAGTTGGTTCAAATAAATATTTTGTTAACAATCCCATTTTTTTTTGTCCAGCACAGAGGTTTTGTTAATTCAAGCGAGTATTTTTTATATGGACAAAATTAGTTTTGTTGCTTTTCAGGTTTTGTTTACTCAACAAAATAGTGCTATATTGCTGCCCCTTTACAAACAAATATATTACGTTGACTGGAACAAACCTTCTCTTAGTGCAAACTTATTGTTACAAGACGCCCGAGGCGCGTATCATCTTAATAAAAATAAAAAAATAAAAATTATTATTTTATTTATTTACACAGTCATTATTTACAGACTTTAATTATCTATCTCCACTATTACTTTTTGTATTTCTTAGTGAGCACAATATTCAATGTCTGTTTCAATTATAATTAACGTCCTTCTGAATGTCTCTGTTTGGTCATAGTCATTTAATGCATACTCATCATTAACACACGTTAAGTCTCTCTGTTGCCTTCATTTGTAATGTCTTTCACTCACGCATCCAGTCCAATAGTCCAGCCTGCCAGCCACACGCTTCATTGCTCTGACGTTCGCAGTCGCATAATTTCCTCCCGCCGGTCACTTCCGGCACTACTCGTTGCTCTTCTGGCTCGTCGTCTACCGCGTAACTTCGCACGACCGCCCAGACTTCCGACTCTCGTAAACTACTCGGCTCGGAGGCCTGTCACACTTTTATATCAGTCGCCCTGACCATCTGGAAGGTTCAACGTACTTCGACTCACGCTGAGAGAAACGAGGTCAGCAATCCAGAACATTCTCAAGATGAACGCAGAAATTCCATCTGCCGAAGGTCAAGAGCGCGAGACCCGCGAAAGGGTTGTCGCGGCGGAATGCCTTCATAACTCGAAACCCTCTTAATATTATCGCTCGCCTGTCAATCGAGCGTTCCTTTATGACTCACCACCCGATACAATATCACTACTCCGTCCTCCACACACTCTTCGCTCCCTCGGGCGAGGCAACACGGGAACCCGTAACAATATATATTTTTTTTACAATTTACAACGATATGTTTGCTTACACGCTATATCCGTTTAACATACTAACAATGAAATATTTTATTGCCACAAACAAAACGGTTTTAGATAAATTATTTGGTGTTTGCGAACAAATTCCTTTCATTTGGAGGAACTGAGGCTTGGTTCTACGAATAAAATATCGTTTAGCTGAAACAAACACCACGCAAACAAATATATTTGGTATATAAGAAAAAAAAAATTTCTCAGTTTAAGAATTCGCATATTTGTAAGATATTTTGTTCCTAAATATTTCAGAGTTTTACTCGATCACCGCATGAATCAAATTAGAGGGTCTGTGTCAATTTTAATTTAATGTAGGACAAAATAAACCAAATCGGCAGGAAATGAAATATTAAACAGAGTTTTCAAAGTTGCTCAATTAATCGCGAACAGCTCAGAAAATGCAATCTTCCGCCAAGTGTCCCAAAATAGTCAGGAAAGAATATCTTAAACAAGGTTTCCCAGAATTTGCTTAATTAATCGTGAAAAGCCTTTAATATGCATGCATTCATCAATGTCCACGGGCAGGGGTTTATTTTTATCAGCGGTTCATTACAGAAGGGTTCACCTATCCGTGAATGATCTGCAAGGATGTAAATCACGTTAGGTTTCTCTGGTACCTACGTCAGTTCTGCCGTCAATCGTCTTGCAGGTTATCGGGCGGTCGGGCTTAAATAACTTTGAACTTGCTGCTCTTTTATTCTCTTTGCTTAAAAGAGAAGGGAATTGAATTGGAGCCACAACGAAGAANATTCTCTTTGCTTAAAAGAGAAGGGAATTGAATTGGAGCCACAACGAAGAAGAGGCATCTTTTAATGAGCTTTAGATTCGGCAGATGGTAAAAAATTAATTAATTTTCACCTGGCGATAAAATACTGAAAGAGAGATAGGAGTAAAAGGATATTCGGCAGTAGCGGCCTGTAAAGAGCTTACAGCTTTACGAAATCGTTTAAAGGGAATATTCTAGATTTGTGTTAAAANTCGGCAGTAGCGGCCTGTAAAGAGCTTACAGCTTTACGAAATCGTTTAAAGGGAATATTCTAGATTTGTGTTAAAAATCGACTCCTGAGAATGCATTTCCAGTGTGTATTTATAATAGACGAATAACGAATACCGTAACCATACCTATCTTCNATCGACTCCTGAGAATGCATTTCCAGTGTGTATTTATAATAGACGAATAACGAATACCGTAACCATACCTATCTTCATGGTACAATTATGAAAACGTTTTTGTTGAAATTAAGGTTATTACCAAAAAATAAATATTCTCATGCTTTTTGTAAAGTGTAACAACTATAACACGGTTATACGTAGGACGTATTAACGCTTTACCCAAAAGTAATTTTCATGTTTTTAGCATGTTTTCTAATTGATGTATGATAACATTTAAATAAATAGTAGATAACGGTTGTCAGTCTTAAAGAATTATGCAGTTATTTCGCTTTTATCTTGGGTCCAACAAGCTACAAAATAAAACACAAGCTGCAAAGTAAAATAATGATTGACGTCACCAGAACTGCAGAAACAAATTCTTTGTAACTTTCTTTGTGGGTTCGTCACCCTTGGTTTCATTTTGAGTTTTACAATAATTCTCAAGGGTAAAATAGCGAAAAATTGAGCCCTATCTGTAGGAGAGTCAAGTGTTAAATTTGGAAGGCATTCTTCGATCGGATGTCGATGGTGTTTCTTTTACTTTAACTTTAACATAAATAAACTAAGCGTTAAAATAAAATTTGAAAATCGTCTAAGAAAATTTTTAAAACTAAATTCCTAATAATTCTGGTAAAAACTGTCAAAGGGTAGATTNATTTGAAAATCGTCTAAGAAAATTTTTAAAACTAAATTCCTAATAATTCTGGTAAAAACTGTCAAAGGGTAGATTTTATTTCCAATGATATAGTATTATTACCAGATTACTTATGTGCATGAAAAATGCACGGAAAACCAAATTGTTATGACNATTTGAAAATCGTCTAAGAAAATTTTTAAAACTAAATTCCTAATAATTCTGGTAAAAACTGTCAAAGGGTAGATTTCATTTCCAATGATATAGTATTATTACCAGATTACTTATGTGCATGAAAAATGCACGGAAAACCAAATTGTTATGACNCATTTCCAATGATATAGTATTATTACCAGATTACTTATGTGCATGAAAAATGCACGGAAAACCAAATTGTTATGACGTTTTTTGGAAAGCACGATAATCTTGGAGATCCCTTGGTCTTTTTGTACATACATGTTAAATGTCTGACCCGAAATACAATTTTTCTTACCTATTATTTAATATATAATTTATTTGATTTAATCATTGCACTTTTTATAAATATATAAGGGGGNTTGACACATTCACACAATACGCCACGTGAATGCTTGCAAATTCGATAAATATTTTTGTCATTTGATAATTGTAATAGCCACTTCAAATTTTGAGTAAATGCTAATTTCCCATACTCTTGCGCCACGACATCATAAAGGGGAATGTAGATTCAAGCGGCATGCAAATGTCGACCTTGTTACATCTCATAGCTAGCCACCTGTAAAATTCGCGTTATGATTTTTGGCATCAGGCTTAAATATACAGTTCTCTATATACTCGAACCGGCGTCGTTTGCCCATTGGCTGCTGCATAGATGTGACGTCACTCCCTTTCTGACTGGCGTACGTGATTGGACAACACAATTGTGAAGTGTCCATGTATTGGAGCAGAGTTACTCAGGGTGTGTCAGATATAATATGGCTCAAAGACAAACTTATAGCAAAGGTACTTGTGTTTGAAGTTTAGCGTGTCCACAAATAATAAAGCGAATTTTGCAGGTCTCTATTNGACTGGCGTACGTGATTGGACAACACAATTGTGAAGTGTCCATGTATTGGAGCAGAGTTACTCAGGGTGTGTCAGATATAATATGGCTCAAAGACAAACTTATAGCAAAGGTACTTGTGTTTGAAGTTTAGCGTGTCCACAAATAATAAAGCGAATTTTGCAGGTCTCTATTCATAGATCGTATGAAAACGCCCATATAAACTTGGGTAGTCTTCAATGCCGGGGAAACGTTGTTTTTATGGCGAGCTAGCGATATCTCTGTTATGAAGCAAGCATCACAAATAACATTACAGTGAGGGACTTGTTAATAATCCATGAACATTATCGGCTATTTCAAAATTGATACAGTTGCTTCACGTTTAAAAGAGCGCTTTTTGAAAGCCCGGCTTTGTGTTTTACCCTTACGGTTTATCTTTCCGCCACATAAAAATATTATCATCATTATGTATTTAACGACTTTTATCCACGTGGAACTGAAGCGACGTCGGGAAATTACTACAAACCTAAAATTATATTACCTTTTCCCAGCTCTAACTTTGATATGTAGAGAACGCTCTCAGTTGAAACTTGTTTTAAGAGCTATGCATAGGGACAGTGATATTTCGCAAAATAATTTCGAGACGAGATACTCTCCAAAGCACTGTAGGGTCGTCCAGCTTCTTTGATTGGCTAAAAAATGTTCTGACCCGTGCCAACCGTTTGCGAACGAATCACGAAGGTTCAGTGTAGGAGTTACTAAGTCCTGAGTGGCTTGGGCAAAGACGGACACGGCACCAGCAGCCAATGGAGATATAACAACAGCTGAGGTGTGTATAAAGTATTGAAGTCTACTGTGTGCTCTGATTTTTATGCGAAAAGTCACTGGCTCTAGCTATGCATATTGTACGGGCACTATTTTCTGAAATACAAAAAAAATTATTGGAACTACTTAATCTATTTTCATGGGGTTAGATTTATTGATAAAATAACTATCACATACAGCAATATGTGGCAGGGTCTGTAAGTTAACATTTAATAATTGTTAGCTTTTTGCAAACTATTAGAGATATGGACCACGAAATAAGTACATGTGCTAAAATTAGATTCTTACAGTTAGCAAAATAATAGACCTATTATATTCAAATCTATGATATAGGAGTTTTTATAAGTTGTCGTGAAGAAAACTGACATTTTTAACAATACTTTCTAACGTAAGCTTTTAAGAAGATGAAATTCAGTTAAAATTCTGAATAAAATTTGGTTTTTAATTTTATTCCTTATAAAATTATACATTAATGAATTTTTAAAAAACTTTGAAACAAATATTTGTGCATACCTATTGATTGTGTTTCTATATGTCCTTACTCTAAAAACAGTCGAAGTTCCTTATTTGAAAACTAAACACTGTAATAGCTTTTGCTGTATGTGATAGGTTCTTTATTTTAATACGTTGTCGATAAAATATTCACCATCGAAATATTTTAAGTGGATCAAATAAAGTTCTTGAGTTTTCATCCTGGAAGTTTACGCACAGAGATATATCTTCATAGCCGTTATCATTACAGCCTTGATGAATGTACATCGTGTTGTAGTGGATAAGTGTTGCTGATTCTCACCCACGCAATACCGATGCGAATTTCTACGCCTATTCACGCTGGTAGCTTGTACAACTTCGTCTGTCTGCACACTTCGAAGTATAGGCTGTTGACGGTAAACTGAACACTTCTGAAAGCCCTGCTTAAGGTCTACTTTTCTGCACATTGCGTATGCTTCCAATATACGAAAAAATTAATATTTCCATGGAACTCATCACTTTATTCACGCGCCGGTCAAATGAAACTGAAAAGTTATTAGAAAAGTAAATATTTTACAAATTTTCTGATTTTGATATGTACGTGCGTTAAAAAAGACAGAGATAAAAACAAATAATGTCAGCATTCGTTAATACTTTTAGGACACTTTTAATTCATCGTTTTGACATGGAACTACTTTCCTTCCGTCGTTACCAACTTTACTGGGCGCATGCCACTAGGTGCGTTCGGAGGTAGGAGTAGTGACTTTTTCCTAAAGTTGGTTTTTAAAGTGCTTACTTTATCGTGCACAGCCTTTATATTATCAGTACATTATTCGCTCGCACCGATATCATGCATCGAGGGAAAGATTTAGTTGTACTTACAATTTATATATGCTTGAAAGTGCTCGTTTACAATAAAGAATATTTTGTTCACTTAACTAATCTGTTGTTGCTCCAAATATCTGCATTCATTCCTTTGAAAAAAATTAATAATTTAAAAATAATTAGTTATGCTGAATAATTATTTGGTTGCTACAACATTATCGAAACATGTTAAGCACGTGCAATTATTTTATAAGCACGTTCATCTAATCTGTTGTCGTAAACATCATAAATATTATGGTGGAATCAGATCTATAATTCGTTTGAAGTGAGTAAATATTTGGTTACTTGGAACAGTCTCGTGTAAACTTTTAGAGAATTTGTTGTGGCAACAAAATCAGCTTGGTACAGTAATCGTAGGTATTTGGTCAGCTGTAGGGTAAACGGGTCATTTGATAGTCTTCGCCCAGAAATACTGGTCCAGAGTAAGTTTGTAATATTCGTGACAATTAGGATAGTAACGAGGTTTGCACATTTATTGATGCTTCCTTGCTCAGTAATGGTATTCGCAATCCCGGTTGAATAAGTTCGGCATAAAAAAAAAATGTAAACCTTTAAAACTTGAAAACTTTAATGTACTTGTTCTATGTTTGACCATTATGTAGGTACTTCCAAAATAGAATCGTACTTCTCCAGTAGTTACGGCAGCCGAGTTCCTGAGTAGTACACGAAACGTTTTTCGTGATAAACGAATCTATTTCATGTACATAATGACTAGAGACCTGAAAAATTCGCTGATTCATTTCGGGACAAGCTAGAATGCAAGACACGTGAGTTTATATAATTTCAACCATTGATCCACACGTTGTTTGACGCCTCCTGGAGAACGCTGGCCCAATCGTCACCTTCTACTGTGACAGCAGACAACCAATATGCAGGTAATATCTGCATATTTGTCCATACGACTGTGCCGTCTAGCCTATAGGTCATTGAACTCGCGAATTTTTCAGGTCTCTATTAATGACGAGACCCGAAAAATTTGCTAGTTCAATGGCCTGCAGGTTAGCCTCTACAGTCTTTTGTACATATATGCCGATGTCAATTGCGCATTGGTTGTCTGCTGTCACAGTGGAAGGCGACGATTGGGTCAGCGTTCTCCAGGAATTGTCAAGCACCGTGTTGTCCAATGGCTGAGGTTTTATAAACACACGTGTTTTGAATTCCAGCTTGTCCCAAAATGAATCCGCGAATTCTTCAGGTCTCTAGTAATGACATACAAATCTTTAGTCGCACCAAACAAATCTTCAAGCTTTGTGTTAACCAAATATGAACAACAGAATAAATGGGTTCCCACAACAAAATATATAAATGCCCCTATAAAACCAAGTAATTTTTTTGCGCTAAACAAACTTTGTTTTATTCAGTAATACCCTTTTCTCAGTAAGTGTTTATTAATTGGAGCAGCGCTGTCCATTGCGTGTCAGATTTAATATTTTCCAATGACAAAAATAGTTCATACCTACAAGTAGTTAAAATATAACTTATCACCAAATAAAAACGCAAAATTTGGATATTTAACGTAACAAATTGAAAGGTGTCAGATTCACTCTTACTTTACTGTCACATTGTAAAAGTAATATATGCTATCAGGCGAATTCTTAAATTCAGCTGTAAAAAATCATTTTTGTCTTCCGTATAATGATTAAAGAATGTCTTCTGTTATGTTTTTTCGACATGTGGTGAAACTGCTGTCCGACCCGCCGTATCCGCCATTTTGCAAAACACTGGTTACTTGATAGGTTTTTGCATTAAACGAGGCAAGAGTTTACCTTTAAGAACATAAACATAGGAAAAATTTCCGCGAAATTGCGGAAAAGTGCTGGTAAAAAAATTATGACAGAAATCGAACACAGATCGACTTTTTTTTTTATGTACTCTCCGTAAAATTTACAGAACTTTAGGCGAATTCACGAAAACGATTTGTTAACTCGTTACTTTTATTTTTTATTATTGTATTTTCCTTTTGTAAAGTAAGGTCACAAAAATAAAAAATTTTTTGTAATTTTCGTTACGCGAGTGTTTCATACTGCATGAAATCTATATTTAAAAATTTAAAACACTTTGTCCCGCTGTGAGATTTCAACACGAATCAATAATTTTGTAACACACAAATCGAAGCATCCAATGATCACGTTCTCGCAGTAGTGGGATTTTCATCATATGCTATTACGATGAAAGTAACGCTAATATCATTCTGAATTTCTAGTTACGTTCGAAAGTTTGAAGTGTTACTGACTGTTACAGGTGGCTTGTGTTATTTTTTTGTTATTTTGGGAATAGTAGTTTTTTTATTGCGTCAATATCAAACTGTCCGCAGAAGCGATAATTTTCTGGTAAAAGCGTTGAATAACGCTTCGTGTAGTTTCGGCATCATTCGTATGTAGAAAAAAAACGGAAAGGTTAAGTATTTTGTATGTGCGGAGACCAGTTCAATTTCTTATCATAACATATTGCGTTTTCGTGTATAAACTCTTAATTTCCCTAAAAATGTTTATTAATGCCACCTGCTACATGCCATATTTAGGAAACAAAAAAAACATGTCATATATGGGGCGATTTTTCAAAATTTTGATTCAAAAAGTGCGAAGATACCGTGAATAGACTATATTACCACAGTCAACAAATGTATGAACTTGTGCCCTGAATGTAACCAGACGCGCATCGAGGCTTCAACAAACTTATTACCAAATATTAAATTACTCAATTGTCAATCGAAACATGACCTTATACGTATAGTTATCATTAAAAAAACTGTTCAATTTTTTTGAGCGTTAACTGCTTACGATTAACATTTAAGAAAAATTTCACATCCGGATACTAATTTCTGTTTCCTGTTTCCGTTCCTAATGTGTATGGCCAGTGACTTTTATCGTAAAAATTGGAGCACACGGTACACTTTAATACTATATACACACCTCAGCTGTTGTTATACCTCCATTGGCTGCTGATGCCATGTCCGTCTTTGACCAAGCCACTCAGGACTAAGTAACTCCGACACCGAACCTTCGTGATTCGTGCGCAAACGGTTAACACAGGCCAGAACATTTTTTAGCCAATCAAAGAAGCTGGACGACCCTACAGTGCATTGGGCTGTATCTTGTCTCGAATTCTACCCCTACTAATGTGTGTTTTTGAACCTGAAAGGAATGGAAAATACGAGTGTTTCGCAGCCATATTTTTATATTTATCTTTCGGAACATGCTTCTATGCATAGCATAGGGATATGCATGTGGGCAGTGATATTTCGCGAAAAGATTTTGAGACAAGATACTGTCCAAAGCACTGTGGGGTGATCCAGCTTCTTTCATTGGCTAAAAAATGTTCTGGCCAGTGTTAACCGTTTGCGCACGAATCACGAACGTCCAGTGTCGGAGTTACTTAGTCCTGAGTGGCTTGGTCAAAGACGGACACGGCACCAGCAGCCAATGGAGGTACAACAACAGCTGAGGTGTGTATATAGTTTTGCAGTCTACTGTGTGCTCGGATTTTTATGCTAAAAGTCACTGGCCCTAGATATGCACAATATCTTTGCGTTTTTAAATTTCTTGCAGAGGTGAGCGAGCAGGCGAGGGAAAAACTGCAAGTCAGTTCAGGTGCATGGCGCGTAAAGGCGAGAAGACATTGGAAGCATTTTCTGAGGTGACCCTTCGCGCCTCGGGGACGCGGAGTGTCTCCAGCCAGATGGCAGTTCTTAAATCCAGATATATTCAATTAATTGTGGGGTAAGTAAGGGGGTTCTAGGCAGCGACACACAAACGGTAGGAGTTGGTTGTTTGTACCACGCCCTGCGGGATCAGCGCCGTCAATAGGCCACAAAGCCCTTGCGGTACATAATCGGCGTGCTGCATACAAGCGCCGCCCTTTGATCATGAAGATGTTACGACAGCCCGCTTAAGTGGCTTAGTGCTAATGACTCGTCCTGTTGCTCGGCGTGTTCCGTGACGCCCGTGTAGTGCGTGGGAGAAGTCAGGTTGCGTTCTGCGATCGCCTCGCCACGGCGCCTTCGTGTCGGAGTTCGCGAGTTCGAATACAGGGCAAGTTGAGGTCGCAAGTGTCCTTTCCAGACGTTAAGGCTTCAACTCGTTCGCCGTGGGAAGCGAGCGAGTGGAGAGATTTGGGCGGCTCTTGACATCGAGGTCTCGAGAGAGCGAGATGAGTATGGAGCAGCGCCGGAATGAAAGGGCCGGGGGAAACGGGATATCCCCGAGAAAACCCGCCAACCATCGGCATCGTCCTGCACGATTCCCACATGCGAAGATTAAAAAAAAAAAAATTGAACCCCGGTTTGCCTTGCTGGGAGGCGAGCAGGCTAACCGCTCAGCCAACGCCCCCCCCCCCCNCTGTTAGCATTAAATCTTCCTAACAGACAGTTCGTTTTCAATGTCCGTCACAGTTAAGCAATGTGTAAAAAAGTGAGGTTTTTTTAAAAAGGAAAAAAGATTCGCAATTACGTCGCAACATACGAATTTCCTCTGCAAGATAATCTGCCGGATAAAATGCAGAAAAAAATACTTCAGGCCAAATTATGACTATGTTAGTTCTCGTAAAATTGGTTAAAATTGTGACGAGAACCTGTGATGTTGAAAATTACGAATGGAATATTTCACATTAGTCATTGTAATCCAAATCTAAGTAATTTTGAGTTTTTTTCAGTCATCAACAGCTATCAACATTCTCTGTAGAAATTCTATTTTGAGAAATTAAATTATTTTCAGACTATATTTAGTCGACATAGGCTACATTCAGCGGTTTTCAGGATGCGTAAATAAGTTTATATTATTGCAGATTCTTAATGAATGTTCATAGTAATTCAAACGTAATCCTTATTCGTTCAGTGGCACTCTTGTAGAGGAATGAATACTGTAGATTTGTAAAAGGTGGTGATGGAAGTCGGTATTTCTATAATGTGAGTCAGTTACAGTAACAATTTCTTTCTGCAGAGCATTCCATAACCGACAAACATACCAATCGACCGTTTATGAACGATGCCAAAATATGTTGAAAACTGTTCGCATCCTAAAGCGTGTCGTGATTAATGTTTAAAATAAATTCCTAGTTAGCGATAGGCTGCAGTTTGCAGTCAATGTGAATAAAACATAACTTTTTAAATATTTTGTCACATAGTTTTAATAAAATACTGGGACATAGAAAATTTGCAAACTGCACATACGCAGAGAGATGCCTTAATGTTTATTCGCTAATAATCCGTGGATTCACAAGGAAATAAGCTCAAATGTTTCAGTCTTATGATTTTTGGTTGAATATAATTTTTATTCATGTCGATTATCAAGCCGTATTCGAACGTGCTGCCATTTCGTTAGTCATTAACTGGAACTATAATTTTGTGTAAGGAATATTTCGTACAAAACAAGCTACATACCTGCGTAAGGCAAAACCAAGATAAAAAATGTAATGAGTTTACTTGTATCTTGTAAAACAGCAATTAAGTTTCTGCAGTAACTACACGTGGTTTCGGTATATTTCCCTAACAACCTGAATTTGCATTTCAGAAACCTTCCCCCATTTGCGAAATCCGTGCGTTTTAAGACTCGTGTTTTGCTTGCATATTTACAATGTAAAGAGTGAGAGAGAGAGGGAGAGAGAGAGAGAGAGCTGGGCTTGTAAACTGCAAATGTAGAATTGTCTTAAGTTAGCGAAACTAATTACAGTGGGTGCTGAATTATCTGTAAATTTCGCCGGACCATAAAATGTTTGAACAAATCATCCGCTCGTTTCCGAAAAGATTACCATCTTGAAGTATCTACTGCCACTAGGGAGAAACACAGTAATTTTTTTATCTCCCAGGGAACATCCAACTTACGTTTTCGTTCTTTTAATTTTTATAAAATCTTATTATTTGTAGGAACTGTCGGGGGAAAATAAATATGTTTGTGAAGCAAATGTGTACAGCAGCTTCGCGAGATATTTATTCATTCAAGATGACGCAAATGCAACATTTCAAGGAAAACAATGGTTGTTGACATGTTTAATTTTCTTTTCATTTTACCAAATGCACTCTGAGTAAATCGCTTTCTGCACTATATCAAAGTGACCGCTCAGTTTAAATGAGCACAACATCGGAAGCTGGGTGTTTTGGTGTCGACTTTAAACTGCGGAGGTTAATCGTCGTGACGGAAAATCTGGTTCCCTGTTTACCAAGCAGTTTTTAAATCATCCGTTGGAATAAGTTGCAACGTAATGCTTATGTTTGAAGGCTTACATCTGTCTACAGGTATTTTGCGTGTCTGATGCCAAAAAAAACCGCGGGATGGCTACGGGGAACCAGGTATCCTCATCACGAGCCCATATCGCCTCTTTGCTCAAGGCATNTGAAGGCTTCCATCTGTCTACAGGTATTTTGCGTGTCTGATGCCAAAAAAAAACCGCGGGATGGCTACGGGGAACCAGGTATCCTCATCACGAGCCCATATCGCCTCTTTGCTCAAGGCATTGAACTGGCATGCAACTTGCCTCTTGAGATTCTTAGTGGTGAACCTATATCATTATGGTGAAATAGATAAGAGAAAATGCCTGCCCGCGTCCGTCGACAACTTTGAACATCCTGCAAGAGCGTTTTCGTCGTTAAAAATATTCAAGAAAACTTCCGTTTCAGCCATACACATTATAAACGCAAATAGAGTGGCGTGGAGAGATTTGGGCGGCTCTTAACAACGAGGTCTTGAGAGACGATAAGAGTGAAGCGAGGCGAGTATTGAGTAGCGCCGACCAGCACGATTCCCATGTGCGAAAACCAAGATGTGACCCCGACGGGAATTGAACGAGGTCTGCCCAGGTTGGATACGAGTCCGGCCCCTGGTTTTCTCGTGAACTTCAACGGTCGATTAAATGAATATCATCGAATTAATTACATGACTCCTGATGGCTAAAAGTATTTTACGGACATTTTCCGCGTTAGGAGTTGACCGCATCTCTTACGTTTACGGGTACGGGGACGCATGCGTTACGTTGTCAATAAAGCTCTCAGAGTGTTATGTCCATCTCCTGTCACGCATCTGAATGCGTGTTACTGTATGGTGTGCTTATTGAGTACGCTGGGTCATGCGACAGTGTGTGTTATTTTGATCACTACACCCCCGCTGCCCCATGTTCCATATATATCGATATATATTAATAAATATCTATATATATGGAACATTTCGGATGTGAATATATTTGATGCACATGGAACCGTTTTATAATCAGATTTTCTCCTAAAATTATGCGTACCGTTCGACGGCGTAACCAGGACAGAATGGCTGGAATATTCGCGGTAAAGTTAGAAGCAGTGTAAGAGAATTACATCCACGCTTTAACTGCGTATTAAAATTGTAATATAAACATTTTTCTTTACCTGAATTTATTTTATATATGTTCCATTTGTTTAATGCACGTGATATTGGAGAATGAGTAATATATTGCAAACAAATTTCGCAGTTTTACTTGATCGTCGTGTGAATAATGCCGTGATAGGGCCCATCGAACTGTAAATTTTACATATGGCGGAACGATACGAAACGGGGAGCAAAGTGGACCATTAGCAAGGGCTTTCAAAAGTGCTCAATTAGCCGTGGACAGCCGAATGTATATGTTAATGAAGGCCCATAATGTAGCGAGAAGTTATCGATAATGAGGTTCTCTGGTCGACGTAAATTTGTGACTGCCGATCCAAAAACAATTTTTCTTTTTTATAGCCTTTTTTTAACAGCCTCGCACTACGGGTGGATGTATGATCCGTGCTTCTCGTGGCTGAGCGTCACGACTTCAGTTAACGTCAATATGACGGTTTCCAGTCGCCATCTGCAGAACGAAGGCGAGCCAGTTACACAAACAGTTTAAAAAGCCTGTATGTCAGAACCGGGTTTCGAAACTGTGGTCACCCCTGGTAGAAGGCAATCAAGATGCAATATAAACCACGTAGGTTATCCCGAACGCATGTTAAAATGCAACGTAAATTGTATGCATCCCTGTAAAACTATTATTTAGGTTCAGAACCGGTGAATTTAAAGAACATATTCTTAGACACGTGTGTATGTAAATCTAGAGAATAAAATAGTATTTTATAAGTCAAACATTTCAGCAATTTGAATCACATGCACTCCCGCTAATGACTGTAACTTGTCAATTTTCTCATCGAGTTTAATATGAAATGCATGAAGGGTTTCATTAAAATATATTATGGGGCTGTGCCCACAGGAAGATTCTGAGTGCATAGGCGCTAGAGATGTATTGTCCCAGTATGTGTGTCGGGAAACTTTATTTAATATCGCTGCCAAGTATAATTATCATGTGCGGTTAACATATTGCGGAAAATATCTTGGATCGACTGAGAAATACTTTTGTGCCGTTTGTGACGTCTATGAAATAATTCATGTACAATTTTATTTGAAACAAATGCGATTTATATTTTCTGTTAGTTAGAGTTGACATAGGCTACTAGTAAACAATTATTGTTACTGGCACTGGCTATGATCACAACATAAAAAATAAATAACGAAATTATTTATTTGACTTATGAGTCTACTTAAATGTTTAATGTTTTTTCTTTCGTTACTGCATACATTAGCATAAATCACTTCAAACAATAATTTCGGAAGCTGCTTCGTGAATGAGATTTAGGCAAAGAGAGCGTAGTATATAATTTATATGGTTGTAAATATTTTTATAATAAGTTAGCTTATAAAATATTTGGTTCCGTACAAAAGGCGCTAAATCATTAAATTGTAAACTACAGCAAATAAAATACCAACAATTAATAGTTTACATAAGAGAACACAACTTCTCTACTAAAAGTAACATGAACTTAATTTTATTTTTATCATCAACCCACGATTATTTCTTAGTTCGTTTTACTCTTAAATACGTTCAAAATATGATAATTAGTCTATAATCTTGAATAACATAACTACAATATGTTGCAACAAAACTTTTGAAATTATAGTGCAATCATTCTAAGTTGGTATTAAGTAAAATACATTCTTCAGAGAAAGTTAAATTCACAATTTATGATACGTAAATATGGCTTAATATCACCAACGGACTGTGCAAAAAATGCTCTAAATAAAATATTTTTTTACATAATTACTATGATTCCAAAACTTGAATGTGAAAGTAATGGCGTCAATAACTGAACTAAAAGTTACAGAGATATTCTTAATACAAGAACATGCTCCTACCAACTGCACAATAACTTAAGGCTCCCGTCTACCTGGAGCTTTTTTTCCGCTTTTGAGGCCAAGACGCGAAGGAGCGATAAGGGCGACACTGCCACGCGCATAAAGTGCGCCATCGCCCCTATGCGCAAGCCTCTGAACTGACGTGCAGGGTTCTCGTAGCATTGCATATGCCTACGGGACGGACTTTCAGCGGTGACCCTTTTATTTTATTTGGTGGAAAAAACTGTAGGAAGGTTCACTACAGGGCCCTTGAATAGTTTTGTATACAGGATGATTCTTAAATCATGGGACAAACATTGAGGGGTGGTAGAGCTCACCAAAACAAACAATTGTTGTATAGGAATATATGGGCGGAAGTGACGCGTTGAGGCACAAACACAAAAACATAACACATTAACGGAAACATAAAATGTTCATTAGCAGCATACTTAACGCGTGATTCGGTACAGACAATGTTCAAACCGTTGCTAGAAATGCATCCACCAACAGTCNCGGTACAGACAATGTTCAAACCGTTGCTAGAAATGCATCCACCAACAGTCAGGCATGCTTGGCGACCTTTACGTATGGCACGATTTGCTGACAATGGTGGCGTGCGAGAAATACCCAGCGTAATTGAATCTGTTCGCCAATCACTCCACCGACGCTACCAAGCTTGCATTACTGTCGGTGGTAGCGATTTTGGGCAATTATTATAAACATTGCTGTAAAAAGGAATTTAGCGGCGACGTTGTAAATAAACAATGTGTTGCATTTCATGNACGGATATATATATATATATATATATATATATAACATTTCGGATGTGGATATATTTGATGCACGTGGAACAGTTTTATAATAGGATTTTCTCCTAAAATTATGGGTACCGTTCGTTGGCAGGACAGAATGGCTGGCATATTCGCGGTAATGTTAGAAGCAGGGTAAGTGTTTACATCCGCAGCTTAACTGCGTATTAAAATTGTAATATTTAAATTTTTCTTTCACTGAATTTATTTTATATATGTTCTATTTGTTTAATGCACGTTATATTGGAGAATTAGTAACATATTGCAAACAAATTCCGCAGTTTTACTTGATCGTCATGTGAATAATGCCGGGATAGGGCCCATCGAACTGTAAATTTTACATATGGCGGAACGATACGAAACGGGGAGCAAAGTGGACCATTAGCAGGGGCTTTCGAAAGTGCTCAATTAACCGTGGACAGCCGAATTTCTATGTTAATGAAGGCCCATAATGTAGCGAGAAGTTATCGATAATGAGGTTCTCTGGTCGACGTAAATTTGTGACTGCCGATCCAAACACAATTTTTCTTTTTTATAGCAATTTTTTTAACAGCCTCGCACTACGGGCGGATGTATGATCCGTACTTCTCGTGGCTGAGCGTCACGACTTCAGTTAACGTCAATACGGTCGAAGGTAGAGTGATATTATGGAAGTTTTCCGTTGCCATCTGCAGAACTAAGACAAGCCAGTTACACAAACCAACTAAAAAAACCTGTATGTCGGTACCGGATATCGAAACTATGGCCCCCCTGGTAGAAGGAAACCAGGATACAAACTAAACAACGTTGGTTATCCCGAACGCATGTTACAATTGATAGAAACCACAGTGCAACGTAAATTGTATACATCTCTGTTAACTCTTATTTATGTTCAGAACCGGTGAGTTTAGATAACATATTCTTAGACAAATGTGTGTAAATCTAGAAAATAATATTTTATAAGACAAACATTTCAGAAATATGAAAAACATGCACTCCCGCTAATGACTGTAACTTGTCAATTTTCTCATAGAGTTTAATATAAAATATATTAAGGGTTTCATTAAAATATATTATGGGGCTGTGTCCAAATGAAAATTCTGAGTGCGAAGGCACTAGAGATGTATTGTCTCAGTATGTGTGTCTGGAAAACTTATTTAATATCGCTGCCAAGTATAATTATCATGTGCGGTTAACATATTGCGGAAAATATCTTGGATCGACTGAGAAATACTTTTGTGCCGTTTGTGACGTCTATAAAATAATTCATGTACAATTTTATTTGAAACAAATGCGATTTATGTTTTCTGTTAATTAGAGTTATCATAGGCTACTAGTAAACAATTATTGATACTGGCACTGGCTATGATCACCAGATAAAAAATTAATAACGAAATGATTTATTTGACTTATGAGTTAACTTTAATGTTTTAATGTTTTTCTTTCGTTACTGCATACATTAGCATAACTCACTTCAAACAATAATTTTAGAAGCTGCTTCGTGGTTGAGATGTAGACAAAGAGAGCGTAGGATATAATTTATATGGTTGTAAATATTTTATAATAAGTAAGCATATAAAATATTTGGTTCTGCACAACAGGTGCTAAATCATTAAATTGTAAACTACAGCAAATAAAATACCAACAATTAATAGTTTACATAAGAACACACAACTTCTCTACTTAAAGTAATGCAACATAAAATTTATTTGTATCATCAACTCACGATTGTTTCTTAGTTACTATTACGCTTAAATATATTCAAAACATGATAATTACTTTATAATCTTGAACAACATAAGTAAAATATGTTGAAACAAAACTTTTTAAATTACAGTACAAACATTCTAAGTTGGTATTTCGTAAAATAGATTCTTCAGATAAATTTAAATTCACAATTGATGTAATGCGTAAATATATGTTAATATCACCAACGGACTGTGCAAGAAGTGCTCTAAATAAAATATTTTTTACAGAATTGTTATGATTCGAAAACTTGAATGTGAAAATAATGGTGTCAATAACTGAACTAAAAGTTAGAGAGTTATTTTTAATACAAGAACATGCTACTACCAACTATACAATAACTAAAGGCTCCCGTCTACATGGAGCTTTTTTTCCGCTTTTGAGGCCAAGACGCGAAGGAGCAATAAGGGCGACACTGCCACGCGCATCAAGTGCGCCATCGCCGCTAAGCGCAAGCCTCTGAACTGACGTGCAGGGTTCTCGTCGCACTGCGTGTGCCTATGGGACGGACTTTCAGCGGTGACCCTTTTATTTTATTTGGTGGAAAAAACTGTAGGAAGGTTCACTACAGGGCTCTTGAATAGTTTTGTATACAGGATGATTCTTAAATCACGGGACAAACATTGAGAGGTGGCAGAGCTCACCAAAACAAACAATTGTTGTATAGGAATATATGGGCGGAAGTGACGCGTTGAGGCACAAACACAAAAACATAACACATTAACGGAAACATAAAATGTTCATTAGCAGCATACTTAACGAATGATTCCGTACAGAAAATGTTAAAACAGTTGCTGGAAATGTATCCACCAACAGTCACGCTTGCTTGGCGACCTCTACATATGGCGTGATTGGCTGGCAATGGTGGCGTGCGTGAAATACCCGGCGTATTTGAATCTGTTCGCCAATCACTCCACCGACGCTACCAAGCTTGCATTACTGTCTGTGGTAGCAATTTTGAGCGATTATTATAAACATTGCTGTAAAAAGGCATTTAGCGGCGACGTTGTAAACAAACAATGTGTTGCATTTCATGGGTTATTTTTGTGTTTGTGCCTCAACGCGTCACTCCCGCCCATATATTCCTATACAATAATTGTTTTTTTTAGTGAGCTCTACCACCCCTCAATGTTTGTCCCATGATTTGGAATCATCCTGTATGTGACCCCTATATTGTGTTTCTAAAGCGCGGGATGTCTTGAAAGCACTCAGCAGCCCTAGCCTGAAGGGTGTGATCTTTTCGTAGATCAGCTCATTGGACGCACGATTAATAGTTTCCAACATACTGTAACGCAGTTCAAGCACCAGGTAGGCAGGCGCCTTAATGTACAGTGATTAGGTTTATCTGAGAATGTTTTGCGCCAGCTTTTGTCATTCACATCCTTTAAATGAAGGATGTAATGACAATCGGTAGGCATGTCAAGTCAAATTAATAAATAAAATTTTTTTACCTAGAAACAACGCGAGCTATTCTTCTTAACGTCTGTCAATAAGAGCAAATAATCTAGCATTTTCTGGGCAGAGAGGACTGGAGAATATCGGTGATATCAGACGAGGCAAGTGGCGAGGTACGTGTGTGGTTTGTCACTTGGTCAGAGANGAGGACTGGAGAATATCGGTGATATCAGACGAGGCAAGTGGCGAGGTACGTGTGTGGTTTGTCACTTGGTCAGAGAGCCAGCCAATCTAACATAACCTAACCTAACGTAACCTAACATAACCTAACCTAACTTAACTTAACGTCACCTAACCTAACCCATCTTAACCTAATCTAACATAACCTAACCCAACCTAACATAACCTAACCTAACACAACCTAACCTAACATAACCTNCATCTTAACCTAATCTAACATAACCTAACCCAACCTAACATAACCTAACCTAACACAACCTAACCTAACATAACCTTACCTAACATAACANCAACCTAACATAACCTAACCTAACACAACCTAACCTAACATAACCTTACCTAACATAACATAACCTAACATAACCTAACCTAATGTAACCTAACCTTACATAACCTAACCTAAAATAACCTAACCTAAGATATACTAACCTAACATAACCTAACCTAACCTAACCTGGGTGGCTGCCAGTCCCCAGGTCCTTTGTCTGTAGTCTTAGTCAATTTATTTAACTGGATGGAATCCCATTTATTTCTTATTATTTCTTTTGTAACAAGTCATTTACGGCATGAAGCAGTTGCGCAGTTGTAAATATTCATTCCTGGTGAGTGTAATTAAATTAGATCTCACCGGGATGATGAAGGGGGCTGCAACAAATTGGCTCTTACAGACACACATTACATATACATACGCTAGCGAACTGGCCCGGCTTCGCCCGGGTACAATTGAATTTTACACTGATACACTAATAAATGAACAGGCAAAAGACAATTCATTCATGTGAAAATATAATTAAAAAATTATACTATGTTGGTCTAGGTTTTTAACTGATTTCGGCAACCCAAAAGGAAGGAAATATTTTTTATCCGATACCCAAGAAGTAGAGTATTGTTTTTGGAGTTTATCTGTGCAACTATTGCGTAGTTAACACATTTCCGCTTTCCAGCGTCGATGTATGAAAATAAAAACGCGAGTTTCATCAAGTTGTAGCTTTAGAAAAAAGTGTACCTAGGTACTACTTTTTCCGCTTTACTGAGGGATCTTAATCGATGACAAAAGTTAAGCAACGTTCCCAGTTGCACACATTTGGAAGGGTGACCGATTAGTGGCATAACATCTGAGCGCTTCCGGGCTTCGGAGGAATACGTTAAATATTCAGCCCTGGTTGTTATAGACTGATAGCAGTCTTTAAGCCATTTCAGAGATCCTTGGGCGGCCTGAAAAACTCTGACAACAGAGAAAAAAATATTTGATCAAGTTCCCAACCATTGCCGAATTACGTTTTGTTGTTTTTCCACAGAAATCGTACAATTTCCCGCGATAAAAAGTAAACCATGTCCTATTCCAGGACCTGAAGTATCTACATATCAAATTTTAAGAAAATCTGTTCAGCCGTTATAGAGCTGAGTGCTTCCAAACACACACACACACACACACACAGACTTTCGCATTTATAATATTGGTACCACAGGATATATACTCTGAGGAGCCAAAAAACTGGCATAGGCGTGCGTATGCAAATAACAGAGGTATAGAACCAATCAGAGTAACGCGATGCGGTCGGCAGTGCCTCTATGAGACACCAAGTGTCTGGCAAAGTTGCTAGGTCGGTTACGGCTGCTACAACGGCAGGTTATCAAGATTTAAGTGAGTTTGAACGTGGTGTTATAGTCGGCGCACGAGAGATAGGACATTGCATCTCCGAGGTAGCGATAACATTTGGGTGTTTCGCGTAAGACCATTTCACGAGTGTACCGTGAATATCGGGAATCCGGTAAAACATCAAATCTTCGACATCGCTGCGGCTGGAAAAATATCGTAAACGAACGGGACAAATGACGACTGACGAGAATCAATAAAATGTGACATATGTGCAACCCTTTATCAAATTAGCGCATATNAGTGTACCGTGAATATCGGGAATCCGGTAAAACATCAAATCTTCGACATCGCTGCGGCTGGAAAAATATCGTAAACTAACGGGACAAATGACGACTGACGAGAATCAATAAAATGTGACATATGTGCAACCCTTTATCAAATTAGCGCATATNACAAATGACGACTGACGAGAATCAATAAAATGTGACATATGTGCAACCCTTTATCAAATTAGCGCATATTTCAATGCCTCCTGCATACCTTCAGACATTAGTCGAATCCATGACACATCGTCTTGCGGCACTTTTGCGTGTTCACGGGGGCCCTACACGATATTAGGTACGTGTACCAGTTTTTTTGGCTCTTTAGTGTACGCACACACACACACACACATATAGATATATATATACACACACACACACGTTAGTAGTTTAGGCCAGTTCCCCGGTAGGCTTGTAGCCTGAAACGACATGTAGAGTGGAAACGAATATATTTTTTTTTTTTAATTTTAAACGCATTAGAGACCTTTTTGCAATTTTTTTTATGAAATCGTTTGAGATGTAAGTGTTTTCCAGTTAAATAATCTTCATTTATGTAATTTTATTTGTATCATTCGGACTGAAACGTTTTCAATCAAATCTCAAATTTGTTTTCCGATTCTTTTTTGTTTAAATACAATTAAATTTTCGATATTCCTGTAACTTATTTGTCTTTTCAGTTTTTTTTATTTTAGTTTTTAACATTTTTTAGATTGGATTGAATGGATTGATTGTGTTAAAAAAACCGTTATGTATGGTTTCCTTCAAAGGACAACGACGGAGTAATAAATGGATGAAATTCTGTTCAGCGGCTTTCCGACCGGAACGACACAACAAGAGAACAAAAATGTACGCAGATTTACGGACTTTTCTAAGTTCTCTCTATTCTCGTATTTGTGTTCATAATTTTTTTTTTTTTCGCAATATGTTACATTTAGTATAGCGATCGACTTAAAGTTCTGTGGTGCAACCACAGCTCGATCAAGTGACCTTGAGAATGATCGATATATAAATATATTAATATTGCCAATTTGATTTAAAAACCGTATGAAAGAAGAAACANAGACCTTGAGAATGATCGATATATAAATATATTAATATTGCCAATTTGATTTAAAAACCGTATGAAAGAAGAAACATAATACAGTGGCGAACAACGTAAATATTTCCATTTTAATTTTACTTTTACACGTGGAACTAGTTTTTCTATTTACGCTGGTAGCATTGCATAGTGTATTGCAGTAAGTTACAAGATTAAAAAAATATATATCGATTTTCTGAGCTTGTGTGGCATCTGCATGACAGAGTACTGTTAAGGCTTATTTTCACGCAGCTAACGATGCTTAGCCATGCCGAAACTACGATAAATCCGGAAGAATATTAATGTTTCCTTGCAACCAAACATTCAAACTCCGATCTGTATACTTCGAAAGTGATAACTGCTAGCACCATCAGGAATTTTTCATTTGTTCTGCGAGTTGTTACTAACTAGCTTTTCAGNCTTCGAAAGTGATAACTGCTAGCACCATCAGGAATTTTTCATTTGTTCTGCGAGTTGTTACTAACTAGCTTTTCAGTTAACTCGTACTTGAAAGTATTTAGGGACGTAGCTCAATAATGACTCATGATTCGGTAGAGCACAACAGTATTTGATGAGGTTTTATTACATGAAGATTATACAGTTGCTATTTAAATGACTATTGATCGGGGGAGCTTTAAATTTAATTTAAGATTATTATTATTTGCAGTTAATTGACTCCATTTTATTTAAACCTAATTCGGAAAGTCATCACCTTGTTGCAGCCGGAGGCTGATTCTGCGAGACGGTTAACGCCGGCCGGACACACCCATCTTCCTGGTCTGCTTCGCTGGTCGGGTCGCCCAAAGGACTAAAGACGAAAGACGCTCGTTCCGGGTGTTACGCCGGCCTATATCAAGCGCGTGGTTCTGCGGCCCCGCTCAGTGACCGGTGGAGGGGATTTCTGCAACTGGCTTCTTTCACAAGGATCGACGACCAAATGTTGACGTTGCAATCCCGCTCGTTTCCAGGTTTATTGTTTGAAGGTGTGATCAGGCAAGCCGTTCAGCTAAGGCCTGATCACACCATTACGGAGTGAAGAGGTCATAAATCTGCTGAAACAACGTCCGTGGGGGGGGGTGGGGTGGTGGTGTTTATCAGCTTCCAGGTTGCACCGGAAGCGCATTTATAGACGTTGATTGAAAACATCAAAACACCGGAATCCAATTCGGTAAGTCCCGTACCTAGCGGAAGAAATAATATGTTTTTTATATGTACTCTTATTCCGTCCGTAGTCGCACGAACGTCTGCTGTCAGTAACATCTTGACAAGGAACTATTTTTATTGGTCCCGACATAAGATGGAGCATTATACTAACATTAGTTCAACTTCAAACTTAACATTGGTTCTTTCCAATGCCTAAATTTGCATTGTTATACATGACAGAAAATTAAGAGCCAGAAAATTAATGATTGTGCTGGCATTCAAGAGAGTTCTATCTTGATGCAAGGGGTATCCGTAAGGATTTACAGACATCACTGTTAGAAAAATTGTACACAAAATAACGGAAAATAGCGGTTACAAATGATCCAGACGTCTCCTTTAAATTACGGTCTCTTAGTTTTTTTTCAATAACGCCCTCTCCGTAAATTTCACACAAATCTCCTTAAATTCACGGAACGTGTCCACAAACTTTCGACTTTTTTTTTATTTCCTCTTAAAAAAGGGGGATAACCAAAAATAAGTTTTACTTTCTTTATGTGGGTGACTCGCTGTGTATAAAAATGACTATAAAAAATATTAACATTTGGTCTGGTGACAAGATTTTAACTGAAAATTTAAGTGGACCTTCACTAAATCCACTCACCTACAAAGATTTCACGAAAATTGATGTTGTAAAACTGGATTTATACAAAATTATGCACGTACCTCTTAATTTCTAGTAATGTTAAAGAGTTTGCGATTTCATTTTTATTTTTGTATTGTATTTTCACGGTGTATAAGGGAGAAATTAAGAATAATTAAATGCTTAGTCTTGTAGTGGGATTTGAACAAAAATCGAAAAACTAACATTCAATATCTCGCAATACTCACCTACCACATATTTTCATGAAATATCTCGTAAATATGGATTTTACAGGAAAGTGACGAACGTGCCTGCCTTAGTTTCAAGCCGTGTTAGAGCGCTTGCTATATATGTGAGGGTACAAAAAAATGTTTTATCTTCGTTATGTGCGTGTTTCACTGTGTATACAGAACGTTTTGTCCTGTAGCAGAATTTGGAACAACAATTAACGAATTGGTATTCCATAAGTGGTTTGCCACTCACCCACTACTATTTTACACGAAGTAGTATTTTAAAAATGGGATTTTGTACGCTTCAGGTATCATCGGCATTGTCCGTGTCTCGAAATCGAAGCCGTAAGAATACGAAGAGCATCCGTGTTTTATATTTACGGAGATCATTTCCGTTATTTGTCATTGTGGAGTGCCTTTCCGTAAGTCAACTCTACATCTCCGTAAATGTTTCTGTAAATCTACAGAAATTTCTAACAGTGAAAGAAATCCGCCTTGCTTTCCGTGTACAGAAGATCCGAACTTGAATCGGCAAGTATTACAACCAACTCGGTGACCCTATAAGGCATATGTCAGAACGTAAATAAATTTGCATAACAATTTTTAGGGATTTTTTATTTTAAAATTTAAGATTAAAACTTTACCAAACGCGACAGCAGTCCCTACCTTGCAGTTTAGAAGAAAAAGTAGCCAGAACAAATTCATTATCTGGTTTTCTCGTGAGTGAGTGAATTAAGTAATTTGGGCGTGAGTATGGAGCAGCACCGGAATGAAGAGGCTGAAGAAACGGGATATCCCCGAGAAAACCTTCCGACCAGCGGCATCGTTTGGCACGATTCCCGCCTAGAATCGAACCCGGTTCGCCTAGGATGGATGCGAGTAGTCTAACCACTATACCACCGTGACCCCTGGTTTTCTCGTGAACTTTAACGGTCAATTAAATGAATATCATCGAATTAAATACACGACTCCTGATAACTAAATGTATTTTACGAACATTTTCCGCGTTCGGAGTTGATAACTTCTCTTACGTTTACGGGTGCGGAGACGAATGCGTTACGTTGTAAATAAAGATCTCAGTGTGTTGTGTCCATCTCCTGATACGTATCTGAATGCGTGTTACTGTATAGTGTGCTTATTGAGTTCGCTGGTTCATGCGACAGTGTGTGTTAGTCTCGTGGGAGACCGTGCGTTCGATTGCAGTTGTTAGCACTATGGGATGTTTTACAAGTTTATTTTCCCCCCGCAAACGCTTTTGTAGTTTTCTAAGTAAACCTCGCAATTGGTTTACTCGTTATATTGTTGCTACGCGCGGTCGCTTCATCTCCGTGCCCTTCCCCCTTGCACCAGGAGGGCTCAGTGGTTGGTTCGACCCTCCACGAGATCACGTCACCGGTTCCCTGTGGAAAGGTTGGGTGGCAGTTCCGCTAATCCTGCTTGACTTATCACTAACCGGACGAGAGAGCGCCTCTCTATTGGTCCTTACGAACCACCATTTTCTCAGGTCACAGTCGTGTTGCCAACACCAATAATAAAAGGGGAATTTTTTCATTTTTAAATAAAAATTGTAAACTTAGGAAGAAACAAAATATTGTCCCTGAATTTATTAATGCTAGGTGACTAGAAAAAAATAATTTCACTTTTATTACATAGCAAATTGCACAACGACAATTCTGTGACTTCACGCGATCGTTGCACAGTTGCCGCCCTGCTCCAATTGATGGTTTGTGCCTTGCTCGCTGTTATGCTAAGAGAGGTCGTCGATGATGAATTAATTTGTAAGAAGGACGTTGCAAATAACAAGGAGTTTGAGAAAATGTGGAGTCGCCAGTATTCAATGCCTAATTGTAGAAATTATTGCAAGTCAACATCCAAAATAATGTATACCAGTTTCCAACAGGGCAAATAATATAAAAACCTTAAAATCAAAGTCGCATAGACAACTATTACCTTTGAGAAGTTTGTTTCCTTCAAGGTAGGCAATAATACATAACTTTTCTTCGTACTGATGTCCGTTGACAAATGTTATTCTGTTGGCAATATAAGTGTGACGTGTTGACAATTTGTAGCTCAGAACAAGAGCCCCGACGTGATACACTTCAATGTTGCCTCGCTGTTTAGTTGCTATGCGAACGGGACTAATATTGCCCCTGCACGGCGCAAGAGTCGACAACATGGAGCCACTGCGCGAATTTTCTGGTCATCACCTCCCTCGGCGCGACTCGTGGTGTAAATAATATTCTGGGCCAGGCTTCCTCAGCTTATATATAAGCCTCGTCGTGCCTCTGTGTTGTACGATGACGTGATACGACAGCGCGCTGACGAGTGAAAGCAGTGTGCGACAATCAGGAGAGCAGAGAAGAGTATATATCAGCTGGACTGAGAGAAAGTAAGGCTCGTTGCACGAGAGACGGGCATTTGAAAGCTGCAAGTGCATGACGGGGGAAACTACGATCGGATATTTGTAATTAATGTGTGGAGAGTATCTGTCTGTAAACAGTATAGAGACTGTGGCCAGGACATTTTTTTTCCATTTGTGTTAAAATAAAAATTGAGTACGCTGAAAAATATAGTAAGTGTTAATAGTATGTTATAGGCTATTCACGGTGAAGTGAGCACTTTCGAAAGCCCTCTCATTTGGAATAGTAATCAATACATATGTTTGATTTTATTCTTTGACGTTGACTTCCGGGCGCGGTGGAATATGCACACTTACATGGCAATATGTATTTTAAAAAGTCGGTTAAAGGATAGAAAATATCTGAAAGGAAATTTAACTAGGTCCTCAAAAGTGCGCACTTTACCGTGAACAGTTGTATTTTGCAAATAATATAAATATGTGTATTTAAATATTTTAAATAAATTATGTTATCAGTTTCAGTTTGTTTTTTGTTTTATTAATACATTCATCGCTTACGAACAATGATACATCCTGAGTAATTTGTTTCAGTATTATGGTTAACATATGCCCATGGAAGGAAACGAAAATTGACTATAAATACTTAAAAGGGTGTTTACATTTAAATGAGTACTTTTTAAATAATCGCGTTGGAACTACATTTCTCATTATGTTTTATCTCGCCACCTGTGAAATTGAATTTTCCATTTCTTGCGTCAGTTAAGTTAAACTCCGAAAATTTTTAGCAGAGAACATTTACTCCCAATATGCTAAGTATTACCATTAAATACGTAAAAAAAAAAAAACTTTATGAGTTTGGTGTCTAGAAACTTAAAAATTTTGCTAGTAATACAAAGTTAGGTAGTTAGATCATCGAACGACTTTTCCTGTGAACTACTTCTAGTCTGCGTGTCCTTGAAAATATGTGAAGTTTAAACGAGGAATTTTTTCCAAGGTCACTTAAAAAATTGCTTAGTTTTCCACTTACTACACATTCGATTTGTAAATAGTGAAATTAAGAGCGTAACCCCGGTACTTTTCGGACCAAAAGCCTGGTATATAACACTACGACGTTTATTCTGAAATCGTAAAGAACGCAAATCGCACGTTTTTGTGGTTAATTTTGTAAAATACCCAGCTCTCTCAGTAAAACACGTTATTTGAGGTCCTTCAGTGCCTTGGAAAACGTCCAGCGCGTTCCACGCGAGCGCCTCCGCTGAAACCGTAAATAATTGTTTGTGTGCGAAATTGGGCGTTCCTTCGCCATTATCCGTACACAAAAAAAACGAGTTTATGCTGGCGTAAGTCATATATAATTGAGCGAGTGTCGTTAAACCCGGTTTTAAAACGGAATTCTCTCTTCCGCCCCGTTGTTTACGGCTGCGCATTATGGCGATGTGTTTCCGGTTTCCTCCATCTGCATATTTTTATTCTAGTAGCAAGGCTTCCAGCAGGATATTTCGCATCACAAACGGCGTCTTCCAAAATCGTGCATTTTACTTAATGTTTATCATCCATTATTGACACAAGCATGATAAATTCAACGCATGAATAAACCTGCTATATTTTTTCTTATTCTTGATTCTTAGACATTAAAAAAAAAAGTTTTTCGCGTCCTCAAACAAGTTTATATTCTCAATTTATCTTCCAAAGCTTATAACCTTTTTGGACAGCCATGGCGGTTCAAAGGATGTTTTCATGTTAAAAAGGAAATTTGTAAAATTGTAGCAATTAAATCTTAATAATATGCAGGGGTGCGGAATGAATTATTATTTTCGTATCATATAGTTTAGAGAAATTATTATAGTTTGACATCTGTTTTGCTTTATATCACACTGCACTGTTGCCGATCGCGTTTTAGTTTCGTTTAGTTTCGTTTCTTTGTGGTTCTCTGCGGAATGTACACTTCTGAACTCGACCTCTTAAGAAGTCCTTGCCTTTAATTGCTCATATTTTTACGGACATAGAGTATGGCCTGCTCTTAATTAAGTTTCGCAGTAATATAGGAAAAGTATTACCTATATCTTAACTTTGTTTAAAAAGCAAAAATACGTTTTATTTTAGGCAAATTCAGTTAATAATGGGAATTTAATATCTTATTTACATTCGATGCGGAAAACTGGCCAATGGGATATATATATATATATTTTTACATATATCAGAAGAGAAAACAAACAGGAAGAAAAGTAACTTCTAGGCAAAGTTTTCAAATTTGGTCAGTTTGGTTCATCTCGTTCCGACCCTCGGACTTTCCAAATCCGCTGAAGAAAGTAGATCTCACGTCGAATTCACGAGTGTCACGATGGAAAAAAAAGAAGAAGACGGAATTGTTTGCGAGGGTTAAAAAATAAATGCAGACGCTGGGTCACGAACCTGGGGAGAGAAAGTTTCGTAGAGGGGATGACGTGCTGTTCGCGTGTGTGTGAAGGAGCCGAGGGTGGGGAACCGGAAGAATTTATGACGGCATTAGCGAGCGACGCGCATTTTCGGGCGTCTCGGAGATCTCTTGTTCCACGTCGCCGCCATTGTCGCTGGAAGCCCCCACCAGGAGCAGATGAGAGAGAAAGCCCCTGGGAGTTTTGCGAGGGCGTGAAAGGCCGGGTGGAGTTTAAGGCACAATGGACCGTGCAAGGACGTCGTTTGGAAGGGAAAGGGTCGCTCTGGCCTCTGTTGAGTCACTCTTCTGGGGTCGCCGACGTTCCCCTCTCAAGAGACAGACAACTCGTGTGACCGCGCGTCGAAGGGGCCACATCTGCGAGATCCTATTATTCCAGCCACTCGGAGTGGGCATCAGCCCCTCTTACCCACCCACCCCCTTCTCTTCCCTAGATACTCCGCAGGACACCACGCCTTGCGACCAAGGACTTCACGTCTGCGTCTGCTGACCTTTTCTCCTTCCCCCTCTGAGGATGCCATCAGGAAGTATCACGAAGGGTTTACTGCATATGAAGGACACTCCCTTGGTACAGACCGTCTCGAAAAAAAAAAAAACCAATGTCGAGTTTGAGAAAACTAAACTTTTATTTTGGGCGTTAACAAGGCATATGTTCTAAAATATGTATTGCTTGACTTTTCTTGCTAGCATGATTTCTGTAACCATTCGCAAGAGAAATCTTGTTATTTCTCGCCGGCTGTCACTAATAAAAAATTAAAAAAGACGGTAGAGATGCATTAGTTTATGCAATGCCATGCGAAAAAAATTTCGTTAAACATTCTTAAATGGAAATTATAGCAAAAATAATGACAATCCAAGATGGCTGGGACGGATTCCGCTCAGATCTCGCTCTGTCACATTTCTTTGGGCACTGGCTTCATGGTTTCGACTGAAAACCGCCGTAGAGTGAATATGGGGTAGGGCGATCTCGCTGGGTTCGTAGAATCAGTCTTCGTGTCCCAACATCGAGCTGCTTCTCTGCCAACGTGGCCATCATAATCGACGTTGATGGGTTTTGATATTATAACACTTTTCAGTAAACAAGCACTTACAGATGTTTATATACTTACTCTGGGCAGTTTGTAATGCAGTTTGATTCAAATCGGCGCTTGAATGTTTAAAATTAAGATAAAAACCAACACGTTCGTCAATGTTGCCCACGTGGCTATTGACAGTTGTGTTGTTTCTGGGTGGGTCGATGTTGGGTACTGGCACAGAAGACAGAGATTCGGTCTACTTCATCTTCAGTCCATGGAAATCCCACTCTCTTAACATACTACGAAATCCCCACGCCGTAGTTGCCTTGCTCCAAACGTANACAGATTCGGTCTACTTCATCTTCAATCCATGGAAATCCCACTCTCTTAACATACTACGAAATCCCCACGCCGTAGTTGCCTTGCTCCAAACGTATGCGAACGGTGGAAAAATACGTAACCCATAACACGTGTCGATCGTAATGTTTCTACGTAGTGTGACACATTTGCATGAGACGTGAGATCAACCGTACTCGACCCAGACGCGCAGGAGAGAGTGGGTTGGCNTCAATGTTGCCCACGTGGCTATTGACAGTTGTGTTGTTTCTGGGTGGGTCGATGTTGGGTACTGGCACAGAAGACAGAGATTCGGTCTACTTCATCTTCAGTCCATGGAAATCCCACTCTCTTAACACACTACGAAATCCCCACGCCGTAGTTGCCTTGCTCCAAACGTATGCGAACGGTGGAAAAATACGTAACCCATAACACGTGTCGATCGTAATGTTTCTGCGTAGTGTGACACATTTGCATGAGACGTGAGATCAACCGTACTCGACCCAGACGCGCAGGAGAGAGTGGGTTGGCACGGTGGTAACCCAATGGATGTTCAGGAGGACCCGGTTTGGATTAGGCCCTGTGAGTCCGAAAATCCTGATTTCGACTTTACGTGGTTTCCCGAAGTCACACCGTACGAATACCGGGATGGTATTACATAACTACATGCCGTTACTGATTCCTTTCCCGTTCCAGCTTCTCCGAGGAATTTATTTAGTCTCTATAATCACCTCGCCGTCGACAGGACGTCAAGTCCTCGCTACCTGCGTACACAAATAGCACGCCACAGAATGTGTCCCGATCATAAACGCCTCACTCTAGACGTTTATGAATGGAGGAATATACGTTAGCAGTAACATATATTAAAAGTAATATTTCTACGTAATTTGATGCGTTTGTAAGAGACGCGCGAGTTGTGAGTGTGGAACATCAGTCGTGCGTACAGATACGCACAGATGACGATTTATTTTCCAGCACAAGCAGACCCCACTTCAGACGATAAAGAAGTAATTGAGTCAGTAAGGTAGTGTTTAGCTCTGGTCATGTCTTGCCTACTACAAGTACTGGTCATAAAAAAATTATTATTTAATATTTCAACGAAAAGTCTTTAAATTATACAGACATCACGATGAATAATAAAAATTTACTCAGTTACCGAAATGATATAGCTCACACTGAAATAAGATTATATGAGTAATTTCATGAAACTTTAAAAATTATAAGTACATTTTTTTAACAATTTTTAAAAATGCTCAAAATGAAAAATAATATGCCGATTTATGATTTATGGCAATTAACGGTTTTTTTTGTATATCATGTTTTGCTATGAATTGTTAATATTAATCAAGACATGGCTTTTCAGGTACTCTAACTAAATTATCTATCAATGTTTTCGTTTATTTTATTTTTGTACGTCCTGAAAACACGTTAACTCTGGTTTTGTCATGCCAATATGCCAAAACTATGTGATCTACTATTTTTTATGTTAGTAGACAGTACTTAGTAACATCTACAAGTTCAACGGTATTTCTTAAATATATATTAATGAAATTTTGCCGACCAGCGCCTATCAATACAGACGTTAACAGCTTAGTGCCAATTCATTGCATCAATGTGTCAGTCGTACATTGACTGTACATTAAAATGGTCATGTGTACAGAAGTGTACAGATTGTGAATGTTGTAATTTTCCACATCTTCGATAGTCATTAATTCGCATGTTCTTTCGCACGTATATAGCTCATAAATTCTGGCGTCTTTTATGTATACATGCTGTAAAAATACGACTTTTTCTCGAGAAACGTAGAAATAATTCGTTTACAGCCGCCACTTTTACTTCCGTTTTGTTAGATGAGCTAGAGAAGAAATTTTATTTACGGCAGTTCTGATCCATGATTTATAGCGTAGACCGTATCGACTCTAATAAGATATAATAAAATATTTCTACCATTCAATTAGCTAACGGAGTTTGCTTACACAGAAACAATTTTACTTCATCATTCTTTATTTACTATATTATTTTAGTTTTACTACATCTCATTTTTTTTTGTAATAATATTGCTGACTGGCTAATAATGCCTGGATAGGATATATAAACACCAAACAGTTTTTTTGCGGTTTGGATTTGTGGGAAAACAACACCAAGAATTGATTTCGCTCAGGAACGGAGTATGCATCTACGAACACACTCCCCTCTCACTCGTTTACAGTTGTTTTTTTTTTACGCCGGTCTCTGACATCGGTGCTGAACGCGAGTGCCTTCCAAGAAATTAACTTCGACAAACACTGGAAAAAAGTGTTTTCCATAATTCCATCTGCACAAACAAGGTCACATGCACTGCAGTGCAGGAGACGGGATATTTGTAGGAAATTCAAGAAATTATCGATTTATAGTTCAACGAAATCCATAACGAATAACGGTTTCTTAGCCTCCTTTTTTATTGGAAAGTTTTGTCGCGTCTTGGTTGTATATATAAGTCTGTTATTGAGATGGATATCCTACGAGACATGTTATATGTCAACAAATTTAGTGAAAAAACTNGAGACATGTTATATGTCAACAAATTAAGTGAAAAAACGTTTTGGAGATAAAACTAGATTTCGCATACTTAGTGACATATTTAGTTTTGGTTAACACTGGATTGACGGATACCAGTAAGAAAATAAATGTTCTGCAAAACAAACACGCGACAATATGAAACAGATAAGGAGGATAATTAATTACTCCAAATATTTTACATAAGTAAAATTTCATAATTTTATTAGCTACAAATAATTAAAACACAATGGAAAATATAAACATCATTTTTCAAAGTTTTGAACTTGCTCTATTTTAAGTACGTTTGATGTTTAGTATCTTTGCTATTAATTAAACCGCTTCGTAGAAAAATATTCATAAATGTGTACAACAGAGTGTTATAGTGGAATGTATGAAGGAGGTACAAACATCGTAACATACTGTCAATATAATTTTATTATCGCGCTACTAAGAGGGGCGTGAGAAAAACTACGCCTTAGAGATGGCCGATAACGTTTGACTTAGAAGGGAACACTTTCGGCAGAGCCCAGCAGTGAAGTTCGCCATGTGGCATCGTGTCTAACTTTCATTCGGTAAGTCACGTGTTTTAATCCTGGAGGATGCGCTGGGGAAAAGTGCATTCCTAGCTACATTACGAACATATCCCCTACTGGAAAAAATATGAGATGCACTGTCATTAAACTCATGTCTTCGGTGTGGATCAAAAATAAAATATGAAGCTTAGTTGTGTGTGCTTAATCATCTGTTAAACATTTTATTTCATAATGCAACAGAAGTATTAGGGACGTAGAGCCTATATTTATCAGTTTTGTTATAAAGGAGTACAATGTTCCGTATTACAGTTATATACTAGGAATCCTTCGACTCTCAATTGTTTCGCCCAGCGATGTTCAAGTCGAAGAGTTGCGGAAGTTTGTCCTCTTATTGAGGGTTAACAGCACGTGGGTCCGGGGTAATACTGTGACGCTTTCAAGGCAAAGCGATAAGGGCGACAAAAATACGTGCCCCTGGCGCCCCTGGCGCCCAGTTGCCCCTACGCACAAGGAACTGCAACGGCGGGGTGAAGTGCTACCGTCGTGGCCCTTTCCATTGCAAATTAGATATCTAGCATCTGGACTTTATAACACGCGATGAAAGCCCACGTACGTAGCTACAACGGCATGGTCTTACTTTCCTCCCATTTCTTAGTTCTTAGGAAAACTGCGCATTCAAGCTCTAAAAATTCGATTTTAACCGTTTTCCCTAGGTTAGGTTAGGTTAGGTTTTTTTTTTACCGTTTTCCCAATTTTTCTTTTCTTTGATTACACTTAATATGACAATAATGTAACATTTCGCCCTTAGATTATAAGTTTTCAGCCTTTCTGGCAAAAAAAAAAATGTTTTCTCAGGACATTTGTATGTTGACGTATGCGTTAACGCCCAAACAACGAAAGTACATAATATATGTCCGGCCTCTTTTAACTTTTTAAGTTGTCTATCGCAATCGTGAGAGCGCGCGCCATTGTAAATATACGTTCATACGTTGTGCCAGAAAAATAAATAGAATTTATTTCGGAGACCTTGATGAAGTATTGAATATTTTTCTTTCTCCGGCGTATCACCGTTTTCAAATCTGGAGATTTCTTGTTTTAAAGCTGACGTTTCAGAAGAACCTGTAGTCAGCGCTGCCGCCAAAACGTAAACCTTCGCGCGTGTGTTGTCCTTTCGCTGCAAAGACCCGACGTGTTTGTCGACCTAAACTTTTTTTTCCCGGTGGAGTTCCGGAAAGTGACGCAAACATGGAAAGACGCGTTGGCACTTTCGCTGAGAGCAAGGACGACTCTATTCGCGTGGCGGACAGACAGACAGAGAGTTCTTCGATCCCGCCCTCTCTCTGAGAAGATCCGCGTGGTACAGGGAGGAGGGGAGTCGAGAAGCCAGCCCCGCTTGCTTAGGCTGGGAAAGCAGAGATAAGTGGCTGCTAGGAGGAAAGTTATAACAAGGAGCCAGGACGAAGGAGGCAGGTGTCCCCCCCTCCCCGTCTCTTCCTCCGCGTCGAGGGAGCTTGTCATCTCGCGTCTGGGGGAATCACTGAACGCTCGCGTGTTTTTACGCGGTATCTACCAACCAGATCTTCCGTGAAGGAATGGATGTTCGGTGGGGGAGGACTAAGGGTGAAGGGGTTGGAAGAGGGACCAGCAAGGATCTGGTGGGGGAGGGATCTTCTGCCGGCGGACCGAGACCTGAATCCTTAAAGAAGTTCGGGGATTCCCGAGCTTTTGACGGGCCGTTTGTTCGGTACCCACGCCCCGTCTTTTTTGAAAATTCTCGACTGCGGTGAAGATGCCCTTGCTCGTCCCCTCTTCCCCTCTTCTTCTTCCTCGACCCACGCGAAACCTCCATCCCCTTACCCCCCTCAAACCATCTCATAACGTGAATCAGCCCACGTGAGCCATGGTGGTAACGCCAGGAACCCCCCCTCTCTTTCCGGGGCCCAAAAGGGCGAAGCATATTCTTTTGAAAACTTTAATTTATGTAAAAAAATTCTGTTGTAAGAGAAGAGGGATGAAACTACGGAACGACAGAAGAAGAAGAAAAAAATATATAAAAGACTGAACATTCCCGGGATAATGCTTTGGAAAACCCGTGCCGCTTCACGGGGCGGTATTTTATTGCTGGCGTCAAACGTTGAGACGTTGACGTAAATCCGGATGATGGTATCTGAAGGATACACCTTTCCTTCCCGCAGCTTTTTTTGTGGTGACCCTGATTTAATCTGACAAATTATTGAATTTTTTATAAAAAGCGTCTGTTCGAAACTTACTTCTTCCCGGTTACGTGACGGTCAACACTAAACTATTTTAAATCTTTCTAGGAACCTGCGAGACTTCTTGTAACATCGTAAAACGCAGCATGTGATGTGTCCGATATTTTTTTTACGCGGGCAGCTACTTTAAAGTTTTTTTATATAACCTGCAGAGTTGCGGTGTCAACTCTTAATCATGATTATGTGAAAGTCGAAGAACTTGCTCAGGTACTTTCAGTTTCTCAAATAAAGACATACCTACCATATCTAAAGGACTGCGATTAAAAATCGCAACGCGTTCGACTAGAATGTTCAGTTCAGTCACACTATATTAATTATTTTACATGCAGTCAATTAATAAAATCTGTAAATTTAAGAATTGATTAAATTCTTAAAAAAAAGGGTACTTGAAGAAATTTATATAGCGTATGTAGTTAAGATTTTTTCAAAATCAAATATGCTACATATGACACTGCCTGAAGCATAATCTGAGTGGTGATATTCCAGAACACATGTTGATAAAATCATCATAAATAAAATATTTGATTAATGAAAGTTTGTGATTTATTTCCCAAAATGCCTGAGTTAAAATATAAATTAAAGTGAACTGCAAAACGAATGTGCCACAGAATGATGATATATTTTTAACAGTTTTCTGCCTGGTTTATGTGAAATTTTTAATTTTGTTATGTTTATTTACAATTTCGCTTGTTTNCAACTTCTATAGTTGGTGCGTAAACGCCAAATGTAAGTGCACACCATTAAGAACTTATAAACGTATGCTTATTGACTTATTCGGTATTGCCACCCAGACCCTTATAATCCTATGGTTTATTATAGCAACATCGATCATGAAGGTCGCCTGGTTTCCAAAAATAACTTACTTTTTCAGCCACAATCATGAAAGTTTTAAGACGATTTTGTCCTTTTTGTTAGGGTCTATCAAAATATGCGAACAAAATAAAAGCGAGTGACGTAAAGTACTATTTATAGACTACAAAATTTCAATTAGCAAACAACAGAACCGTATGTGAAATTACTGAACTGAAATTTGGCACTTGCACAATTATTTATTTTTAAGTTAAACGTACTTAACGAATAGCAATAACCTTAAGTGTAGAGGCATAGGTAGTACCAACACAAATTTATCAAAATAAAATTGCCAGAAAACAGGCAAAGTTTTGTTCTGACATTGCGACACTTCAAAATCAAAATAAATTTTTTATTGTAGATTTTGTTGTTTCCAATAATGGAGTTTTCGCATGCCTAGGGGCGGATACAATATTTGCTAATGTGGCTCTTGAGCCCCTCCCTTAGAACTGAATTTTTTACTGGGTAAAATGAGATTAACCTTGTAAACCAAGTACAGTGTTTNCTGAAATTTGGCACTTGCACAATTATTTATTTTTAAGTTAAACGTACTTAACGAATAGCAATAACCTTAAGTGTAGGGGCATAGGAAGTACCAACACAAATTTATCAAAATAAAATTGCCAGAAAACAGGCGAAGTTTTGTTCTGACATTACGACACTTCGAAATCAAAATAATTTTTTTATTGTAGATTTTGTTGTTTCCAATAATGGAGTTTTCGCATGCCTAGGGGCGGATCCAAAATGGGCTAATGTGGCTTGAGCCCCTCCCTTAGAACTGAATTTTTTACTGGGTAAAATGAGATTAACCTTGTAAACCAAGTACAGTGTTTNTCTTGAGCCCCTCCCTTAGAACTGAATTTTTTACTGGGTAAAATGAGATTAACCTTGTAAACCAAGTACAGTGTTTAAAATGTAGAATTGATACGCGAACTTAATATGGCGACAACGTATCCACTTAGTACTGTCATTCATATGTAGCGTAGGCTAGCATTATAACTTATAACGTAATGCTTACTGCTAAGTATGTGGCTTGAACGTAACGCACAACAGATCGCCGCTCACGTAGTCATCACCTTAATGGATGTCTTCGATCCGCCACAGACCGAGCCGATATTTTAAGGGGCTTAATATGTATTTCTAGTAGTTATTTGGCAGATTTGTGTTTGCTTCACGAAATACCACGGAAAATGCTTTTTCCAGTAATGGCATTACAATAACCTAGTTAAACCCTCGCAGAACAAGAAATAGCGAAACATGGACTGTATTTTGTTTGTGCCATACTTAGTGACAAACTCTTGTTAAATCACATAAGTTGACCAAAGATTTATTCACAGGCACCTGGAATCCGCCTTCAAGAATAAATATTATATACCTAAATAAAATTTACTTAGCAATGGTTAAACGTGTTTAGTTACTTACGAATTTGGCAAAAATATCACGACATGAAACCTTTGAGTTTTGGAAAACAAAATTTTGTACTTCGTTTGTGTATTATTTAAATAAGCATTTCATGAGGTAATATGATTCTTGGATTATGGTTACATATTGCCTACAATTACAACGAAAAAAAAAANAAATAAGCATTTCATGAGGTAATATGATTCTTGGATTATGGTTACATATTGCCTACAATTACAACGAAAAAAAAAACACGATATATGGACGGGAAACACTAAATCAATAAAAACGTGACAATGGAAATACGTACTTTTTTTTAACCTTTTATATGTATATTTACTTTCACTTACTGCATTGAGATTTCGCTTGTGGTTTTGCTGTTTTCGTATATTCGTAGTTGTGCTGTCCTCGTTTCTGCGNAAATAAGCATTTCATGAGGTAATATGATTCTTGGATTATGGTTACATATTGCCTACAATTACAACGAAAAAAAAAAACACGATATATGGACGGGAAACACTAAATCAATAAAAACGTGACAATGGAAATACGTACTTTTTTTTAACCTTTTATATGTATATTTACTTTGACTTACTGCATTGAGATTTCGCTTGTGGTTTTGCTGTTTTCGTATATTCGTAGTTGTGCTGTCCTCGTTTCTGCGTCTTTCGTTTTCTATCTTTATCGTTGTCTCTTATTACATATATGTGCTTATTTATGTTTACGCATTATTATTGCATTTGTGTGACTCATCCATACATGTGTTCTTCGTTTTTGGTAATATTTTTTTTAGTTGTCATTTTGGCAATGGAGATCCAACCAAAATTCGAATTCATTTTCACCACACCATTGCCATTAAACTTCAGTAACTACATATTTTTCTAATTTACCAAGGAAACGCCTGTATTTAAAAGTCTAGAAACTAACCGGACGATGCCGCTGGTCGGCGGTTTTTCTCGGGGATCTCCCGTTTCCCCCCACTCTTTCATTCCGGCGCTGCTTCATACTCACCTCGCTTCACCCTCATCGGCTCTCAAGATCTCGGTATTTAGAGCCGCCTAAATCTCTCCACTCCACTCCACTCTAGAAACCTACAGTATAAATAAATCAAATAATTTGGAACGCACGCGAACAAATAATACAATGAAGATGTACCAAATATTATTTTTGAGAAGAATCACAACGCGTAAATATGGTTTAATCATTTTGCTTGCATTTTGACTCGAAAATTATCGTGTTCGATCGTGGCCTACTGCAATTTAAGATTTAGTGTCTCTTAATTTCTCGTCCCGAATTACTGATGAGATTTCTTGAGCAGCTCTTCATATGACATGCTAACATCCGCACCCCATTAAATGAAGACTTCAATTATGCACAGAATCTGTACAAAATTGTACCTTTAAGTATCACAAAGTTAGAATGTGATGTTGTTTTACATTTTTACGATAATATGAGTTCGATTTATGATAATCAGCGAAATAGTTCTAAAATAAAAGAAACTTGTTGTGCTGGAATCATATAAATGTGATGACTGTGTTTGTTACATGAGTTCACTTATTATCAGTAATATTCAGCGAAATATACCTATTTCTATAGCTCAGAGATTAAGTTACCACAGAACTCAAGTGATTTCACAGCTGATAGCCGTAAAATTACTGGTATTTCTTAGATGAGTACTTCACCAACTTTATTCTAGCTATAAATTATAAGGTTAAATTTATATATGTGCCATAAACCGTTAAACTTGTAGGGGTTTCTTGTGATGTCTCTTCAACCATTAATACATTTTTGACGTGACAACGTCTTATAATTCGATAGAGCCGGCTGCACGCACGAAAAAACATGACTCATGCGGCGTTACCTCGCTCTGAGGCGTTCCATGTAAGGCTTGAAGTGCAAGCGAGAGCGCGGAACGAGCGAAAAAGAAGCACAATCGGCCTTTNAACAAATGAAATTAAAATTTTCTTTTGAAAAATGCTACCATTCCATCAGTATTTTCTTAAGACGTTGTCACGTTCAACTATCGTCAGTAAACCGACTTTACAGACAACCAATTTTTTTTAATGTTTCGGATTACCACACACCAGACTCTCAATTGTACCGATATTTATCACAACAACAATAGAATGTAACCTGCGTAATCCAGCAGATAAGTGATTGTGCGTGTTATAAATGGTTGAAAATGAGGCAGTTTTTAAGCTTCTTTGCTTGTATCATTCCGTGAATGTTTTCTAAAATAAATCTTGCCAAGCACATTTTAAAGTTATCTATAACAATATTTTCCGCTCTTCGTACTTTGTTCTTATAAATAATCTGATTTGTGTTATTTAAAAAAAGGTTTTTTTTTTACTACGCAAAAACTGTAGAATCTACCTTTATCTGCCGGAAATGTCATACGTTATTTATGAAAATATTATGAGAATGGGACAATTACGCATTCAAAATATGTTCCTGCAACCACATTTCCCACAGCTTCAATTTTGTTGATCTTCTATCATCATCCATGAGAGTTTCAGAGGCCTACGTCGTTGGTTAGTGGTTACCATTCAGTGCAAATGTTTCTTATGCCGGTTAATACTACGTGCCTCTGGCTATTCTGAAGGCGCAATTTAAGTAACAGGAATAGAAGACTGTTTAGTTAAATTCCTCTGGAACATATTGGAAAACCCTCCTTGTAATAATATAGCAGAACAGGAGTTTAAGGTAGAATATATGCATAAAGGTAGCACTTATCGAAATATACTCTGCGAAACTGAACGTTTTTGGAATGGACCCATTTACACGTAATGCTGAAAGTAAGAACAAAAATTTTTTTGTGTAATGTTTTCCAAAGAATGTACACTGAGACAGTTTTCGGAGGTAGAGATGTCGTCCGTACTGTTAAAAACGATAAACACTTAACACTTTTCAGTTCTTGATTATGTGTTAGTGTAATTTTATTTTCTNCGTCCGTACTGTTAAAAACGATAAACACTTAACACTTTTCAGTTCTTGATTATGTGTTAGTGTAATTTTATTTTCTTGGCCAGCCAAAGGTCAGGTCAGTATTCTTTTCACCCCCACATCTATGTCCTTTCTGGGTAATGCAGGGGTGTAATCAATTCCTTTAGCTTATCATTGCGTTATAAACCATATAACGTTACCTGCTTTTGGCTCTCTCGGACCACGTAACTGTCACTTTGTGGTGAATGAACTGTATTCTACGTGTTGTAAGGACTATACAGAAAATTGTAGTTATTTTTGTGAGCCAGTATTGGCATACAGAGGGCAGGTCTTAACAGGTCTGTTCCTATTTCGATTATTATTTGTAATTTAGTTCCAAATTCCCCATATATTCTAACTCAATGGTCATGAAATATGTAATCTTTGGGTTTTCATGTTGTGTATGTGTGTTCGGTTAATGAATGTAAAAACACTGAGTTGAAATTTCGCTTAGTAGAAGATATTATTTATTCCTGTTTGGTTCCCTATTCATCATGAAGAACTGTAAGTTTCGCAAAGAGTATTTATAATTTTTATCCAATAGTTTCTAATTCAAGATATTTTTTTTTATGTACCCATGATATTACTGAGATAACGTCACACCTATNTTTTATCCAATAGTTTCTAATTCAAGATATTTTTTTTTATGTACCCATGATATTACTGAGATAACGTCACACCTATTTTAAATAAAAGGCGCGCTTTGTAAATTTATAAGAGAGGACATTTATTGAACGACCCATCGAATTTTTGCTTCCCATTAATAGAATTACAATTAAAATTATTACATTGAAGTGAACTGTTTCGCTCTACTGCATAGCACGGTGGTGACAGTTTTTTGTTTCATATTCATACCATCACAACGTCCTGTTTTGTTTATATTACTTTGCATACCACCNTGCCACCGCCCTTTGATAAATTATTTTTATATATTAATATATTTATATTTTATTTTACTGCCAAGCTGCTCGAAGGGTGAGTGTGGCGCGGTTGATCCTGCCATCCACCCTGACTCTCCCAGCAACCTAGCGGCTAGTCTCTATATTCAAATGTAAACAGGATGATTCTAAAATCATGGAACAAACATTGATAGGTGGTAGAGATCACTAAAGCAAACAATTATTGTATAGGAATATATGGGCGGAAGTAACGCCTTGAGGCACAAACACGAAAAAAAAAAAACACATGAAATGCAACACATTAGATGCATGTCTGCCTTTTCGCTATTCGTAAAATCACCCATCACGGCCGAACTCTCAAGCGCAAATGCTTTGTTCGCTGATGCAGCAGGTCACTGGCGCACCGTTTGACTACCCTCAACTATCGCCACCATTGTCAGCCAATCACGTCATGTGTAGAGGTCGCCAAGCGTGCGTGACTGTTGGTGGATGCATTTCTAGCAACTGTTTTATACATTTTCTGTATGGAATCTCTCGTTAATTATGTTGCTAATGGACATTTTATGTTTCCGTTTATATGTTATGTTTATTTGTTTCTGCATCAACGCGTCACTCGCGCCCTAAGACATTGTATAGCAGCTCTAAAATGTATTAACTATATCCATTCCTCCGTTAGGCAGCAACCTTGGAGGGGGGTGGGGGTGCTGTCTACCCGTTCTTCTGTGTGTTACTACACGTGTGAAGGACAAACTATCACGAGTTAAATATTTCGGTTGCGTTAAGTTAATAAAAATAGTCATGTGGCGAGCATTTATTGTTACTCCCGCAATTGTTATTTTTCTGGGCAACGCTCACTTTTCGTGATGTCTCTTTTGCTTACATCCGGCCTCTGGCTTTCTCTTGGACAACGTAACTTTTCGCCTTCTTTTTCTTTTTTCTCGGCTGTAGGCAGGCTCTTTTCTAACTTTTTTTTTCTTCGCCAGATCGCCATGTGCTTTCATCCACCCCTTTATTTCTTGTGACTGTAGTCTATACAACTTCTCTAAAGTCTTGAGAAAGTTCTACTTTCGTGCTACTAGCTACATATCCTTCTCCCACAGCGAAACGTAAACAAGTCTAGAAGAATACGACTAAGAGAATACAACTCCCCTCAAAGTGTGCCCGTAAGATACATTATGCAATTGAATAACTTTATATGTAACAAAGAAATTTGTTTCCACATTGAATTCCGGAAAACGTAATTTTGTCAGCGAGAAACATTTACTTTACTCATAAAACTATTCCTCTATAGCTAATGCCAATAATAATTTAATTTTTTTTAAGTTCAACTCGACCATCGTTTAAATAACGAAATTTTGTAGATCAAAATTGAGTGATTTAGGCTACATTTAACTGGAAAAGGAGGTGCGTTATCGTTGAAGTATAAAAGTCGTGTGATGTGCAATGATTTACGAAGCAGCCAAACATATATTTACATGAGGTGATTTTTCAATGGTTGCATTAAAGAAGTAAGGAGATGCTCTGAATTGACTACAAAACTACTGTATTCGGAGCAGTGTTGTTGCGGATGCTTTTGATGCTGCCAGCCACCTTAGTCCTACGGAATATCATCCGTTTAACTTCTATTGTTTATGTGTCTAACTTCGTGTCATACATGATACGTGTGAACAATACTGACAAACACCAAAAGGTTATTTCTTACGAAAATATAAGACGAAATCATAAGTACCCTACCACTATTCCCTTAAGTGATTGTTAGAGGTGCTATGCGGCCCAAAAATAAAGTTTTGTAATGGTTAAAATTAAAAAGAACATAAAATTCCAGCAGTTAAGTAACAAATCTGTGAATAGTGATTTGGATACCGGGGATCTTACACCTCAGAAAAAGATGTTGTTAATAACATTTACCATCATTAAGTAAATTAATTTTGCCACCTTATGTTTGCGAGAAACTTTGTTACACTAAGATGTGAACCATTTGTTCGTACACATTATGAATCAGCACGTCTGTATTACCATAAGAGGTNTCGTACACATTATGAATCAGCACGTCTGTATTACCATAAGAGGTCTTCCCGTTGTAACACTTTCAGGTGAAAAGTGTTCAAGAAATCCGCGCGGAAATGTTAAATGAGACGTCGGTTCGCCTGACAGGTAGACAACACGCAGCGCACGGGAAACTGCTACACCGATTGGCATATGACTACTGCACGATACGCTAGTAGCGGCTTGATAGCAGTCGTCGTCAATACGGCGTGCAATAAATCGTGTGCTAGACGTGAGTCTTAATTGATGAATTAATGCACTTATGTAAACGCAGAAGTTTATAATTTTTCAATACATTCTTTTGCAACAGTATTATTTGCCTTTTGTTTATTTTGCACACACAGTACATGTGAGCCCTCTTGGTGCTGCACAGAACATCTACGTGCCATTACATTTTGTAAGCGCAACTCAGACAGACTCACGCCTAACACACGACTCTTTGCACGTTTNTACATCTACGTGCCATTACATTTTGTAAGCGCAACTCAGACAGACTCACGCCTAACACACGACTCTTTGCACGTTTAAAGTACTGTGAGCGCCATTCGTTTTTCACTCGCTTATCGTTGAGTCACACGTCGGTGCNCGACTCTTTGCACGTTTAAAGTACTGTGAGCGCCATTCGTTTTTCACTCGCTTATCGTTGAGTCACACGTCGGTGCGCAATGTAGGTTCCCTACCTGTAAGGCCACTCATCTTCTGTTTGAAATTTCTACATGGATATTTCTCGAAAACGGTCCACCTGTGTGTCATCCGACCAAACGAGTTTTTCCGTTAATTTAAACGTTCTGATTTATTATTTGCCTTAACGAATCATTTATAGCATGTTGTTACAATGTTTCATGAAATAAATAGGGTTGGAACCCTCTTTCTTAATAAAGTATGATGATATAACCAACAGCCTTTACAGAGGTGCAGTGTGTTCGGTGTGCAAATAACTGTTCACTGATTTCTTACTTAATCTCATGCGCTTTCTTACCTTTACCTAAAATAATTAAAAACTCAATTTTTTGTGACTCATAGTTTTCTTAATAAGCACTTAAGGGAGAAGTTGAACCTGCATTTTCGTCTTATACTTACCTAAGGAATAAGCTGCCGGAGTTGGTCGAATGTGTTCTTAAACACCCTGTAAAGTGACTCTAGTCTAGCACTAATCGAGATGTATTTTCATTTACTTTATTCTTGTTTCTTCCAGTTGGCTGCGTGGCGGCGCCATTATGCATATTTCCGAACCCCATTCCCCTGCATCCATTACTTCAGACTGGAGTTTTGTCATCCATAACCTTTTTCCACTCGTTTCCACTTCCAGGTCTCCACCAGCAAGTTCAGTTTTCCTTTATTCTTACTCCGTGTCTTTCTTCCGCCGTTTACAACGTACGCACATGGTTCGTTGGATCGTCAAGTCATTTGGTNGCCTAACCGCTAGGTCTTCAGCGTCGATGGGTTGCAATGAGGTGTAGATGGCGCAGCGACGGGCTTTAGTGGTGGATTTAAAAAAAACGTTCGCCACGTTTGCTAGGAACCGGGTGTGCCCCGCCGGGAGGCGAACCCGATTCGCCGTGGTGGTAGGCGAGTAGTGTGACCAACTAACCACGGCGGGCCCTACAACTGTAATAATAGCAATGAAAATTCCGTTCTTAATATGAATGGTGGAACCCATCGTGTATTTTAGCGCTCTCTCTGTATGTTCGCATACATCGTACGCTGCAAGTGCTCGCCGACTTCTCTTTAAAATATGACAATATACAGGATGATTCTAAAATCATGGGACGAACATTGAGGGGTGGTAGAGCTCACTGAAACAAACAATTATTGTATAGGAATATATGGGCGGAAGTGACACGTTGAGGCACAAAAACCAAAATAACACATGAAATGCAACACATTGTTTATTTACAACGTCGCTGCTAAATGCTTTTTTACAGCAATGTTTATAATAATTGCTCAAAATTGCTACCACCGACAGTAATGCAAGCTTGGTAGCGTCGGTGGAGTGATTGGCGAACATATTCAAATACTCCGGGTATTTCACGCACGCCACCATTGTCAGCCAATCACGCCATATGTAGAGGTCGCCAAGCATGCGTGACTGTTGGTGGATGCATTTCCAGCAACTGTTTTAACATTTTCTGTACGGAATCGCTCGTTAAGTATGCTGCTAATGAACATTTTATGTTTCCGTTAATGTGTTATGTTTTTGTGTTTGTGCCTCAACGCGTCACTTCCGCCCATATATTCCTATACAATAATTGTTTGTTTTAGTGAGCTCTACCACCCCTCAATGTTTGTCCAATGATTTTAGAATCACCCTGTATACTGTTGGAGTCCCGAGTTTTCCGCGAATTGCTTATGTGGCTATGCAGAATTCGAAAGCTTATTCTTTTCTTGTGGTATTTATTTTAATTGTACTGAAGTTATTTACACGTGCGCTGTGTAACCGTGGGCCAGTAACATACGGGTAGCAATAGCGTGACGGAATCGTAAACAACGCAGTACAAGGGCTTCACACTATGGCTTGATATATTCACACTATCTTCACACTTTCTGAACAAAACATTTGAATGATAACCCTGTTGTTTGTTTGTTTCCTAAATATATCGCGCGTCACCATCGTTTCACATTTCTGTGAGCATAAAAGCAGTTTTTTTTGTTGAAGTTTGACTTAAATTTATTTTTTATCTATAAATTAAAAATATTTTATTTATAATTAATATGAATCAAAACAAAGAGAATATAGGTATACTAGTAAACCCTTGTAATAAATAGTTCTCTTGAAAAATATTATTTAACTGAGTGCGCACAAATGCGATGTGTTGTACCTTTGGTGTGATTTTGTAGACTTATTCAAGATTTGTTTGCACGAGGCGGAAAAATCAATCGAAAGTATTAATTTGGCATACCTTCAGAAAATTTGGGAGTAACCAGGAATGGACTGTAAATTCCAGAATATAGTAGTACATTGCTTTTAAGTGAGCAATGGTGTTATGAAATCCACCGAGGTTATATAGATTGTATTTTTATACACTTATATTTTGTATGCCGGACTACAAAGCAGGGTAGCTATGAAACACCCTTAATACTAGTTTTCTACAATCTGTTAAAGGAAAAGCGAATGGTAGCTTGGTTTTTGAATTTACACTATTTACTATATACATGTAAAATATAGTTTTTTTTTTAACATATTCAACACTGTGCCGAATGTCATACGGGCGTTTATTTAAATTGCCTTGTTTTTTTAAATCGCGTACATTCATGTTAACAGTTTTATTCCGAAGGCTGGTAAGCAAGGAGCATAAGATGAAATATCTGTCCTTCAAAAGTATCACAGGGATGCAAAACTTCGCTTGACAATAAAATAACTGAAAGAGCTTGATAGACTGATAAATACTATTTATTCTGTTCGCTGTTGTTATAGCTCCTTCAACACAGCCGGTCATTAAGGCCATAATCCACAATATATATTTATTTTATTATCTGAAGGTGTATACAATGACTACATTTATGTAAATTTTTGTAGTCAAATGATTATAGTTTTCAAAATACAGCACTGAAAAGTCGAAAATTTTGAAATATGGGAGCCAACGTTTCTGTGCTTCTAATGAACTTTTCTAACTAAATCACATGTGTGAACTATATCGAACACACATAAAATTAATTAATTATCATGGATATTTAACAATTAGTACTTAGATACTGGTATCTTGAATCTATTTTAAATAGTTATTTAGGTTTCTGCTAACACATTTTTATTCGTACGAGAGAAAATAATATTAATATTTATTAGTTTCTCTTAGACCAATAAAAATGTGTTGGGAAAAACATCAATACCGATTTAAAAATAATATTCAGGATATCAGTACCCGTGTGTTCATTGTTAAATATATTTAATGCAAAATTAACATGTTCTCTATAAGAAATACATCACGTTACATGTGATTTAATTTGCAATGTTAATTAAGATCATAGAAACTTGGGCTCCCATATTCGGAAATTTTCGACTTTTCGGTGTTATATATTGAAAACTGTATTAATTGGACGATAAATATTTGCATTTATGTGGTCCTTATAACAATCCCTTTCAAATTATTAAATAAAAAATTAATCATGAAATATGTCTTTAACCATTTATAGGTTCAATTATTGAGCTCTCTGTGGACAAGAGACTAAAAAAACATGGCGAAACAATATGCAACTGCCAGTCAAATGCTCACCTTTTTGTTGACAAATATATTTGTCTATCATCTAGTTTGTTAGAAGCCATACTTTCACTACGTAATTTTGCTCAGTGTGTTAACGAGTGACGACACAACAAATGTTTTGAAAGTATTATGAAGGAAACGAAGTCACAAATATTTTGAGTACTAAGTAAGATAACCCCGGTATGATCTGTCTTATATCAGCTGGCGAGATTTTGACAGTTCAACGGAAGTAGCGCCAAAGTTTACTTTCCGTTTGTGTTTCCTTTCGTCATCAGCTTGTGCGTCAAGAGGCGGTCGTATATTTATTTTATTAACAAGCTGTCAGCTAATCCACTTTCCATTGTAATGCTTATTTAATTTTAAGGTATTTATAGACCCAATCTAAAATATCTGTAGGTTTTAAAAGTAAAAGCAGAAAACCTTGCAAATTATGAAATATTTGTTACCTATTTTTTTATTTATTACAGACAACGAATTTGGGATAACATTTGCGAGACGGTAATTGTAGTTCTTTGTTAAGACTTGCTTGACAACGCACTTTTCATTCGCCAACAAACATTTTACCAACGACTTTTGCCAAGCAGTTATTCTGCTATTACTGATATTAAACAGCTTGAGTTAGAAATATGTGGCGCGGAATAAGGTAAGAATTCTTGAAAACTACTCACGCGCATCCCATTTTCTTCGTTTTATTAATACAGAATAGTAACAACACGAAAACAACAAAAAATTGAGTTAGCGGGAGAACTGGTTGTAGTTCGGGATCTGGCTGACAGCATGGTAGGGCGTGTTGTAACAGATGGCGTGGTAGGGCTTGTTATCAACAGGTAGCAACACTTTGACCTGCCTCTTGATTCCGTCTTTGTAAAATTTCACTTTTCTCCTGTTATTGGCTTAAAACGACAAGAGTTTAAAAAACATTTCGTCAAATTATTTGGAAAAACTATTTAAGTATACCCTGCTTTTGGAGTTAATATCAAGCACGTATTGAAGGCGTAGAGAGTCACGGTACGACAAAAAAATATCTTCCAATGTTTGAAGTTGCATTTCATTTGAATACGGACCGTTTTAATGTCCGTTTAATTTTCAATACATATAAATTACTACTATAGTACGAAGTTTAGTTTGTAACACTTATAACAGCTGGTTTGTGAACACGCAAAATAAAACTTATTATTTTATCTAGGAACTCTTTCATACCCGTGGCTTTTCACGTTGTTTGATGTGCGTCGGCAGTGCAGTCAGAATAGCCAATGTAATATTAGTTTTCATTCGTTCATGCATCAGCTGATACAGGATTTTATAAATGGCAGGTAGTTTGTTATGTATACGTCAAGATGCCACTCACTGACCGTCAAAATCTCGCCAACTTATATGAGACAGATCATACTAAGGGTACTAAGCGGAATCGATTGGACAGATTTGGGCGGCTCTAACACCGAGGTCTGGAGAGCCGATAAGAATGAAATGAGGTGATAATGGAGCAGCGCTGGAATGAAGGAGCAGGGGAAAGGGGAGGTCCCCGAGAAAACCCCCGACCAGCGGTATCGTCCGCCACGATTCCTACATGAGAAAATCCGGGAACGAGCCCTCCGGGAATAGAACCAGGTTCATTTAGGGGGGGAGGGGGGAAGGAAATATTCTAACTACTACACCACCGCGACCCCTAAGGGAACTAAGGTAACCCTGGTTTACGATGCACACCTTGTCTATCACTTAACAACCGACATATATGTAGATCCATAACGCGGCGTGATGGGGTCAAACCCACCCCCAGGACAGGGCATTAAGAGCGCCCGGTATCCNTGATGCAGCCGCGCGTAACCGGAGTGTTTGCGGTGATCCCGGCAGCTCAGCTCCCGACCACACTGTGTCAACAGATGTTCGTGGGGGTGGCTCACCCGTGTGGGCGGGGTCTGTGGAGTCAAGAGCAAGTGACGTTGGAGGGGCTGGGGAGGGCACATCTGGCGCCACGAGAAGTTTGCGGCCGGGACGATGGCCCGTGCAGATTGCCACTGCTAATGGCCGGCGCCCTGCAACCCTTGGGGTTGTGGAGGACCATCAAGGCGTGCACGTAACGCGTGTTGCCTGCCTCGCCAGACTGGCAGGGGCAGACACTAGCGCCAAGTGTCGGAGGAACACGGGTGTTGAATACCAATAAAATAATAGTTTTGTATTTGTACCAAACATTTTTCAACTTAACTTGTACGCATTGTATGTGATAACGTTTTCCTCGAATCAAAAAAAATTCACACTTAATATTTTAAATGATAACTTGATGTAATATACAACAGATTTTACAGATATGTTCCGGCTAATATTTTTCTTTAAGCATACTTTCAAATTAATAATAAAGTAATGGTTGGAAGTTACTTTGATATTACAAAACAAAATGAACTGCAATGTGGTTTTTTTTTGCTACTTGCATTTCAAATATTTTAACATTTAGAGTAAAACCTCGTAGCTGTTTATTCATTTTTTTAGGACGGTACCAACAACTATCCTATAAAAAAATGTTTTAAAAAAACCGCGTGATATATTTCTTGAAATATAAATTTACCGCATCCATTAATGAGATATTCTGTCGGAAAGCCGAAAAATCTTCGGAAAAATCGTTTGGTAATGAAATACAGTGAATTTTCGATGATAAGTTCATGTTATTTACCTTTTACCGTATTTCTCATAGGTACATTCGCCAAAGATTCAGCGAATTATTCGGTTTTGAACACTTTTTGAATTCAAACAACGTGGATAATTGACAACTGATGCTCTCGATAGTATTGTTTACATTCCGCAACACTTTTTCGTGTTCTATAGACTACCATTCTTCTTCTTCCTACGTCTTTACTGCATTTGTAGCTCGGCTACCATGAGAAACCCCATTGTATTCTTATTCTTCATACATGTTTACTGCAGTCGTTGGTTCGCGTCAACGAATATGAATAAAACAATCTCTGACACTGACTTCAACGGAACTATCGGATGCGTGTTCGGTTAGAAATGTAAAGGTTTGAACAAAGACTTGGCAAGTAATGATTGCTAAAAATTGTCGCAAATAGATCAGTTGTAATTCTAACCTAGAGATTGGGCATGGCTCGGCCAACGAAGGAACACTGGACGAAAATACTAATATAAATAAAAAAATAAATTTAGCTCAATTTAAAAAATTTAAGTGTTAAATTAAAAGTGAATATTAAATAATAAATTGGCGTGAAAAAGTTGTTTTAATGACATCTTTAAGCTGTTGGTTTAAGCAAACATGCATTTTTTTGATTATGTACGATATTTCTCAGGTCTAAAGTCCAAGTCCGCATCCATCGTTTTTTTTTGTCGGTCGATTGAAAAACGAATAATCTAGAATCCACTGTATTTATTTCTATAGAGATTATTCACCTAATTCTATGCATATTGAATTCACGGTTTATAAGGTCTTTTCTGGGAATTGATTTCTGTTCTATTGCAATCCTTGTACGATTATTTCACTTAACTCCTGCTTGTAACTGATACAAACAAATTGTCAACCAATTCCATTAATACAAAACCCCATTTCTCGATATTATCAAACTCAAATCTTGGAACAGAAATATATTTGCTCCACCTTATGGCGGTAGAGGAAAATGGTGAGTCAAGACACAACAGGGGTAATTTTATGAAGCAGTTGAGATGCGAATTTTCGGTTTACTCAAAAAGATCCTCTAATAGGGCACTTAAACCTAACATGCTAAATGAAATGCGTACAAACAAAAATTATTTCCTGTAAATGAAATATTCTATCACCAGGAGGGCAATCACATAAACATGATAACGAAGAGCTCAGTGGCGTACGTTGTGTTTCAACATTTTTTACACAATCGTAGTGTTCACACGCTCTTCCATATTTGCTTGAAATGTTTGCAAAGCCAAATGTTGCATAACCCACAAAACCGAACATTACTTTTTAAAGACACGTCTAAATCATAAATGTAGTAATTGGTCGTCAAAATCGCTCATGTGACATACATCCTCCAACAGACCATTATCTGGTGCAATACACTGCAAATGACAGTATTTACTATTTACATGCTGCACAGTTGGTCACAATGGAAAATACTGCTGGGATGCATGCCCACGTTGAAGTTGCACTAATGTTACTTACCTTTAAATGCATGACGACTCGTTCCTAGTTTTCTTGTGTCGATGGCTTCCAATGTTTGTTTCCTGTCCTTAGACGATTTGAAGGTTGTGGTGTCAGGTATGGCGACAAAAGTAATTATAGAGCATGCCAGGAACCTAGTGGCATAAAAAAATGTGTGATTAGGTAACTGAAGATTTCTCACACATGCTGTAAGATTCATCATGCCATGACAGACAAAAAAAATTACCAACATTTCCTGTGCATACATAATTTACCATTATATTATTGACAGAAAAATGGGTTATTAATCATTTTATCATTACTGTTACCAGTGAAGGTCAGTACCAGTATCGCATTAAATCAGATTAAATGAAACAATTACGATTCTGGTAATTTGTAATTGTAACGAATTACATTTGAAAAAAGGTAATTTGTATTTTTAATCAAAATACAAAAATAAGGAATAAAATAGTTTTGTTCAGGTAATTGTTATATCCTATGTTATATTAGTTTTCTCCTGTGCGTTTTGAAGATGACTTTTTCCCAGTTAAGAACAGGCAATGCTACTATTGTGATGTAGTCCAGAAAATACTTGATCATACAGAGCAGTTTTGCCAGTCTTCGGCTCACGTGGCTGTATGTTCTTGGAGTAGCCAATAAACGCAATAAATGATATCTCAGTGGATTGTAGGTAGTCGCAGGTTAATAGCTTCAGCACATGTGTTCTGGTCTGTAATGTATTGCAGTTTCCAAGGTCGCAGTGAACCTTGCAAACACGGATAGGCAAATTGAAGAGTTCAATTTAAATACAAATGACGAGAGAAAAGTATATGTTTTTCATAACTTGAAAAATATTTTGAACTGTCTGGTAAGCAGAACAAAGAAAATATGTCTTAAGAGAAAGTTATAGCTTGAATACAAGATACTGAGATCATTATAGAACACTGTTTAGAATTTAAGGATCTATATCACATACCTATATCATATGTGAAATTAAACTAAGAATATATGTCAAATGGCAGTAATGGTTTCTTCATTTAGTAATTCCCATTTTTTAACATAACATTTACGGACAGTTAATTTTTGGTCACTCGTGATATATTCCGAGACAATAACATATGTACTGGGAAAGGTTTACTTTGTGTATAAAAAACAATGGTCCAATGTTATACATATTTCGCACATTCATTGTATCGGAAAATAAAATAGGTTCCTATCAATTAATCAATTTTCCGTTTATTCTCTACCCCCATTGCAAGAATATTTCAAATATTACATCAATGGCTCAACTTTCACACAGTGGATGTCTTGCTGAATGTTCGTAATTTATGGCAGGAACATTTTAAAATACAATTTTGCTGCAAGGTGAATTAAAAATATATATTAATGTTATTTGTTATATTAATAAATCATTAAATTAACTATTGTATGAATGGGATATATATTAGGCGGTATATTATAAATTCCTGTATTTAACGTAGATGAGAGTTGGGTTGCCACCTGAATTTTACAGGTTTTCCCTTATTTTACCCACATTTTCTCTAGTCTCCTGTCTCAAGCATTTGATGAATTTTCTCCCGTATTTCAGAAAGTTTTTTTAAATTCTTTTATTTAATTTCATCTCTAAATTTTCCGTAAACTTCTGTTTCTGAGTCAAAATAAACATTTCCCGTTAAATCATTGTAAAATTATATTTTCTATCATAAGCTTCACGCTCCCATGGAAAAAAAACCCATTCCGTTTTCAGTCCGTGTTGCTTAATACTGGACAGGTGACCAGCAATACGAACTGGCTCTATTTTTGTCTGTGCACATTGTGCCTCGCCCATCACCTTCACTACCGTGTGTGCAATTTATGTAACTACGGGAAGGGTAAGTGGCAACGAATAACATCCAATAACTCCACCCAAGAAAAAGGCTCATTACATGTGCATGTACCATGTATCGAACACATTGGGAAAACACTTGCTTTTGGGTGAATGTGAAATTCTCATTCATTCCAACATATTTTGCAAAGGCATTTTCAGTACATTAAAGTTTCTAAAGAATACAAAACAAGTGCTTTAAGATCTATTTTAAATGACACAGCGTAACTGAAGTTAAAAACGACACAAATATGTCTCGTAAAAAATTTTATTCCCCTTTTGTTACTATATTGCAATTCAATGTTTACAATGTCTGAAACTGCTGGGTTTTCGCTGCTGCTGTGGCCAATATATGCAATTGCAAAATAATTGTAAGGAAAAAGATTCTGTGCCAGATACACTCCTGTGCCGAGGAAGAAACTGTTTAAGGATTGCAGGCAACTGTTACAGTGAAAAATGTAAAATCGTTCTACTTGTTGGCTGATAGATGAGATTATCAAGAAACTGAAGCAACACATAAAGTAAGTATAAAAATCAAAGTACAAATACAGATAAATATTTAACAAAAAATGTTAATAAAAATAAAACTGATAACCTCTGGTCAAGTTGACATTTTGCAGCAGGCCATCTAGTTCTGGGGTCATTTGTCTTTGAGATCTTTTCCTGATCGCAGAGCGTCGTAGTCATTCTCCCAGTGGGCGTATAGAGGAAACTCAGACTGTGGATACGTTGTTGCGAAATCACTCTCGATCTAACAACACAGACAAATTAACATTGTAAAATCTTAAGAAACACACTTATTACAGTAATTTCAAACATTAATTTGTAAATGCGTACTCGCCACGTGTAAACAAGAGCGAGTTTTAGCACTTGCCACTCCTACAGGAACTCCGCCAGTGTTGCGATTTGTCCTATCAGATTCCTCGCGTCCCTTAACTCCTGTATTATTTTCCAATGCCGCATTACCTCTGGAAAAGGTTCCTCGCTGCTTTTCTGTTGCACGCTTCGCTGTTGGTTATTTCTTCTACAACAGTCGCACACATCTACTGAGATAAACTACACACTCCACTGACCCAACTAAAGAATGAAATTGCAATCTCCATCTATGTTATGTTTCTCGAAATTGTGAGATGCTGTGGAATTCCGTTATGAAGTGAAACAATCATGTACTGGGTCCAACTTTAATAATAAATTCAATCAGCTACATATTATATTTCACTGACATCCTGTTTTACATTTAAACGAAACATATCAAATTCAGTATTCTATATCCTACAATGTTTTTTTTATGATTTTCAGTTTTTCCGATAGTTAATAGAATTTTTTTGTAATACATATACTTGTCAGACGTCCTTTATTGCACAGTATTTCCCATTTTTCAAGACAAAAAAATGTATGTCCCATTTTATCACAATATGGGACATTAAAAATGTCATATTATCATGTATCATGCCAAATTTAAGTTCCCCTGGCTGAAATGCTTTTGGTAGAGAAGGCATTTTCAATTTTGTATAAATAATGAAGCGATGGAAGTAATAGTTCTTAAAATCTGATTAAAATCGAAATTCAGATTGCGATGAATTATGTGACTTGCCAGCAGTTTTGTGACCTAAATAAAGACCATGTAAATTTCTTGAGAAATGCAAAGACTTACGAACATTTAATACAATTTTATTTTATATTCTTTTAGCCTAAAAATTTTGGAAGTCAACTTCAGTGAACCTCCACACACTATTTCACAGATAAAAGTTTTAAACACCCCTTTTTAACAACAGATCTCAATACAGGTATGAGGTGATTGAACCTTGCTACTATCCGTCTCATGTAACTTGGCAAAATTTTGACAGTTTGACGAAAGTAGCGCCAATGTTTACTTTTCGTTTATGTATCCTTTAATCATCAGCTGGTGTGTCAAATTGCGGATGTATGTTTAATTAATACGCTGTCAGCTATTCCAATTACCATTGTACTGTAATACTAAACAAATTTTAAGGGATTCATAGACGGAAATCTGCCTAAAAAATTTGTAGGTTATAAAAGTAAAAATAGAAACCTTTCAACAAAATGTAATATTTGGTATTTAATTTTTAATATATCCGAGACCGGAAATCTTAGTTAACATTTGTGAGACGGTAATTGTAGTTCTTATCACACTTTGGATGTTACAGCTAATATGTTAAGAGTGGAAATTAAAGTAATTCAGGGAAACCGCTTGACAACGCACTTTTATTCGCCAACAACTCACCAATGCCTATTGCAAAACAGTAATTCTGCTATTACTAATACTTAACTGTTCGATTTTGAAATATGTGACATGTAATAACGAAAGAATTACTTAAAAACTACCCACACGCGCCCTATATTCTGCGTTTTATTAACACAGTACAGGAACAATACGAAAGCCAAATTAAATGGGTTTGCGGGAAGAAATGAACATGGCGTGTAATGGATGTAGGCGTAACGATTACCGGCCCAGTAGAAATTACTAGTAATGAAAATCGCTGTACATGGAAATACATGTTATTATAAAAATTATACAGAACTCGCGGAAAAATAAAACCATTGGTATCTGTTCGTAAATTTGTTTTTCTACAAAAGAAAGTTATTTTTTTTTTGGCTGGTAGTGGTTCGGGAGTCCGCTGATAGATGTCGTGGCAGGGCGTGTTGTGAGCCGAGTGCGTTACTCAACAGGTAGCAGCACGTTAGCCTGTCTCTTGAGTCCGTCTTTTTAAAATTTCCTTTTCTCCTATTACTGGCTTGAAACGACACGTGTTGGAGATATATTTCGTCAAATTATATGAAAAAATAATTTAACAATACCCTGCGATATTTATGTATGCTTTTGGATTTAATATCAAGCATTTATGGAAGGCATGGATGGATAGTGGGGATACGATGTGAAAAGAACTCCAATTTTTGAAGTTGTGTTTAATTTTAATATGGATCGTTTTAATGTGCATTTAATTTTGAACACTTCTACATTACTATTTTAGCACGAAGTTTAGTTTGTAACACTAACAACCGCAGTTTTATGACCACGTAAAATAAAATGTATTAATTAATCTAGGAACTCTTTCATATCCTCGTATTTTCTGCCTGTCTGATGTGCGTCGTCAGTGCACTCAGTATAGCCAACGTAATATTAATTGTTTTTCGTTAGTGCATCAGCTGATAAAGGATTTTGTAAATGGCACGTTGTTTGTTTCGTATATTTAAAATTGCCACTCACTGACTGTCAAGATCTTGCCAAGTTATATGGGACAGAGAGTATTAATATCACAATAGTTGGATTTTAAAACTAACCCGACATAAAATTGCACATTAGTTGTGTTTTGAAGATATCATGTAAATAATGTTTGCCCCATTTATGCATATGTTTGTTGTATTCTCAGGACTATTGCTTGTGAAATAATCACACTGAGTCGAAATCTTCGTAAAATTGGCAGTTCACTGCTAGCACTTTAACATCTCGGGCCAGCCATCCATTGGCACATGGGAAATCACTGTACCCTAACGTGTTTACGAAAAGTGATCGAACAAAGTTCACTGGGTTTGCTCTGTAACATGACTAGGTTTACTCAATCACTGTTGATTGATCAGGTNCAGTGATCGAACAAAGTTCACTGGGTTTGCTCTGTAACATGACTAGGTTTACTCAATCACTGTTGATTGATCAGGTGGTTATCGAACACTTTACTTTCAAAATAACGGGAACATCAAAAAATAAACTGGAGTATTTATTGCGTTTGTCTGATTCTGCGTCTGATGACAATGAAGGGTATTAATTACATGTATTAATTATGTTATTAGCATCATCAAAAAGAATGTTGTACTGCCAAAATACGTGTAGCATTTGTATTTATTTTCAGATTAGAATAAATATATTAAATTCTGTAACCGTCTAAATCCCTAAATGTTAGACTTTTTTGATGTTGTTTCGATTGTTTTCAGATTGTATAATTCGTATGCCCAGATGCATTAACCTTAAAAATGCTCCCATCTCTTCGTAAAATATACGTAATACCTTCAATGTTCAGATCGCAGCCCAGTGTTTTCGTTTACTTATTTTCACGTCGTTTCGCGTGTGTCGTCTTCTGTAGCCGGTTTTTCCTCAATCAGGTTTAGTCCAGAGTTAGAGTATAGGATCAAGTTCACTCACTAGACTTTTCGAAGGCAAGTGAACTTTGATCGAGCCACATTTTTAATGAGCAGAGTAAAAGCCTTATCCTAACCGGCGCAACGTGGTAACTTTGTCGTAAAAACATTTGGTGTGTGTTTACGCACGCGAGGACAGTAGGTCTGAAAAAAAAAAGGTGAACTGGCAATGCATACAAAATAGGCCTAAGTGTCCAGGGACTTAATATAGACATAGTAAATAAATAAAGTAATTATCCTATATGATAATTGTAGCATAAATATTGTGAATTAATAATTCATTAAAATTGTTTTATTGCCAGATACATCTGCAGGTTCTGAAGGCTCATCCTCTTCTTGAAGCACTTTTCTATGAATGATTATTTCGTTCAGTGCTAGTCGCCTATTTCGGTACTTACCGACTAATTTGCCTTTGGAAAGGCCAGACTGGTTTTGGAGACTTTGCGATTTCCTCACTGGCGAAATTTAGTAAGTCTCTTTCAGTTCGCTAGGATAGAGACCACAAATATTTTCAGACAATGTCTCTACCTTACAGTTATACAGAGATTTCCGAGAGTAAAATACTCTGAAGCTGAAGAAGACACATAGCATTGCATGTAAGTACAACTAATTTTCCATTCACTGCCAATTTTTTTATTTAAAAAAAATTTGCATCTCATATCAACCAGAAACACGAATATGGCACGGAAGCTATCGCAATTAATTTTAGATCTTAACTTGCATGTAGGAATCTTTGAAAATGTGATAAATCACGATGTATACAAGGATTTTCCCAGTTATTCTGTCAGATAATTTTTTTATGCTCATGGTATGAAAGGACATATTTTCCAGTAATGCTGGAATTCAGGAGTGCCTCAAGATCAAGCGTTGTCGTGGGTGACGCCACCTTCTGAATCAGTATGCTGTCGCTCGTTTTTTTCTTATTTTGCTATCCGCGTTTGATTCAAGCATTACGTTTTCAACTGACGAAGAATAATTGGAGCTGCTGCTCTTATGTGACGTTGAAACGTTGCTCCTGCTGGGTCGCAATTCAACAGCTGGTATAGTAGCACCAGTAGAACACGATGGGCTCCACACAACAGCGTAGGCAATTTTAAGTTCAGTAGGGTTGGATAGATTTCCACGGTGCAACTCGACGTTTGCGATATTCTCTGGACCTGTTTGGCTGATAGCGACAGCTGATTTTAACTGGTACTCCTTCAATTTTACCATGAAAATTACCCAAGTGCCAATTTTAGTGATCAGCTGAGACACATCCTGAAGTGACAATACAACTAAGGCACCAAAATTTATTTCTTTTTCTGAAGAAAACAATAGGACAAATAGAATTAATAAACCTAGAGTATTTTTACAACTAGGCCTACATCACACATATAGCAAAGTATGGCTGCAGTTGTATAAGTGATTTAATATCTGGTGAAACGGATTCTCTTCCATTCAGTATATGTATTATACAGGTGTAGTGCGTGAGGTTTTTTTTTGTCTGCATTCTGTATAAAAACTTCTAATATTGTTATGAAAGTGACTTACTTTGTAAATGAGGTAGGCTAATGTCCGTAGATGTTGTAATATACATCAGATATAATTTTAATAGCAAGACTTCAGTGCCCCACCGGAAGATAAATTAAATAAAGAGATTATATGATGCTGAACGTGTTCATAAGAACCAATACACCAACAATTTACAATGGGATGTCGAACTACTTATAATTTAATTTTTAGATTCTAAAATCTCTTTGAATAAACAATAAAATGGAAATTATATCAAAATGCTTACAGCAATATATCTTGGTTTTAATGTTTATAATATAAGACATTGTGATGTAAAACAAATACCGCCCTCTAGGAGATATCTAATGTCCTACATACAGACACCTGAAGTCTTGAAATTACTGTTTAGTAAAATTCATTCTGCCATTACCATTACATTTGTAATATAAATAACTTTTGCCTTGAAAACCACTTAAAACGTNTTAGTAAAATTCATTCTGCCATTACCATTACATTTGTAATATAAATAACTTTTGCCTTGAAAACCACTTAAAACGTGATATTTTTAAGTGAAAGTAATGTGAGATATTATGATCAACTATGTTTGTTAAACTAAAATATTTGGGTATTTTTTCCTTATTTTGCTAATAATGCTATACGGGGGTTATCAAATGTACGTGTTATTTCTATAGACGTATATTTTGACTTTAAGCATGACAAAGAATCAACAATATGTTCAGAAAGCCACTTGAATGGTGTAAAACACTGTGAATCAACTGATGGCTGTGGCCATGAATTTAAAAATATGTAAAATGAAATCTGATTTGTAAGAGATCCTAACTGTATGGATCTGTAAAATTGTATTATTAATGAAGATTTTAACATGGGCAATGTTATATTTCGCCATCTGAGGGCCCTTAACTGCCTTCGTGCCTTAGAAAAGTGCATCAAGGTCATGACGTTACGTTGCCACGTTCAGATTCACAAGAAGGGCACATACGCACCCTAGAATGCCCCCTTCAGCTAAGGGCATGTTACACTCTTCTCGTGCCATATGTGGTTTTTTCCGATTCCACACCTTTTGAAGTGCTTCATTTGTTAGTGTTTAGGGGCAGCGGTGGCGTAGTGTCCAGGACGCTCGCCTCCCACCACGGCGATCCGGGCTCGATCCCCGGCGGGTTCACTCCCGGATTTTCGCATGTAGGAATCGTGCTGGAAGATGCCGCTTGCCGGTGGGTTTTCTCGGGGTATTCCCGTTTCCCCTGCCCTTACAATCCGGCACCGCTCCTTTCTAGGGTTTCATTTTTGTCATGACCGGGGATGACGGTCACCTACGGGTCCCAGCTGGAAAGATCGTCACTCGGAGAGTGTCGCACTCCCCCACACGCCATTATTATTATTGTTAGTGTTTACTTCTTTGCACGGCCAACAGAAAACATTCTGTACCGTCAAAGGTAAACTGAAACTTGTAAACAGCGAAATTCTACACGATGAAAATCTATGTGGAAACGAACGTCCAAATTTGCAAACGAATATTTTGTCGTGAATTGGACAACGGCTCACCACATGGCAAGTGATCAAAGGCACATCACAGTGAAATCGACAAACCCATGGGCTAGTTGAGTGGCCATGCCTCACCTTAAAAAAACAAAGTTTTACACAAAACCTTGGTGTTAGCGCATAACCACAACATAATCCACAATTCTTCCCACCAATTGGCATAACTCACGTGTATGTTGCCAGACAGCGCAAGGAGTCCGTTACAAATAAATGTCTCGTAAACATTTTCAGGATAAGTGGTACATCCTAGGACGAGCAAAAGTACATAACTCATGTATTGAAGTATATGCATATTCGAATGCAGTCCAAGTTCTATATGCTAAGTCTCGATATTGTCGTCAGTCATTTAACTGTAGATAAGTACATCACACTATAGGATCGTAAAATATTTTCGAATATTTGTATCACGATACTTTATTCGTACATGTCTCTCATTTCAGCCTTCGTGAAATATTTTTCTGTCGAAAAATAGTTGCAAAATGAGTTTTTGTATGGTAGGTGTGCTGTCAGCTTGTTCTATGACGTAAATTTTTTTCCTCTCCTCTTTTAATTTCCATGGTTAGGCACAGTTGTTTCATAAAATACAATTTTTTTTCCCCTCTGAATTGTTTAGTCTTTGCTTGTCAGTTTAGCCTAGTACACGCTGCCCTCATTCTTGTACGAGGAAGAGACCATCAAAGTAGTAGAAGAAGCTAATATGCTATCAAATGGTGTGATCAGTATACACTGAAAAAGTTCGTAAGCAAGAAGGCGTACACCTATAAAGCATAAACCTTGGAATGTGATGCTGTTTTTGGGGTGGAGTTAAAAAAAAACTCTACTACTTTGAAATTTACGTCTCATTGTTAGTTTAATTCTGCCTAATATAAGTATATTTTTTTAAATTATCTCTTCTCAGTAAACAGCAATACAGCCATTGCTAGTATTGCATTTGTAATGAATAGAATATTCTATTGGTACTGTCAGACATTTATCATGAAAGAAAAACTACAAAAAAAGACACCTGGTGAAACGATGAATACAAATTTTCAAAATACTTACTACAAATGGTGCAAAATAGTGTCTTTAGTCTCTGTTCTAAAGAAAATAATGATATTCTTTATTTGCAGTTTTTAACATTTTACAGACAACTTTTTTTAATTCTATTTTTACATTTGTTCATTCTTGCTATATTACGAAAGGAAAATCTTTATTAAATACAAAGAAGTAGGTGACTAGCCAAATATAATATTCGGGTCTTATCCTTCTTTGAATAATCGTGTGTGCAAAAAAAAGTTCCAGAAATTCAATTTTTGTAAATATAGCTGTTTGGGCACGGGGCATTCAAGAAGCCAAGAAACACACCCAAACGGATTACGGGACTTCGCTTTCATACATAAAAGCATATCTCGTTTGCGAAAATATTAAATTCTATATAAAAAATTATCGCTTTGCCCCATTTTTCATGAATTTTCTGAAAGTAAACATTCAACAACTTGCGCCGAAATTCATATCTCACACTGCTGAGTAATGCGCATAAAAAATATTGCAGAGATTATCCCGCTGCTAGTACTAAAAACACAGTTTGAAGAACGCAGTTTTTTACCTTGCAAAATTATGTTACCTGTATCTCAACTTGAAAATACCGGATCGTTATTTTACTAATTTTTCTTGGAGAGGGGGGACGGAAGTATGTTTTAACCCCACTTATTACTTTCGGGTTGCCGGTTTTCTTCTAATAGGCCTATTTTGTTCGGACTGATAAAATTGTCAAATATGTAATTAAATGTATCATAATATATATTAAAAATAGTTTTTATAAAATATACGGTAGTTATTTTTTTAGTTTCGTGTGGCGCACTACTCGGCCCTTAATTTGAAACTTCCGCTAGTTTTGGTAAACTCGGAAACTTCACACCTCTTCGCCGTGTGAGTGTTCTGTCGTAAATGCAGCGTAAACACGTAGCACATCATAGTTTCGCCTTGAATATCTGAAGACGTCTTAGCAGAAGCCTTACGTAACATCTTACAAAGTAACTTCGGAACAAGTTTTACTAGCTTCTCGTGAGTCTTTCGGTTCTTAGGTCTCCCTGCAGCGATTAAAACTTTTACGAGTTTTCATATGTCACGCTCTTTCCACTAAAATACACTTTGCCTGTCAGTACGTCGTTATCTGTAATTTTATTGTTATTCGCATGCAAAACATGCATCCTCAATTATCGGCAACTGAAAATATTTGAAACAATCCTGTGAAAACAAAGTATGCATTAGCATGCATGTAAAGGCTGTTCGAAATAAAATTATAATTTTTTAAAGCAATGCTTTAGATATACTTGTATGCACATTGTGTAATCCTCCACCATTATGTAAAATTAACGTTGTCATGTGCTTCACCACTTTGTCTATGCGACGATCAACCAAAATTTTAAAATTATTAGAAAAGTAAATATTTTACAAATTTCCTAATTCTTACACTTGTATGCATTAAAAAAA
>NQII01001122.1:146665-161764 GCA_002778355.1 Clitarchus hookeri | reverse complement strand
AGCGAGGTGTACACTGAGAGAATTTTCTATGTAGTTTGCAACACTTCGCTAGCAAATACATTAACAATTCTTCTTATATGTGTGCTTTTTCTTAATGCTGCACTATTAAATTTTAAATTTCATATGCGAACTAAACAAGCCAATAAATAAACACAGCAAATTTATTAAACGGTTATAAAATGGAAATATTTTAGTTTTGAAAGTTTTTTAGGTAAGAGTAAGATGTAACTGTATTACAGTTAATAAAACCAGTCCATACCACGAGCATGATGTGAAACCGCGGTGATATATACGCCATGTTTAAAAATGCACAGACAGATAGTAGGAAAACCGCACATTCAGTTGTAAAACTTGTCAACAGACGACGGTATAGTTGAAATCTTCGTATACGAGAATGCATTTTATCTCATGAGATATTATCTTCCAAAGCTCTAACCTGTATTCGAAAAATTTACATTTTGTGCCACATTAAACAGCAAAGTAATGCGAAGAGGGTAAATAAAATAAAAATTGCAATGCTTCTTAATACTGAGTGAATTTTACGTTAAAGTACCACGATACTTATTGTGCGGAGCAGAAGGTATGTTGATGATTCTTTGCAGTCAAAATTAACAATATTCGGAATTCAGTTAGCCTACATTTTTTAGTGAGAAAATGCAATATTTATAAAGTTACAAATATATAGGTAGCTTGCGACTGCACGCCAGTTGAGTGCCTTGCCCTTGCGCTTAGAGGCGGTTATGTAGGTGGTGCGCCTGCCTGGTTCGCTCTTGGCGCTCCCACGCCAAAGCAAAGATCCGAAGACTCAGTAGCACCAACTGACACAAATTTTATGAGAAACGCAAGTCTTAGTTACGTCTTAGGCAAGACGAGGCAGTTAATTCACTCAGAAACGTTATCGGTTTTTCCGTTTTCGGTTATAAGAATGACATATCCAAAAGCAAGTCGTCTCCTGCAGAAATACCGGTAATCGACGTTTTCATATAACAACAATGAGAATATTCACTCCCTTGTGGTTTCGTATAAATAATAAATAATGACTGATAGTAAAAAGTACGTTACCTCACATCAAAAAATAAAANTTCCCTTGTGGTTTCGTATAAATAATAAATAATGACTGATAGTAAAAAGTACGTTACCTCACATCAAAAAATAAAAGCATTATAACTATCTGAGAAATTATTTCTTTAAACACAATGTTAAGTTAGTTCAAAAAAACTGACAAGAGTGCGACGAATATTAAGGCCGTTAGCAATAGAAAAAATGTTATTTCCTATTTGAACCACATAGTGTTGAACTTGTAGACGTTATCTGTGGTTACCATTTTCTGAGATAATTTTTTTTATATCACAAGGTTTTTGCAAAATGACAAGTCGAAGTCAAAATTTTACTGTTTTTGATATGTACAAGTAAAATAAACCAAANCACAAGGTTTTTGCAAAATGACAAGTCGAAGTCAAAATTTTACTGTTTTTGATATGTACAAGTAAAATAAACCAAACGATTTGCTGACAATTTAACAAAGGCAAATGAAAGGTGTTGTCTTTATTCTTTTAAAAGTACGTTTTGCAAAAGTTATTTATCAGAACTTTATGGGTTAACACGAATAAAAAATATGCAAGAATTTNTTTTAAAAGTACGTTTTGCAAAAGTTATTTATCAGAACTTTATGGGTTAACACGAATAAAAAATATGCAAGAATTTCCTTACTTTCAGCCATTGTTTAAAATTGCAAAAATCTTAACTTGTACAATTTTATAGGTGTATTGATGTAGCTATTAGCTTATTCTTTCCCTTGAGAATTGTCTATTTTCTGCACATAAGATAGATTTCATTTTTTGTACATTTCAAAAAAGAAAAATTGCGATTTTGACATACATTCATGGGTAAATTATGAGCACAAAATTTTTTTCTGCTAGGAAAGAGTAGCTACTGATAATGTCTAAAAGGTGGACATTATGTGGCACAAATATAAAATAACACATTGTTTCGTGTCCAACGCTCTTACTTAAATCGTAATATAAAATAGCTGATGTATAAAACGTGTAATAAATAAAATTTTACAAGTGAATCTAATTGTAAAAAAAATTAAGCACTTACACTATAGGATAAGTTTGCAAATAATACATGTATGGTGTGGTCATTGGTGAAATATTACAAAATATTGGTGATGAAATATATTATTGTTACATGGGACGCCTGAGAGGTGTATCTGAGTTCGTGAGGTATGGAGGTCTTAATACAAATAAAAGAACTAAACTTGATTCCTAATTTATACATGCAGCTATTATTTATAGCGTTACATTATCTGTCTCAACTATTACAATTTTTATTTAATAATGAGCACAATATTTAATGTTTATTTCAACTCAGATTCACGTCCTTGTTAATTTCTCTGTATGAGACAATTAATGAGTAGTCAATTAACTCATACTCATCATTAACACGTGTTGAGCCTATCTGTTGCCATCGTTTGTAATTTCTTTCACTAACGCATCTAGTCCAATAGTCCACCCTGCCAGCCACACCCTTCACTGCATGATATTCGCAGTCGCAGATTTATCTTCCTATGGTCACCTCTCTCGCCGCTTGTTCTTCTATCGCTCGGAACTCAGCCACTCATCCATTCAACAAAAACTCCTCGGCTCGGAGGCCTGTCACGTTTTTATATCGCCCGCTCTGACCATTTGGAAGGTTCAACGCACCCTGAATTATGCTGAGAGAACGAGGTGAGTAATCCAGAGCATTCTTCAGATAAACGCAGAAATCAATACAACCAGGGTCACCAAAGTGCGCCGCAAAAAGGATTACCGTGTCGGCTCGCTTTCTGTAATAGATACGCAGCCACTGGCCTATCATGCGCCTGTCAATCAAAACAACCCTTTGACTTGCTGCCGCCGCTATCATATAACTGCTGTCCTTCACTTCCAGTCGCTCGCGTGGGATGCGAAGCAACGAGCGCGTAACAGTATTCACACCAGAAAAATATAAATTATTATATTTAAGCTTCTCGAATTTTACTATCTGCATTTTATTATCCATTACGTTAATTTAACGTGTACAATAGANTTATTATATTTAAGCTTCTCGAATTTTACTATCTGCATTTTATTATCCATTACGTTAATTTAACGTGTACAATAGAAATTTTTTTATTGTAGTATTGTATAAAATTATAGTATAACTGCCAAAACCTCATCAAATGTTACAAGTTTATAAGGAATTTCTAAGTTTTTAATTAATTTCCTGTTACAATAAAAGGAAAGTTAAGGTGAAATATAATTTTTATTATATCCTTAACAATGTTTAACTTTATCTAGTTGTGGCGTGTGAACCTTTATACNAAAGGTGAAATATAATTTTTATTATATCCTTAACAATGTTTAACTTTATCTAGTTGTGGCGTGTGAACCTTTATACGAACTTTTTCGATTAAAATGTTACACCCTATATAACACATGCTGGAAGTATTTAAGAATAAATTATAAAAAAATCCAAATAAACGTGAAAATGAGTTATTATTGAAGAATTAAGCACAAGCGTTATAATTGCCTTTATTTATTTGTATATATATTTATAAAAATTGGAACCACTTATCCAGTTATAAGAAATTTGTGTATTTTAAAACTAATTTTCATACCCCAACCGATTTAATGTGATTGGTGGTTCAGTTTCAGTGACGTCACACTAAATGCAACCAACACTAATTGTAATGTAAAGTCTTTTACAGTCCGATACAATTCCTTCCGACAGTCGTAACGGCCATCTTAAAAATACGCTTTTTGGAATTCCAACACTCGTTACCGGAAATGAAGTATCTGATCGATCCGCTAGTGTAGTAATCCAGATAGATGGTTTCAACAATTGGACACAAGTACATACTGAAAAGTAGTCCCGTCTGAGCAGGCTCGTATAAAGTACTCCGACTGTGTTGTAAGGTAGTTATCCAAATAAAATTGTTGTGTATTTCTTATAAATCGCAGGCATTCACTGCTAAACGATGTATTAATAGGGGCAGTGATATTTCGTTCAAAGCACCGTAGGGTCGTCCAGTTTCTTTGATTGGCTAAAAAATGTTCTCGCCCCTGTTAACCGTTTCCGCACGTATCACGAAGGTTCAGTGTCGGAGTTACGCAGTCCTGAGTGGCTTGGTCAAAGATGGACACTGCACCAGCAGCCAATGTAGGTATAACAATAGCTGAGGTGTGTATACAGAGTAAATCAGTACAGCGGGTTACAAACTTCCAGGAGAGATAGAGTACACCTGGACGATCGTAAATCACATAGCAATGCATGGTCGGAAACACTTTCCTGGCGTGGTAGTGACGACACAAAACACAAGAAAGGAAGGACACGAACAGGATGAGAAAACTTGTTTATTGTCTTAGTGTAGCAAAAATCAAAGAAGGTGTTTTCTAAATGACGACCCCGGGCCGCGATGCAAGCCTCACATCTCCGGCGCATTGAAGAACTGACGTTGGCGAAAATACCGGTCGTGTCTCGGACTTCACCAGCAGCTGCCACGATGCGTGCAACAAGTTCCTCGACACTGTTAACGGGTGTTTCGTACGCCAGTGCCTTGACGTAACCCCAGAATAAGAAATCAAGGTTCGTGTTGGTGTCCTTCCTTTCTCGTGTTTCGTGTCGTCACTACCGCGCCAGTAAAACGTTTCCGATCATGCATTGCTATGTGATTTCCGATCGTCTAGGTGTACTCTATCTCTCCTGCAAGTTTGTAACCGTTGTGCTGATACATCCTGTGTACTNATCATGCATTGCTACGTGATTTCCGATCGTCTAGGTGTACTCTATCTCTCCTGCAAGTTTGTAACCGTTGTGCTGATACATCCTGTGTACTATTAAAGCCTACTCTGAGCTCCGGGTTTTTACGCAAAATGTCACTGGGCCTATGTATTAACGTTTACACCCTCTCGGGACCTCACCCTGACATGTCATTAATTTACACACTGTGGGACGCACGAGTACTGGAACGCCAACATCACCAGATTCTGGCCTGCCTGCAGCCATCCGGTGGTCATTATTCGGGCAACCCCGCCGGTGTGATTGGTTCTTTGAGCCATTGCGGTTTTGAGTGCACACCAATTACACGTCAACAACACGCGTGCCACCCTCCCTGTTGTGTTACGCTAATTGCAGCCTTACGCACTGTGTCCCGCTGATCATGTCTACAGCGCCATTCTGCGGATTAATGTAGAAACCATTTGTAGAAACTCCTCGGTAACGTGACGCAGTACCGTTTCACTGCCAGCCCGAACCGTGCATTATTTCATTCGCTTACAATTTTACTATCCGCTTAATTATGTACATAAAACATTTATTAATTTAAAAAAAATCGTGGTGGCATATGATTAGCGCACGAACACGAGTCATTAGTAGATACCTGAAAAATTAGCGAGTTCAATGACCTGTAGGCTATACTCCATTTTCGTATGCAAAATCATGTAGATATCACTAGGGCCAGTGACTTTTCGCGTAAATATCGGAGCACACAGTAGACTTCAATACTATACACACACATCAGCTGTTGTTATACCTCCATTGGCTGCTGGTGCCGTGTCCGTCTTTGACCAAGCCACTCAGGACTAAGTAACTCCGACACTGAACCTTCGTGATTCGTGCGCAAACGGTTAACACGGGCCAGAACATTTTTTTATTCAATCAAAGAATCTGGACGACCCTACAGTGCTTTGGGCTGTATCTTGTCTCGAAATCTTTTCGCGAAATATCACTGCCCCTAGATAGGAAGACAGGGATTCGGTCTGCATTTACTGTGTATTTATTATTGGCTCACAGTTGTCCAGGAGGTATAATTTTACAGGTTGACCAATATCATTAGCAATACAAACGTACGGGGTTTTGAGTTCTAGATTGTCCCGAAATGAAAACGCGAATTTTCAGGTCTCTTAGTCATTAGTTTAGAGACAGGTGATTTTTGCGACTATATATATGTCTATGCTAGACTTCAAAATCCTACGTCCACAGCCACAATTTCCTTTGGTTATTTGTCGCGTGTCTACGCGAGGAGACATGTTATTATTTTACTGGACCAATCTTAATGAAGTACTCCGATACTGAACGTCCATGATTCGCGGACAGACACTTGAGCCACGTGACATGTAAAATCATCCAACCACGGAAATGTATATGAACTAGAGTGTTTTGGAGTACAACTGGCCTTGAAATCTTTTCGCGAAAAGTAAGGTTTGTTGCAGTATTAATGTATACAAAATACGGAAGGATATTCAAGCAGTATATCGTGAAATAATTACAACGCATTAGTACTGATAAAAGATTAACATTAATTAAAAGTATTTAATAAATGTTATAACAGTGGTAAAACAATGGCTATATATGCAAAATGAACCACAAAAATAGGTTATGAAGCGCAGTCATTAAGAAAATAACAGACATGATGCAGGTTTGTCACCAAAGCTTTCATGATCTATTTTATTCTAACATGTCTTCCAGGATTCTGTTTATTATTTTTCACCTAAGTCATCGTTTCAGTTGACATGTTGTATTCTCGAGGAAAAGAAACGACCCTGCGCAATTGCTCGAATTACCATTGCACCAAAGATGGTTTCGGGCTGGATGAGGACCATTAAACGAGATATAGGCTGTTCAAGGTAAAGTGAGCACCATTGAGACTCTAGTGACTTTTCTCCTATCGTCCGTTTGTTATCCTTACAAAACTTTTTAAAATTAATATTACGATGTAAGAAAACACGGTGTACATATTCCACCGCACTCGGAAGGCAACGTCCGAGACTACAATAAAATATATTTGATTACTATTATTCCAAATGAGAGGGCTTCAATAAGTTCTCACTTTACCATGAATACCCTATAGTTACATTTTTATAGGACATAGGAAGCTTGCAGAAGGCAAGACTTCAATTCGCATTGTTACCTATGACTAGGGCCAGTGACTTTTGGCGTAAAAATCGGAGCACACAGTACACTTCAATACTATTTAGACACCTGAGCTGTTGTTATACCTCCATTGGCTGCTGGTGCCGTGTCCGTCTTTGACCAAGCCATTCAGGACTAAGTAACTCCGACACTGAACCTTCGTGATTCGTGCGCAAACGGTTATTAGGGGCCAGAACATTTTTTAGCCAATCAAAGATGCTGGACGACCCTACAGTGCTATGGACTGTGTCTTGTCTCAAAATCTTTTTGCGAAATATCACTGCCCCTACCTATGACCAGATCAGTAGCGAATGGAGAATCGCGTAGCTATAGATTAACGCTAACATCTTGCAGCGTAAACGTGGTTCCTGAGCTATTTCGCAGAAGCTGTGCAGCGAAGCAGTGGACATAATGTAAGTATGTATATTCTGTTGTTGATTCGTCTCATCATGTTCTGTACAGGTGTCCTTTTGTTTGTAATACTAACTAATATTATACACAAGAAAGTGCGTTTGTTTGTTTGTTTGTCCTTCTTTCACGTCGCAACGGAGCAACGTGATTTTTTTGTACAGAGATAGCTGAAGGGCCGGGAAGTGACATAGGGTACTTTATATCCCGAGAAAATTTCTTATTCCCTCGGGGAAATTCATATTGGAAAATGAAAAAGTACACAAAAGGAATAACAATGCAACGTCGCTTCCGAGCAAATTATCGACGTAAATTATTGCACATAAATGGTTGGAGGGCTGAAAGGTGATACTGGCTACTTTTTATAGCAAGAAAATATGTCAAAAAATTTACAAACTATAATAGTGAATGAAGTCGGAGAAAGGTTTGCCGCCAGCGCGCTCTCTTGCAATACGCTGTCTGTTCCGTTATAGATGGAACAGTATCATGTAGTAAAGAATTGTGTAGAGTAAAAAGAAGTAAAGAGAACTTCGCGGTATCATATATCTATATATAACAGAGGAACACTAATAAGTGTTTTACCGTTTAATTCACCGAGAGGTTCAGTTTTATAATATGTATAGAGTATAGAAGATTAGCACTAAGTAAAATTAAACTTTAAAAAAAAAATTTAACAATAATTCTGTAGTCCACGCGAGCGGAGCCGCTGGCACAGCTAGTATATAATATTTTTATTAATATGCATCAGTACAAAACGCACAATGCACGCATTCATTCAAAATTGCAATACATTAAGTATTTACATTGTTGTGATAGTTTTAATTTTCTTGATCAGAGTACAAAATGTATTATTTTTAAGTACGGAATTATTGACTTATAGACTGTTCACGGTTACTGCTACTACACCGACTTGCACTTCAACGGGCACAGCGAACCGCATGCGTCCAGTAAAGTTGGTAACGACAGAAATTAAGCAGTTCCACGCCTTAAGGTTCTCGTCTAGCTGGCACTTGAAGTGCAGTGCAGAGTGTTTGGAGTACAATATTTCCCACGAAGCTATTAAACGTGCGTCCAGCATGCTGTTCTACGAAAAGAACACGCACTTCAGACGGAAAGGCTGTTGAGTACCGTAAGATTCGACAACTTTGGGCCAGCGACCCAACAATGGGCCATAGCTGCTTTCAGAACGAAAGAGCTATCTAGCGTTTAAATAACATATTGATTCTTAATTGACAGTTTTACTTATTTGACAAAAAACATGAAAAACACATATTAAACATTGAGGGAAAATGTAAAAAACATAAATGTATACAGTTTTGACTCGTGAATAATTGTAGCGTGACAACATTGGGCCAGGGCACGTTTGACACGTATTCTAATGGGACAAGAAGACGTGGCCCATTGTTGACTTACTTGTGTATACAACAATGGGCCACACAAAAACAATCCCCCCTCCCTTCTCTTGCTACCTGGATTTGTTTTGGCAACAGGATTACATTTTAGACATGTGTAGTTGTGCTGGATAAAATTCCCACCCCGTTATCTCAATAAAAAGGGGTGATTATGCTTGCAAATATCAAAAAGTGGCACAAAGTTGTCGAATTTTACGGTACTTCCGAAATGTCACGCACGTTAGAAACACCACTTCAGGGTACTCCAAAACTACTTTTTTCCAAAGCGCTGTAGATTAAAATATTCGCATCAGATACACGAAACACTACTCGAGGGCCCTGTGCTGAACCATCGTACAGAATTTCCACCAGTGAAATACTAGGGTCATCGCATAAAAGTCCCACGGGTAGACGCAGTGCGACTGAAACGCTGCACTACAGTTCAAAGCTCCAGCGCTTAGCGGCGATGTCGCATTTCATGCGCGTGGCATATTCGTCGTTATCGCTCTCGCGGTTCTCGGACTCAAAAGCGGAAAAAAAAAATGCAGGTAGGCGGGAACCTTAATGTAGAATGAAAAGTGTTCGGTAGCAGCAGAAATTTTTAAATACATTATATTTTTGGCTTAAATTTTTTTATTCATATAAATGTAAGAATTACAAAAATTTAAAAATATTTACTTTTTAAAATAATTTTACAGAATTACTAGACCGACATATGAATAACATGCTAGGAAATAGATCTAGACCGACATATGAACAACATGCTAGGAAATAGATCTTTCGCAGGGCTTTCGAAAGTGCTCACTTTACCGTGAACAGCCTATATATATTTGTATAGGCTGTTCACTATAAACTCAGTGCTTTTGAAATACCTGCTTAAGATCTATTTGTAAGCCAATTGTGTAGCCTTCCACCTCCGGTGAAATTAACATTGCCACGGGCCTCATCACTTTATTCGTGCGTCCGTCGACTGTATGTGTAAAATAATCAGGACAGCGAATATTTTACAAAGTTCCTTACCATTACACTTTAATGCTTTTAAAAAAATTAGGAAATAAAGGAAATATTTTCAGTATTCACAAATGTTTATTTGAAACGTTTAATTCAACGACAAGACATGGAACTACTTTCCGTCCGTCGTTGCCAACTTTACCGGCCGCATGCCACCAAAGTTGCCCGTTAAGATATACGCAGGCAGACGCAGTGGCATTTTTCAGAAGTTGATTTCAAAAGTGCTCACTTCATCTCGAGCATCCCTTAAGCTAATACGACGTATGAGCTCGATCGACGCAGGCCCGCCCGCTGATGCCAGTTGTTTTGGAGTTTAAACGCGCTCGTGTGCCGCGGGCAAGATTTCCTGCGAATGGCAGGCGAGGTATGCTAGGAGGGAGCTGTCTTACTTAGAGAAGGGGGGTTGATCGCAACCCCCTCGGGGTCGTAAACAACCCCTTTTGTGAACGTGACGTGTGTCCCTTGTCACTGCCGGATCCAGGGAGGTGGGTTGGCCAGCAGCGTGGATCCCAGTCAGAGAGGGAGAGAGAGAGAGAGAGACGGTAGTGAGTGGGTTATAAATGCGGGCCCCTCACTCGTGCTACATCCCCCCCTCCTTTACCCGCCGGCCATCCCCTACATACACACGGAGGTAAATTATCTGGAGCTTTGTTAGCGCTGTCCTTTTTTTTTTTTTTTTTTTTTAAGAAAACATGTCTAAGATCGGGAAAAAAAAATTCGTTGATGATACAGAGTCAAACAAGTAACCCTAAATACGAATGTCGTGGTCTTGTTTGCAGAAATTATNCACCGAAAAGGTCGAGCCTTTTGTTTTAAAACTGCTGCCCTCATCTGAATTACTTCTAGTGGCTGCGGTCCGCCTGTGGGGCTACAACCGCCTATGTCACAGGGTTTTCCTAAACTTTTCATCATTTGAGTACCACTTGGATTTATTATGATCATATGCTCTAGATACGAGGGAGGTGGTGTCGGTGGTGATGAGAATGAGCCCTAAAGATGTTTTGCTTTGATAATATGGTAAATACGCCGGGAATTAATTATTTTTTACGGATGTAAAATATAAACATACACAAACTTTGCTGTGCATCAGTCACTATAATTTTTTGTGATGAAAAAGTTGCTGTCGGAAAGAGGGGGGGGGGGTGTGGTAAAATGTACTTCATATGATTATTTTTCCTACAATATATATATATATATATTATTATTGTATACAAGTTTTACATATTGTTTATAACTGAGAGAGTAAGTATTAAAGTATAAATCTACCGATCAGTAGCGTGAGGTGAAGCGTTGCAATGTAAACTAGTGCTTGCTCAGTGCTTTACACATTCGGCGTTCGCAGCTGGAACCAGTGTGGAGCCAGAAGAAACTGAATGTCTTGCGGCCACTTACGAGAGAGCGGCGAGTTACCTATTACACACGTACTGTGACGTCAAATGCGCTACTACGTTTGAGCGGCAAATGTGTGAACTAGCAAACGAATAGGTACAGGACGGAGCAAAACACAGCTTATCTTGCAACAGTTCACCACACGCCGCTGCTCCCGATACGTTGTCAAAGCGTTGGGGATTAATAAGTAATTTTTTGTCTGTATTCGAAGATTAAATCTTGTTACAAAAACTTATAAAAACAAAATTTCTACACAATCGCGGAGCACTAGTTGGGATCTTTGGGCCAATGTCGTTCTTCCTCAACCAAATTTCCCACCTTCGCGAGGTCGTGGCTATTAGAAAAAAAAAAATAAATTCCGAGAAGAGAAATTTCAACATAGGCGGTTGTTCTTCACGGCGTCCACGCAGAAGTATCCCTTATATTATCCGAACACTTTTAATTAATTCGACTTCGGAGTGGGTGGGATTAAATCCTTAATCAAATATTCCGGGAAGAGATTCCGAAAATTTCGCGGGGGTTTCATTTGTACGCCATGCCTGCGGGCGCGTCACAGAAACGATCCAATGTAAACTTATTTGGGCGTAAGTTTATTTACTCCGCGTTCTGTACGCATGTCACGCAATTTTAGTTCAAGCATAATTGTTTCGAACTGTAACATTTTATAAAATTACTGCAAACGTATTTTCCTGATTAGTTCGAAAATTGAGCCATCTCCGTAGCAAATGTTCTGGAATCGGATATAGTATGGACCAGTTTTAAATGAGTGTTTGGAATAGTTCATTCTCAAATAGTCGGATTTTCTTCTGATGTAACGAAGGGATGCTAGAACGTTATTTAAGTATAATTAAAAGTCTTCAAAATTTATGAATGTGGGGCATTTGTATAATACCTGAAGATTTCATACAAAATTTTCTTCCTAAATAAGTTTTGTTTTTTTGACACTGTCTATTTGTAAAATATTGTGAGCCTGAAAACTCCAATATTTTGAAATATTGTAGATAAAAAATTAATGAAGCACATTAAGTAATGTTCAGTTACTACAAACTATGCATCCATGTATCTGTTCTTCATGTTATAGTCTATTCGGGTTATCTTCACACTTTTTGTGGTCAAACCTTAAAAAAATTACACCATGAATGACGAGTTTGGTAGTTTTCTAGTTACGTTATTTTTTTTTCCAGTTAAAAACAGCCTATGTTTTGTCCTGGCTGATATTTTTTTACCGTGAACAGTGTTAAAAATTTGCATTGAAAAGTAAAACGTATAAAGACTGCATTTCTCTTTAGTCTATTTGTTTGCAGTGAACTTTCTTCTTCGCCTGGAAACTTTATCTACGCTTTCAGTAGTTTTATTCTTTTCCTGAGATTAATGCAGACGTCACAACGAGAACGTTGACTTGTAGAGTAATTAACATTTCAAGAAGTTGAATCGCTGTAAAATACAGTGGGTATTAAGTAAATACACTCACACTTACAGAGCGTGTTGAAGAAACTCCCTGAATAAAATATTCGGTAATTATTTACAATTTGCATGAGTTTTTAAAATTTTAGACGGTGTATAAAACGAGAGAAGAATTAATCTCAGAACAAAAATACGATGTAGGGTGAGTGACATTAGAATTTATAGAAAACAGGCAATGTTAGAGTGAATATTTTTTTTTTTTTTAGAAAGATACATGAGAGACGAAACTTCTTGAATATTGTAAAAATATTTTCCTAGTCAGATTTTATTAAATTATATCGTAAGAACATGTGTACTCAGTGTACAAAAGTGTTGTTTGTTTTAATAGTTTTTTTCCTATCAAGTTGAGTTCTACTTCCCTTAAGCTTGTGTTATAGTCTGTCCACGGTTATTAAAGCACTTATGAAAGCCCTGATTAGGATATATTTTTCTTCTAGTTTTGTATCCTTCCGCCTTATGCTTCAAGAGCGCTCACTGCATCGCGAACAGCCTCTACCGTTATGTGACACAGATACAGCCTGTACCACATACGAGTGCGGTATTTTTTTTTTACTGTTCTGAAAGTAGTCCTACATACAGTTTTTTCCATGGAAAGGACAGTATTGCCCTGCGCTACAGATGTGTATAATGTATTCATGGTAACTTCAAGATTTTCTGAAGCCCTGCTAAAGATCTACTTTCAGGGACCCGATTATGTATCCTTCCGCAGTATGTAAAGAAAACATTGCCATGTGACACCTGTCAAACAGTGCCTTGTGGGAACTGTCAAATATTTTATTAACAGTTTCCATGTGGGAACTACCAACATTTATTTTTGAAGAGAAACAATGCCATGTAATCTTAACTGTCATATACTTTAATAAAATTCTCCAAATGTCTAAAAAAAAATGCTAATCAATTTAGCAAAATATTGTAATACATACAAAAAGGTAGATTGAAGTATATATCGGAACTGTTAATTATATAATTTAATTAAAGTTTACTTATTGTATTAAGATTTATTTACATATTTGTGATCACATATAAGTCGCACATTTTATTAAAAAAATTTTATTGAAAACTCGGGGTGCGACTTATAAGTGAGAAAAATTCCTCCAGCCCCGCACTAACGTTTCATTTACTACGAATTCACGGCCCGCGGCTCGATTTCCAAACTCTTCAGCGAACAAAATCACTTTCATTTTTAAACCTGCGGTGTAGGTACATCGCTTTTCCATCAAGAAACTGTCGCACTTCTTCACTGCCACAACATCAAAACAACACTACCTGCGGCGCAAAGACGATATAATAGAAAGACGTGTAAGCAAACGCTACTGTGCTGCTATCTCTTACGCTTCACAAAAAGCTTTCGAAAATAATCGATTATCAGTTATTGACCAAAATTCGATTCCTTTTCATTCTTTTAAAATATGTTTTTCTGTTAAGGATTGCGAAGGGAATTACGTAACGGAAATATTTAAATGCCTTTCTATATTTTGCACGTTTATTTGATAAAGTGCAGAAATAACAACGCTAATACTAAAATTACNTATTTAAATGCCTTTCTATATTTTGCACGTTTATTTGATAAAGTGCAGAAATAACAACGCTAATACTAAAATTACTAGAATTATCTTATAAGTAGAAAGAATGTGTTATGTTAGTTTTATAACCATAAGTCAGCGTCTCCAATATCCAATATGGCGTGGTTATACTTCTGAAGAAAAAAAAACGTGCCCAAACGGACAAGATGGAGTGTATGAGTCTGCTGGACAGACACTGAAATTTATTTAATTTCAATTAATACCAGTGAAATCTTTACCCATGAGTGCTACGTGAAAATGTAAATATATAGTTTAGCAATATTAACTTTACAATTACGGCATTAAATTTATACATATTAATATTTAACCCACGAACTATTTCTTTTCAGCTATAACCAACATGTCCCTTCAAAATCCGTTGTTAATTCGTACGGACTTTTAACAAATTATTATAATTTATTGAAAAAATATACTTAAAACTTAAAACAACCAATTTATATAGTGCTTCAGTGCTAAAAGCAAGACAAAACCTTTTATAATATATATTTTTTTATAACCAATTGAACATGTAACTCCTAGGGTGATTTTTCAAAGGTTCTTTTCAAAAGTATCGAAGATACCGTGAATGGATTATACAAACACATTAAGCTGACTGTCATCTGTTCAGTATGTCAACGTACAAAAAAATTTGCCAAGGAAACAGCCGTGCATAGAACTTACTTCTAGAGCTGTCGAAATCTACTCTCGTTCCTGGAGTACACTACGCTGATTACATATATGTTGAGTCTCGATCGTCAAACTTAATTTGAACACCTGGGCATCTCCTTGTGGAATCACGTGGCAGGTGTTGAACACACGTGTTTGGATACACCTGTAGCGTACATTTTTTCAAGCCTAAATTTGCTGTCAAGTAGCTATAAGTAGGAAACTGATCCAATCTTTGGCGACAAAATGGCGGCAGGTGGTGAACGTTAGCGGCC
>NQII01001122.1:75643-144629 GCA_002778355.1 Clitarchus hookeri | reverse complement strand
CCCCTCACCTTCTCCCCCTCACAAGGCGCCACATGCCGACAATTAAGACTGGAGGCCTGCAAGCATAAAAACCCCGTTTCGAGAGTAGTAGGGGTTCAGTTGATTAGTAACGCGCAGAGAGGTCAGTCCGAGAATTATTACCGCCAGATACGTTACTTCGAGAGAGCAGTGAGTCGAAGATCGCCGAGCAGAGAGTTAGGTCAGGGGTTCGGACCCCTGGCCACGTCAGTAGAACAGCAGTCCAGTGAGACAGCAGCACATACAGGTCTTTGCCAAAGGCCGCCCATCGCCGGAGATCACCCACCACAGCTGACAGCACCCGCAGCAAGAGCTAAGTATACAATCACCGTCAAAAGAAGCCCCCCTCCATCACGAAGTCGTTAGCAGTCAATCCGAGTAACCAAATTATCACAGTACCACACCTCTCCAGTGCTGATGTATTTCATTTGTGTTGAATTCGAGACAATATATTCGTCCTTCAAANTTTTCGTCCTTCAAAATACAACAGTTAAAGACTAAATTATTGCAAACCCCTTAACCTTCAGGCGTCATATAGTCGGTGCCTGGGGACATTAAAATCTACACTATAAGCCACACTGTCTTCCACAGAGGCGATATAGCGTCAAGTAAAGCGGCTTCCCAACTGTGGGGCGTACACAGCCTAGCGTCAAGTTAAATTGGCTCCCAACTGTGGGGCCTAAATACGTCAAGTTAAAGTGGCGCCCGGACGTGGGGCGCAACGCTAGTTAGGGTATCATACATCAAGTTAATTTGGCGCACAACTGTGGGGCCTACATACATAAATATTGTGGAAACATGCGCTTGTTTATTTATACACATTTCGATGTTGGTAGAAAATCAGTCTTTGTCAATGTTCCTCTCACATCCGTTAGTTCTTGCCACGTGCATTCTCGTGAATATTTTGAATGAGACCGTTTATAATGTAGTGTTTCGACTTCATGGTTTATGATTCTCACCCTTAAAAATTCTATTTGTGGTGTGAAATAATGGCGAATAAAATATGTTTCGGTATTTAATGCTGTCTGGACACTATACTAAAATTGCGATAGTAAAAATTATGACACTGGCCATAAAAGTATTCCTGTCAATTTTATTGTTTATCGTTGCCCTTTTAATTATAATTTTTTTGTTTATAGCGCAATGAATGGATTGCATACACGGGTCGCAACGGCGATACGAAGTCAGGAACTCTCACGATGAAATTTGGTGTTCTGCAAACTAAGCCTCAGACTTTTTATCTCAATCTTGAGGCCATTCCATCTCTTCAGGGCCACTATACAACACGTAATACAGCCATATAAAGTCACTTTTGTTATGATTTTTAACTACAAAAATGGTACATTATTAGATATAATATTTAATTTTATTATAAGTGCAATAGTTTTTAAAATTTAAATCAGCCATATTTGAGGATTTCATCACACATGTGAGGAATAAGGACAATAAAAAAGATTGCAACAAAATAATTTCTAATATCAGTTTTCTAAGGACGCTTTTCAAACAAGAGCGACGGCAAATTGAGTATAGTTTGTAGTGGAAATCGCCGTTCTGATCTAGGAATTTAATCATTTCTGGTTTAATTCTACGCAAATTTCCACGTTCGCCTTTTATAGTGATTTTGTTAATAAAGAAGAGTAGTAAAAGTCATTGAAATTTTATTACGTTCATGAATAATATTTTGAAGTGATCCCTTATTCCTCCTTCATTACTATCACACTATGGATTATTAATTTACTATAGGTTTCTTACCTTGTGAAAATAAAATAATTTGCAAACTGCTGAGTAGATGGACCAATTACCATTGAGTTATATAAAGAGGAAGTTTGCAGGAAAACATAAAAATTAATGTTTTGTAACATACACTTCATTCGTCCACTAACACTGGTCAACAAAATTTATGTTTCCTTTATAAATATAGCGAAATTTTATTGTTTTGGGGTGCTTGTTACCAATATAGCAAGAAAAATTCAATTTGAGATCTAGTTTNAAATATAGCGAAATTTTATTGTTTTGGGGTGCTTGTTACCAATATAGCAAGAAAAATTCAATTTGAGATCTAGTTTCTATGACACACAACATAAAATGGAAATTTACAAGGTATTAGAGATTTTGTGCAACGCCAGCTGTTTGGAGAGGGCAGAACCGTACATTTTGATGCATTAGTCAGCTGTTTTCATTTCCTTACTTTATGGTTTTTCTGTGAATGTTTCAGTAAACATTGAATATCAGTGCTAGTTTATATGATAAGACTGCCTTAAAGAGAAATTTAAAAATTCTGCAACTTCAGCTGTTTGGTATGATAACACTATACGATTTGGTGCATTAATCAGATGTTTTCTTTTTCTAACCTCATTTTCATTCTGTGAGTGTTTAAGTTTTCATCTTCAAAGCTGTTTTGAATGTGTTTGCCATAGGTTGAGCCAGATAAATGTGTTTATGTATTTTATGCTAGTTAGACACAAACATGCCTCGATNAATGTGTTTGCCATAGGTTGAGCCAGATAAATGTGTTTATGTATTTTATGCTAGTTAGACACAAACATGCCTCGATTTTGTGTAAACAGTGCTGACCACTTTTATAATGTTTGTGGGGAAGTGACATTTTTAGCGCAGAAACGTTATTTTATNTTTGTGTAAACAGTGCTGACCACTTTTATAATGTTTGTGGGGAAGTGACATTTTTAGCGCAGAAACGTTATTTTATTCCCTTAATACGAAATGCTTATTTTCATAACTTTCGGTGCAAAATTAGCGACCAAGATAAAAGCTAGGCACCTCATATTTGCAGTAAAAATTGTGCTTGCAATATCAGAAACTGGATAAATGGCAAAGGACGTTGTATGCCTTTCGCTGTCCCAATGACCTGGATGGATCCTAATCATCATGTGACATACTGCTACTTTTGTTTGGTGCCTCCTCTTCAACAAGGGATTTAAAAGATATACAAGTGGACAGTGATATACCTTTACATACAATCAGCAGTACGTCTAATACCACGTGGAGAAGGGCTGCCTTTACCAGACCCACCAAACAAGTATCATCTTGAGTCAGATNAGCAGTACGTCTAATACCACGTGGAGAAGGGCTGCCTTTACCAGACCCACCAAACAAGTATCATCTTGAGTCAGATTATCATCATTATGATGCTGCAGAAGTTGTCACAGATAAGCCAAGTTGTTCACAAGACCCCGAGATTTTTGTTGATTCATCTTCTGAAAACCCATATAAAATTACTNCACAGATAAGCCAAGTTGTTCACAAGACCCCGAGATTTTTGTTGATTCATCTTCTGAAAACCCATATAAAATTACTCAGAATGAGCTGAGCGATCCTATAAATTATTCGGATCTTTCTGAAGGTAAAGCAGAACTTGGCAATAAGATTGCTCTTGTAATCTTCTTGAAAGTAACATGAAAATATACATTTACAGAAATAAAGAGAAATACCTAACCTCCTTTCTTTTAACTTGGAAGACGCCCTTGTTGTACGAACCAACATGAACGGTCTAATGAAGGCTCTGAACGTAGATCACAATCCTCAAGATTGGAGGCTTTTTATTGATTCTTCAAAACTGAGTTTAAAAGCTGCTGAACTCCACAATGGAAACAAGTTCCCGTCANTTGGAGGCTTTTTATTGATTCTTCAAAACTGAGTTTAAAAGCTGCTGAACTCCACAATGGAAACAAGTTCCCGTCAGTTACTATTGGTCATGCAGTGCATATGAAACAATCTTACTCGAACATGAAACTCGTTCTCAAAGCCTTTAAGTATCATGAATAGGGCCAGTGACTTTTCGCGTTAAAATCGGAGCACACAGTAGACTTCAATACCTCAACTGTTGTTATACCTCCATTGGCTGCTGGTGCCGTGTCCGTCTTTGACCAAGCCACTCAGGACAAAGTAACTCAGACACTGAACCTTCGTGATTCGTGCGCAACATTTTTTTAGTCAATCAAAGAAGCTGGACGACCCTACAGTGCTTTGGACTGTATTTTGTCTCGAAATCTTTTCGCGAAATATCACTNTTGGAGGCTTTTTATTGATTCTTCAAAACTGAGTTTAAAAGCTGCTGAACTCCACAATGGAAACAAGTTCCCGTCAATTACTATTGGTCATGCAGTGCATATGAAAGNAACAAGTTCCCGTCAATTACTATTGGTCATGCAGTGCATATGAAAGAATCTTACTCGAACATGAAACTCGTTCTCAAAGCCTTTAAGTATCATGAATAGGGCCAGTGACTTTTCGCGTTAAAATCGGAGCACACAGTAGACTTCAATACCTCAACTGTTGTTATACCTCCATTGGCTGCTGGTGCCGTGTCCGTCTTTGACCAAGCCACTCAGGACAAAGTAACTCAGACACTGAACCTTCGTGATTCGTGCGCAACATTTTTTTAGTCAATCAAAGAAGCTGGACAACCCTACAGTGCTTTGGACTGTATTTTGTCTCGAAATCTTTTCGCGAAATATCACTGACCCTAATCATGAATTGCAGTCGCAGATTTGTGGGCACCTAATGGTTGTTGCTATTTTTCTTGACACGCAACTAGGATATGCAAAGTTTTGCTGCTTCATTTGTGACCGGGACAGCAGGGAACGTTCTTTACATGACAAAAATAAAAACTGGATAACCAGAAGCCTTCTGGAACCAGTTAAAAAAAGTGTCCAAAATGAACCCTTGGTTGATTCACAAAAGATTCTACTTCCCCATATTCACATTAAGNTTGACACGCAACTAGGATATGCAAAGTTTTGCTGCTTCATTTGTGACCGGGACAGCAGGGAACGTTCTTTACATGAAAAAAATAAAAACTGGATAACCAGAAGCCTTCTGGATCCAGTTAAAAAAAGTGTCCAAAATGAACCCTTGGTTGATTCACAAAAGATTCTACTTCCCCATATTCACATTAAGCTAGGCTTAATGAACAATTTTGTAAAGCCATGAACAAAGATGGAGAAGCCTTTAAGTATCTCAGAGCCAAGTTTTCTCGACTAAGTGAAGCAAAAGTCAAAGAGGGTGTCTTTGTTGGTGCACAAATTCGTGAACTTTTTCACCATCCAAAGTTCAATGATGTATTGCAAGGTGTCGAGAAAACGGCATGGAGAAATTTCAAGGATATTTGTAGTATTTTTTAGGAAATGAGAGGGCTGACAACTGTAGAGAACTTGTAGATGTCTAGCTTTCAAACTACAGAAAAACTTGGTTGCAAAATGTCTCTGAAAATCTATTTTCCGCATTCTCATCTGCATTTCTTTCCGGACAACTGTGGAGCATGGCGACCGATTTCACCGGAATATTACAGCAATAGAGGAAAGATATCAAGGCAAGTGTAGTCCTTCCATGTTAGCAGACTGATGTTGGACTGTGATCAGGGACGCTCCAGAGGTAGACTACAAACGGCAAGAAAAGCGAAAACTCACCATAACAGACGTTTAAACTGCCAAGCTTAGCCCATTAAATGTATATGAACTTTGTATATTTGACTGAAACACATGAAAAATATTTTCTACTAAACAGTAATGTTATATTAAATTTTTTACCAACAAGTAAGTTTTTATTTTAATTGAACCGAAATTTTTTATTTCTCATAATATAACCAGAAAGCTATATTTCATGAACTAGATCAATGTAAATTTTTTAAATCGGATATATTTAATGTTCATACGTGTAAATAAATGTAAAAATGCAAAAATTAATTTGGGAACGAATTTCTGTTAAAAAATTTTTGACCAGTGTAATCTGATTAACGTCCTAATTTTTAAGTTTTGATATCAGTAGCAGCCGTAATAATTTAGACACAATGTTATCTTTAAGAAGAAGGATAAGGTTTAAAATACCGCACAATAAAATTTATACTTCAGCCATTTTTAACATTTTCAGTCTGTTTAGTGTACAGCACGATAGTAACCGAAGGAGGAGTGCGCCGCGTCAAATAAAAGTAACAAAAGTTGAAATTGTTTATGATCTCCAGAGACGATGTGATGTTACAAGTTAATATATAAGTTCTAACATTTTATGTGTTAAATTGCAAATAACCATTTTTAAAAAAATCTTGAAGTAAAAGGGGTATTTGCAGCTTGCGTAATGCACCAGAAACGATGAAAATGCAAAAAAAATATATATATAAAAAAAAATTGCTTGCTCACTCTTTCTGCATCACACCCTGAATGTCTGAAAATTAATTTTACTATAAGTATGTAATAGAAAATAAACAAATAAGGATTAAAAGTATTTTGCCAACATATTAAAATTAAGGAATTTTATCAAAGCAACACATCAATTTCTTTGTGAAAAAGTCTTTTATGTGGATATCAGAAATTCAGCATAGATAATTAAACTCGTAAAATATGCATCCCTTCAAAAACTGGAAATTCTGCTTTGAGCATTTTCCATTAAGATCATACAACAAAACAACGGTCGTGAAAACATTTAAGAACGGAGCGTTGAATAAACTAATTAGGTAATTAATTGAGAAAACGATTTGCCGTCGATCTCAATTTGGGAGGAGTTTCCGGAGGAAAGCAGATTAATTAATTTTTTAATTACTTCAGATTTATTCAAAGAATGGCATGCGTTCTTCCCCTCATCCCTATCTGCAGTCAACTTCTTTTCGGTTATCCAGTTCCAAGCTGTTACCATCCCTCGCTGGGGCAGACTGAAGAGAACCTAACATTTTAAGATAATTTCCGGAAAGCCAGTGATTACACCTAATGGTATTTCTGGTAGGTTATCATCATCGGCGGGAAACCAATACTCCTTAGAACAGTTAGTTCGAATTGAATGGGCTGAGCACTTCTGTAAACCAACTGTTAATATAATTACTAAGGGTAAGCTTTAATTGATTTCCGGTAGACTGAGCAATTGCTTATGATCTACTTGTATGCAGAGTGTGTCTCCTTCCGCCATATATACAACTAACGTTACCACGGACCTGCTCACTTTATTCTTGCGCCAAACAAGTTAAACCGTGCAATTACATAAAAAAAAGTATTTTATAAAGGTACTTATTTTTAAAAATTAACAGCGTATATCTAAAACATACCGACAAACTGTGTTAGGTTATTTCTATGGTGTCAATATAAATAATGAGATAGGCAACCCAGGGCAAAAGTCAAATAGCAAGAGCGGTAGGCGCTTCCAAAGTTTGAGGAATAAGTATCATTTATTGTCATGAAAAGGAAACTGCTTGCGGGGCAGAAGCAAAGTAATGGTTACGAATTGAATAAACCGTAATCATTTGTGCACAGGAACATTTTTCCCGTGTTTAGCTGTATTTTTTTTTTAAATTACGGGTGACAACTGGCGATTAGTTTGGCAACCCTTTCGCTGCCCCATTAGGCACAACATACACTCACGTACAAAAAAAACAACCATGGCCAAGTCGCACGAGTAGAACTAAGGTTGCCATACAGTATCATCATAACCCGAAATGTGTCCCATTTGCGTTTAATGCGGTTTGCTTGCGCGGATTTGCCACTATGGGTCATACATATCCCTCCATCATTCATAGCTGCAAGACACCGAACAAGGCCTCGGTAACAGTGTGAGGCACAGAGCTAAGTTAAGGGAATATGCGGCATGCCCCGACAGCGCATTCTACAATACTTTGCCAAGCTGGATGAGTTTGAGAGAGACCCCATCGTTGACCTCCTCAGAGGCAGGTTGGACGTTTCGGGCGCTTTTCTCGCCACTTGAGACGTTATGCCTACACTGTGAGTGGGTGTTTCGACACAGTGGAAACAGAAGGGTGTTCACACTCGTCGAGAACGCTCGGGTGAACACCGGCGAACCACCATCAGCGCGAATCGTTTTATCGTGTAAGAACTCCACGGGCGTCGCTGCACACCAAACATCACGGTAGCTGGGGAAATCCACCAGTACCACATCCAGGCAGCTATCAGAGCGGGATCTGTCGTCGCAGCGCCCCATTACGACGTCTACCAATACGACCCAGGCATCGCCGAGGCAAATTTGACCTTCCACCGGGAAAAGGCAGCATGTCAGTTCACGTATTGGCGCACGAGTGGTGTTCAGCGACGAATCACGGTTCTGTCCAGATGCACACGACCGCCGAATTCGAGTCTGGAGACGTCCTGGCCAGCACCGTGATGCACGCTTCAATTGTAGAGTTGCACATCCCCCTAACAAGAGGTGTCGTGGGGAGACATTTCCTACGATTCCCGCATCCCACTGGTGGTGACTGAAGGAACCTTAACACGCGGGTATTCGTCCAGGAAACTCTGCGACTGCGTGCGCTCCCCATGCCTGGCGTCGCTCGACAACCAAGTTTTCCTGCGCGATAATGCCCAGCCTCACACAGCACGTGGATCTCTGGCCTGAATTCGTGGTGGCCAGCAAGGTCCCCAGATCTCTCGCCCATCGAGAACACGTGGTACCTGGCTGTACGGAAACATCGGCCAGGCGTAACTACGGCAGCTACGGGGGGTTTGGCGTGTCAGTTGTGGCCTGAATTCGTGGTGGCGAGCAAGGTCCCCGGATCTCTCGCCCATCGACAAAACGTGGTACCTGGCTTTACGGAAACATCGGCCAGGCGTAACTACGGCAGCTACGGGGGGATTTAACGTGTCAGTTGCGCCAGCTGTGGCAGGGTCTTGCTCAGGAGAACGCCCGTCACCCGTACGCCTCCATGCCCGACCGTATCGCCGCCTGTCTTTTTGCTGCGGGTGGTCAAAACTATACCAAGCATCTTGCAAGTGTTGGTCCCCTAAAATATATGCTTGGTGTGGTACGGTATCTTGATGTTTTCTGTTTGCATACTACTATGCCCTGTGCCTGTACCCACTTACATGCCCCTGCGATCGTACCTTCTGTGTGATCATTTTTTTTTGCAAATGAGTGTATTATGACGGTATAGGGTACGAAGAGAGGAATAAATGAATTGGGATAACGCAAGTTTATTCACCAGGGGATCAGCCAATAAACCAACGGGTAGGGTTTAAGTATTCAATCGATAGCTGTGTTAATTTTTTAGTTTGGCGAAAATGTACATTGTGTCAGAAGGGATAATCTGATCAGGGCATTAAAAACGTTCTTACTGAACCGTGGAAATTTGCAAATAGCCGGAAGGGGTAAGTCGTTACTAAACGAACATTTTTCTCAGTGTTGCGTTTGCGTGCTTTGCTTAGTACAAAACTCCCGAAACTGAAATTTCAAAAGTTAAAAAAATAAGACAGAATCTTAAAAAAAAAAAAAAAAAAAAAAAAAAAAAATACAATGCATAATTAGCTACGATAACTCTAAAACCTCCATTTCCGTACTATAGTGGTGGCAGTCAATAAATTTTGCACAACTTGAACTGTGTAATAAAAATAAACAACCTTGGGAATGTGAAAATTATGCAGCAGCTATTGTAAAACACTTAAGTATGTTTTTTGACCCGTTATCACAGTTTACGAGAGATAAACTTCAAAAGGTACTTTTCTTGTTTCTCTAAAATGTGTGTATAAGTGTGTATAATTGTGTTTATGTAGCGTATGCATGTATTAATGTTTGTTTGTGTTTATGTAGCGATACATTCGCTATTACTGTAAAATCACAAACTTACCAATTCATAAAAAACAAATGGTCCCTCTGCAATTTTTGCTAATGTCTGCACAATAATAAAAGTTCTCCCACATCCGTTCAAATTGGTTTTTTTTTTTTTTTTTTTTACTGTTAACTAATGAATATTTAGCTGTTTTCTGGTACGTTCTTTCATTTCATGCCTACAGTTTCGCTATTTTTTAAAGATGGGGATGTAACTTCTCCTTTACGTCTCCACGCCTTTTAGCCTAAATCACCTGTAACTGGATGCAAGGACGTGACTGCGTCTAAAATATTTGTTTCTAGCGCATTGTATTATTAAATAGTTATATGATCTTGAAGGTTTTTTCTTTCCATTTGCGTTAATATTTAACGTATTAGAAGACTTGAAATGTAAACAAAAGTTGTAGGTTCATCATTTATATCGTAGAGCGNTGCGTTAATATTTAACGTATTAGAAGACTTGAAATGTAAACAAAAGTTGTAGGTTCATCATTTATATCGTAGAGCGTCTATGCAGTAGAATGCGCATGTAAGATGCGCAGTACCCATCTGTGCGAGCAATATTGAACTGTTGTTATTCCTCTTNCTATGCAGTAGAATGCGCATGTAAGATGCGCAGTACCCATCTGTGCGAGCAATATTGAACTGTTGTTATTCCTCTTCAACCGTCAAAAGCTCGCGACGTCGATTAAGATTGTCACACTGTTTACACAATAAGAAGTTTTTCAAGTCAGTACAGTTTTTTTGCCGAGTTCTGCTATGTTATAATTCTACGCTCATTTCTTGTGTAAAACTACGCTACAAAGAAAACCGAGCGTAAAGAAACGACATGTCACCGGTAAAAATGTTATTGTTTTTGTAATGTACTAATAAAATAAACCAAAATATTTCCACAAAATTTAACAAGAGCAACTTAAAGGTCATGTATTATTTCATTTTAATGTATCATTACCACAAATTATTTTGCAAAATTCAGGGGNCAAGAGCAACTTAAAGGTCATGTATTATTTCATTTTAATGTATCATTACCACAAATTATTTTGCAAAATTCAGGGGCAGTTAAAATTTTAAACGTTCAAAAATTTCCTTATTTTCAGCAATTTTGTGAAATTGCACAAACATTTCCTGGTACGAATCTATAGGCAGATGTTTTGAAGTGGCTCTCGTCATCTTCTTTCAGTNTGAAATTGCACAAACATTTCCTGGTACGAATCTATAGGCAGATGTTTTGAAGTGGCTCTCGTCATCTTCTTTCAGTGTTAATTATTTAATTTTTGTGCTTAAGTAAGTTTTCATTAATTATACATTTCTTAAACAGTGCAGCTGTGATTCTGACAAATTTATGTGAAAACAATGCTTAGAAATAAATTTTTTGCTAGGAGAAAGTAATCACTGATAATAACTAACAGTTGAACAATATGTCACACAAAAATAAAATAACATTTTCCTGGCCAACGCCCTTAAGAATCAACTTACAAACGGACATAATATTTAACAAAACTTTGTAGAGACGTTTATAAGAAATCTATATGTGTGACGTTGGGAAATTACTTAAACGTCAGGGACAAATATATAACACAAAAATAACTGAATAACAACGAATTGCTGCTTAAAGGTGGGCGTGATTTTGGCACCCGTTGGCTGTGGTCGTGTTTTGGTTAGGGGGGGGGGAGGGGGGTCAACATTCTTTATGATAATTGGGATGCTAACCGAAGATGAAGACGTCCAAAAGACGCATTTTTAAACTGATTACTTCTCTAATGGATCCGACTATTAAGAAAAAGTACGTCACTCTCCTGAGTAACTTGTGATCAGCGCGATAATGCCTTCCATGTACACACAGAAAAATATTTGTATTTATTCAAACATTTCTGTAGTAAAGTAGTTGTTAGGATAATTTTTTAACATCGTAGGTAAATTAGAGCATATTTTAAAACACGTTATTGTGGAATGTGTAAAGCTAATGTATAATTTCGGCAGCCAAGTACCGCAGACTTCAAATTTATTGTAAACTTAAAAAATACGGAGATACATTTCTACACAATTTCGTATGTTTGTTGCGTTACGAGAAAAATTTTGGTAAGTAGCCTCCAAAGTAATGTTTGTAAAATATGCAAACGTTCTTCTATTTTCTATGCCGTAGTCGACGTGGATGAGAAGCTGGCTATATCCTGTCCATCTCGGCCAGCTTGAAGAATACGTCATAAATCTGGCGTGTAAGGATGGGAGAGATTACAGCTACCTCGTAAGTTTTTATTAGCGTGATTATCGCCTTCTGTGNGGGGGGTCAACATTCTTTATGATAATTGGGATGCTAACCGAAGATGAAGACGTCCAAAAGACGCATTTTTAAACTGATTACTTCTCTAATGGATCCGACTATTAAGAAAAAGTACGTCACTCTCCTGAGTAACTTGTGATCAGCGCGATAATGCCTTCCATGTACACACAGAAAAATATTTGTATTTATTCAAACATTTCTGTAGTAAACTAGTTGTTAAGATAATTTTTTAACATCGTAGGTAAATTAGAGCATATTTTAAAACACGTTATTGTGGAATGTGTAAAGCTAATGTATAATTTCGGCAGCCAAGTACCGCAGACTTCAAATTTATTGTAAACTTAAAAAATACGGAGATACATTTCTACACATTTTCGTATGTTTGTTGCGTTACGAGAAAAATTTTGGTAAGTAGCCTCCAAAGTAATGTTTGTAAAATATGCAAACGTTCTTCTATTTTCTATGCCGTAGTCGACGTGGATGAGAAGCTGGCTATATCCTGTCCATCTCGGCCAGCTTGAAGAATACGTCAGAAATCTGGCGTGTAAGGATGGGAGAGATTACAGCTACCTCGTAAGTTTTTATTAGCGTGATTATCGCCTTCTGTGNTAAATCTGGCGTGTAAGGATGGGAGAGATTACAGCTACCTCGTAAGTTTTTATTAGCGTGATTATCGCCTTCTGTGTGGTAGACCGTTAACAAATCCGAATAATACGCGCCAAATACCATGTAATGCGCTTATTTGCATAAACAACTGTTAATGCAGCCGAATTATTACAAACCACCCTTGGCTTAACGCGTGGCAGAGAACGAATCGTGGCAAAAGCCATAAAAACCAAGAAACGAATTTGGCGCATTGGTGACTGTGAAAATAAACGCAATGACCTCGCACTATGGACAAAAATTTAAAAGTTCACTTATAACCTGAGTAAGGAATACACGAATCTGAAATCGTTTAATTCCAGCTTTCGTATACAAAGTACATATACAGCGGAGAATAATAATTTTATATTATAAAATCGGATTTAAAACTAAACACTTGACCAAAAAACGAGAGCCCAGTTAAAACAAATACGTACGCAATTCATCATGGTGTGGCTTGCAAGCACGCAATGAAAGCTGGTGACAAAAAACGCGAAACCCTAGCGTTGTTATGGAATGTCGAAATTTGAGACCTCAGATTTTAAAAGCCAGTAACTACCAACTGTACCAACGATACGTCAAATAAACCGCAACAAATAATAAGATCGTCGTTTAACCATTTGGCCTACTCTGTAGTTGACAAAAGCAGAGCGAATATACACCCTGGAATTCCATTCAGGGGTAGCGAACCGGGTCAAACCATCACGATTAACTGAAATCACACTAGGCGAATACCGGGATGATAAGCTTGTTTCTAGTGATTGCTAGAGACCAGAAAATTCGCGAGTTCAATGACCTGCAGGCTAGACTCTCCAGTCTTACGTACAAATATGCCGATGCCAAAAGCACATTGGTTGTCTGCTGTCACAGTAGAGGGCGACAGTTGGGCCAGCCTTCTCCAGGAGGTGTCAAACACCGTATGGAACAATGGCTGAAGTTTTATAAACACACGTGTTTCGAATTCTAGCTGGTCCCGAAATGAATCCGCGAATGTTTCAGGTCTCTAGTCACGGTAGACTATTTGCCGTTTCTGATGAGATTATTTTCTTTCTAATTCCTTTGAAAATTTTTTTAAATATTTGTTTGTAATCGAACAGTTACTGCAGTAACGGAGTGTTTCNTCACCAGTCAGGTGCTTGAAGTGCGTTGCAGTGTGTTTGAAATACTCTGTTTCCAATGATACTATTATTGCACGTGCGTCCAATAAGCTGATCTGCGAAGAAAAAAAAACCCATTTCAGACGAGGGCTGTTGAGCGCTTTCAAGACGTGACGTACATTAGAAACACCATTTCGGAGAACTTCTAATGGATAAAAAACGGCCTTTTCAAGTATAACTGTTACATACATACAAAAGTACTCAAGGGCCCTGCGTTGAACCTTCCTACAGACTTTCCACCAATACAACAATGGGGTCAGATCTGAAAGTTCCCAAAGGCAAACGCAGAGCGGCGAGTTCAGGGCCTTGCGCTAAGTGGCGATGGCGCATTTGACGCGCGTGGCAGTATCGCCCTTATCGCTCCCGCGCTTCTCGGCCTGAAACGCGGGGGAAAAAAAAAACTTTTGTAGGCGGGAGCCCTAACTTCGAAGTCTCGAGACCCGTTGAGGGTAAAGCCAGGTGAGTATGGAACAGCGCCGGAATGCAAGTGCGGGGGAAACGGGAGATCTTCGACCAGCGGCGTCGTTCAGCACGATTTACAAGTGCAAAAATCCGGGAATCGAACCCGGTTCGCCTTGGCGGGAAGCGAGCTATCTATAGGCTGTGCCTCTGCGGGAAACGTATTTCAACATATTTAATTTGTAGTGAAAATAAGAAAATATTGGAGAATATTTTGCTTCTCGTTCGCATCTAATGCGAGAACGTTAAATGAAACCTCGTGATATGCATAATGACTTTCGAAGGAATCTCGACATCCTTGGCCAAAATATGTTGGACTAAGGCTCCTGGGTTCGAATACTGGATAAGTAGGGCCAGTGACTTTTCGCGTAAAAATTTGGGCACACAGTAGACGGCAATACTATATACACACCTCAGCTGTTGTTATACCTCCATTGGCTGCTGGTGCCGTGTCCGTCTTACACAAGCCACTCAGGACTACGTAACTCCGCCACTGAACCTTCATGATTCGTGCCCAAACTGTTAACGTGGGCCAGAACATGTTTTAGCCAATCAAAGAAGTTGGACGACCCTATCTTGTCACTACGGATAAGCCATGACTGTTTTCAAAGGTTTTACACGAAAATTCAAATTGATTTTGTCTGTAATCCAGCAATCCAGCGAATAATTTCGAGAGGTTAATAAGCCAAATAAAATTTGGCATTAAAGTGATACAATTTTCATGCTTACGTAATTTTTCTGATTGGAACTTGTCCTATGGTTACACACCCCGTGTAACTGAGACATAAACGTCTGTTTTTAATGTAACATAACAAAGATAAGACGGCTTATGAATACAGGAAAATGTGATGTCGAACCTGTGACCTTCGAATTTGTCTAAAACTCGCGTGTGGATAAGATAGACACCTATGTGATGAATATTTTATTCTTCCATCAAGGGTACACGTACTCAGGTTACATTATTCAGGTCCCTTTCCAAATGCTTTGCATAGTATTGATTTATCTTTGACCTCAAAGCACAGCGGGGAAAAATCCTTAAAGGAGTTCACATCGGAGAGTCAAAATGCTTTATTATTAAGAGCAAAAACCCACTTGTTTTCTTAACAGTGTCAATACGATTAGGTTATTTGACTATCTACGACAACGAGGGCGTCAAATATGTATTTCGTTACGTAAACTGTCCCTTCGGTACTGATGTGGTGGAACTCGCGAATATATTGGTACAGGCTGTTCAAGATAAACTGACCACTTTTGAAATCCCTGGTTTAGAGGTACTTGTAGGCACCTTGCGTATTCTTCCACCAAGGGCTTCGTCACTTTATTCGTGCATCGGTAGGGTTGAAATAGAAAAAAAAATTGAAAAATAGATATTTTACAAATTTTGTTATTATTACGTTTAAATGTATTAAAATCTCGAAACAAAGGGGAAATAATTCAAGTATTCACGAATGTTTACCGAACACTTTTATTTCGACGTCAAGACATGGAACTACTATCCCTCCGTCGTTACCAACCTCACAGGCCGGATGCCACTTACTGTGTCCGTTAAGTTATATACAGGCACAGGCAGTGACTTTTCTAGATGTCGATTTAAAAAGTGCTCAGCATTTAGTAAATTTCTTTCCAGAATTTAAGACTGTGCATAGCAAGAAATTCCGAAATCGCTAATATTTGTATCCTAAAATGAAGGGAAATGAAGATAAAAATGAAAGTGTCTGCTTATAACTGAAACGAGAACGCCGCAAAGTAATAGAGATACATTTTTTTATTTCCACTAAGTAGATTTCATATATAGTATTGACAAAATGCTAAGTATAGTCTATTCTCAGTTTTTTCACACTCTTTTGAATCAAACCTTTGAAATATCACCCCATGCATGAAGTTTTTGTTTTTTTCCTGAAGTTATAGTAAATCACTGGCTTTTTATACACGTGCCAACATAAAAATACCTTATTTCTCGTTGAAATGAATTTTTACAGATATATTATCTATATATTTTCATATAGTCTTTGTAATGGAATGTAATAAAAACTGGGAGTAAATAGGTGTGTTTGTAATCCCTAGTAAAAAATAATTATTTTGCAAAATTTTACTATAGTGCATACGTCTTAATCGCGAAAAAACGTATTAAATACATGATAAATACGATGACCTAGCAGTCAATAGGAGAAATAACTTGTCTTACTTTAAGGGAGGTTCATATCATATGCACTATTTTTTACTTAACATCGTATTGAAGTAAATTCTAAACCTACAATACATTTTTTCATTGTGGAATTACACGACAAAGATGTTTGGTTATGCCTGTGCATTATCTTTTTTACTTACAAGTTTCATCGTAAAAACTAAGAAAAAATATAAGTATTTCTGAGGGTCACTCTTAAAATACAGGGACGCTTAAAAATCAAAATTGGATGAAGTTTAATAAGGGGGGGGGGGTTATATTTTTCTTCTTGTAAGTGCAGATTTGTGCACTGCAATCTTCAGCCCTATTTATTGTTTATCAAGTTAATATGAACTTCCCCAGTTCCTTTCGCATGATAATATCAACGTTTTAATAAGCCTCATTGCGTTAAATGTAATAAAGATTCCGTAAACTGTATTTTTGCATCATTAAAATTGAGCTTAGTTACAGGAACTACATGACTGAAAATCTATAAACGATTTGCCAAGGAGTTGTAAGGCCAGGCCACTCATTTCTTGCTGACGTTTTCTTTTTTTTTTTCAGTAAACGCAGACATGTCAAGCAAACTGCCGCCACGCGTCGTTATCCAGGTCAGGGGACACTAATCCAAAAACATATCGCAACCGTTTTAGTTTGTAAAACAAAGCGTCGAAGCTCCGGCGGATCTCCCTTCTTGTCGGAAAGGTATTCGAGACAATCATGCCAGCAAGAAACTACACTGAAGAGCCAAAAAAAACTGGTATAGGCGTGCGTATGCCAACTACAGAGGTATGGAACCAATCAGAGCAACGCAATGGCGTCGGCAGCTATATCGGTTACTGCTGCTACAATGGCAGGTTATAAACATTTAAGTGGTTAAAACGCTTCACATCAAGCCTCTTCACAGCATGTGCTCGATGTGTTTACCATCGGCAGCAATACTCGTCTATAAACGAACATGTAGCCAGCGACGAGTGGTGTCTGATTTATTTTCTCTCACAGTTTTCCGAAAATGCCGGAATGGGTGTTTACTGTAGGCCGCAATAGTTCGAGAAACTAGTCCAGTCTCTATCACTCCTAATTGTGCGTGCACATCGAGAAAAAAATAACGTGGGGCCTGCTTTAAGAAACAGAATTTGTGTAGGCTACTCATAACTAGGGCCAGTGACTTGTCGCGTAAAAATCGGAGCACACACCAGACTTCAATACTATATACACACCTCAGTTGTTGTTATACCTCCGTTGGCTGCTGGTGCCGTGTCCGTCTTCGACCGAGCCACTCAGGACTAAGTAACTCCGACACCGAACCTTCGCGATTCGTGCGCAAACGGTTAACTTGGGCCAGAACATATTTTAACCAATCAAAGAAGCTGGACGACCCTACAGAGCTTTGGACTGTATCTTGTCTCGAAATCTATTCGCGAAATATCACTGCCCCTTATGACATGTGAAGCAGTTGTGAATTTCTTTTAACAACTGGCACTTTGGATCAGTATTTCCATTGCACAAGGTAGCACCATACAGGCGGCGACCGAACAAGGACAAATGTTCAACAGTCCATCCGCATTCAGATGAGAGAATCGGACCTCGGCAAAGGTCAACACTGGACAGCCCATGCTCCTGCGTATCTTCCTGATCCCTCTTGAAACGACGCCGACGCTTGCCGGGCGCGGTAACGATCGCCTGCGCAGGCCGGGCTGCCGCTCGCCTTCCCTCCAGAATCTCGGCGATCATAACTTCTGAATTCCTTCGCCGAGATATCTGTATTTGGGTCCCGACTGCCAGAGTGCTCGGGAGCGGAAAACCTCCGCGCCCGAGATATTCTGAGATCGCCAGACGCCTTCGTCTGTAGGATTTGGTTCCAGCTACAGTCTCTTCAAAGGTATCTCAACGCTTCTCGAATCCAACCTCTGAAAAATCATGCCACGTACGACGTGTTGTTTTGCATCCTAAATACGTAACGTATCACACGTGTAGTACACTCCTGTCAACATAGAATCGTCTTATTTTCCATGTAAAATTTTATTTATAATTAGGGGCTGTGATATTTCGGGATACGATTTCGAGACAAGATACAGTCCAAAGCACTGTAGGGTCGTCCAGCTTCTTTGATTGGCTAAAAAATGTTCTGGCCCGTGTTAACCGTTTGCGCACGAATCGCGAAGGTTCGGTGTCGGAGTTACTTAGTCCTGAGTGGCTCGGTCGAAGACGGACACGGCACCAGCAGCCAACGGAGGTATAACAACAACTGAGGTGTGTATATAGTATTGAAGTCCACTGTGTGCTGCGATTTTATGCGAAAAGTCACCGACCCTAATTATAACTAGTATTAACAAAACAGAGAGTACACAGGTGTGTTGGCAATGCCTTAGTAAGAAATAGTTCTCATGCGAAATGTTGTTAAATTGAGTGCGCACGAATGCGTTGCGTTGACTCTCTGGTGTGATTTGCCGTACTTTTTTAAGCTTTGATAACATGATACTTAGGAATAGTCTGAAATTAGAACTTCAGCAGGGCTTCAGAAGTGTTGTTAGTGACAATGCGAAGACTGCATTAATTATAGCCCACGCCCCGTTTCAGCGGCACGCACCCTGATGCAGCTCACGTATAATTACTAGAGACCTGAAAAATTCGCGGATTTAATTTCGGGGCAAGGTAGAATTCGAAACACGGGTGTTTATAAAACTTCAGTCATTTGCCTACACGGTGTTTGACACCTCCTGGAGAAGGCTGGCCCAACCGTTGCCTTCTACTGTGACAGCAGACCACCAATGTGCGGTTGATATCGGCATACTTGTACAAAAGAATGGAGATTCTAGTCTGCAGGTCATTGAACTCGCAATTTTTTCTGGTCTCTAATAATTATCGTTCCCTTGAATTTCCTCGGATCCCATAGGTGTTCAAATAGTAGTGACGTGGAAGGTTGTTTAGTTTTTTTTTTTTACTGGACTCGTGCAAAAACGTATTCCTGCAGTGCTGACCTGCTTACTTTTTGATTTTCCATGATCGTAATTATGTATTATTTATGTTTAGTAAGAAAGCTGCATCTTTCCAAACAACTTTTTCAAGTGAATAAACTATGAATCTTAATCAGCATATGTCCGTTGCACTAATAACAGATTCCACAGCAAAATCAATAATTTCGTTATTATCTATGCGTGATCAGCTTAGAGACATGTTTCGATGTAGGTAGGATCGACGTTCTTAACGTCGCGTTCACACTCGTCATAGCAGACGAAACATGTCTTGACGGAAGGAAACTACGTGTTGGCGGAAGAATACGAAGTCTGCTCACTACCGCTTATACACGATCTGTCAAAAGAAAATATAATTGTTATATGAAATGGACTATATAAATGTGGTCCCAGTTCATAAAAACCCACACTGTTTCTGTAAAATACACGCACTACCTTGTTACTCAGAGCTGGATCTGCTGATCTCTGACAAGGTCCTGTGTTTAAATGTAACGACACCCGATTCGCGCGGAAAAAAGAGCTCCTTTTGAGTAGTATTCTAAAACACTCAAGTTTAGTTTTTTTTTTTTTTTGGTTGGATGATTTTTCGGTTGGATGATTCTAATGATTCCAGGTGTCCGCCTGCAAAACACACACGTTCGGTATCACGGCAAGCTAACTCTGACGCCCACAAAGTCGTCTTCTCAGATATCCGGCCAGTAACGAAAAGGACACTGCAGGCGAACATGTACGCATAGGCTGTTCACGGTAAACTGAGCACTTTTGAAAGCCCTGCTTAAGATCTACTTGCATGCACGGTCTGTATCATTCCGCCATACGTAAAATTAACACTGTCATGGCCTCATCGCTTTATTTGTGAGTCCGTCAAGTGAAACTGCGAAATTATTTAAAAAAGTAAATATTTTACATATCTGCGAACTCTTGCACTCGACGCATTATAAAAATGCAGAGCAGAAGAAATAATTTAAGTTTTCGCAAACATTCACCCACAATTTTCATTCAACGCTTAGACATGGAACTACTTTCCCTCCGTCGTAACCAACTTGACTGGACGCATCCCACTCAATGCGCCCGTTAAATTTTATGCAGGTAGGAGCAGTGAATTTTTTCTAAGGTTGTTTTTAAAAGTTCTCATTTAATAGTGAACAGTCTTTAATCAGGTGTCCCTCTGTATATGTCCGAAGATAAATTTTTTTCTCTGTGTCATATACCTAGTTGTTAAACTGGAGACTGGAGAGAATTTTGTGCGGCTCTTAACTACGGGGTCTTGAGAGCCGAATAGAGTGAAGCGAAACGAATGTGGAGCGGCTCCGGAATGCCAAGGAGGGGGAAAAAGGGAGATCCCCGAGAAAACCTGCCGACGTGCAGTATTGTCCAGCACTATTCCCACATGCATAAATCCGGGGAGTTACCCCGCGGGGGAATCAAGCCCGGTTCGCTTAGGCGGGAGGCGATTATTCTAACCACTATACCACCTCGGCCTCCGGTTATAGAAGGGTAGGAAAAGCAGTTATTTTTCGGAGTATGAAATTTTTGTTACTGCGCTCCTGGTATGCGCACTGTACCCCCCTCCTTCATAACATAGAATAGCTAAATACAGAGAAGTGAAATAGAGTGGCGGGTTCCTTTGTTGTGGGCGCAGTTATTGTCTCATCGGCTGTTGCGTGCTGCGAAATACACCCGGTTGTTCGTGCTTCCGTCTGTCAATTCATACGCCAGGCTTTGATTAGCCCACAACGTTCCGACATTTTTATGGCCGGTAGGACCACCTTGCTTGAGTATGCGATACGCGATAAGCTCCACCGTTTCGCCTCTGTATTCCCGAGAATTCTGTGCCCCATACTCGCTGCACGCAGCACGACAGAGCCCAGTCGAACGCGAGAACCGTTCCTCGGCAACACTCATCCAGTCAACTATTGGCCGTTCACGGCTACCGCCAACTTTTCTGAAGCCCTTCTTAAGTTCTACTTCCTGGATATTCCTACACCTCGTGCAAACTAAGCTTAACCAAGCCTAGAAAAATACATGAAAGGGATTTCGCAACGCACTCGTGCGCACTCAATGTAACAATATTTACCAAAAGAACTATTTCTTACCAGGCGTTACCAACACACCTGTTTTCTCACTGTTTTTATTTATATAAATAAAAAATTAAAAGCAAGGATTTATAGATAGAATACAAGTAAAATTCCAGTTTAACCAGAAATAAACTACTTTTAGGTTAACAGAAGTATATGATACTTGTGATACATGGCACGTTTAAGAAATAACTAAACACGCCCTACGCGCGGTGATGTTTCAGATGTTAGATTCAAAAATGTGTGAAGAAACCACGAATACACTAAACGCAATGTGCAAACAAGTAGATAATAAGCAGGGCTTTCAAAAGTGCTCAGTTTACTGTGAAGGGCCTATACGCTCTCGGAAGCTTGCATAGGGGATAAGCAAGCATCGTGGATTGTGTTTGCTGAAACCCCCTGGCAGGCCCAACACTGGTGCGTGTGACGAAATGCGATGGGGCGGATGCTAGAGAGATTAGACCTGACTGTATACAAGATGATTCTAAAATCATGGGACAAACATTGAGGGGTGGTAGAGCTCACTAAAATAAACAATTATTGTATAGGAATATATGGGCGGGAGTGACGCGTTGAGGCAAAAACACAAAAACATAACACATTAACGGAAACATAAAATGTTCATTAGCAGCATACTTAACGAGTGATTCCGTACAGAAAATGTTAAAACAGTTGCTGGAAATGCACCCACCAACAGTCACACATACTTGGCCACCTTTACATATGGCGTGATTGGCTGACCAATGGTGGTGTGCGTGAAATACCCGGCGTATTTGAATCTGTTCGCCAATCACTCCACCGACGCTGCCAAGCTTGCATTACTGTCGGTGGTAGCAATTTTGAGCAATTATTATAAACATTGCTGTAAAAGGCATTTAGTGGCGACGTTTTAAATAAACAATGTGTTGCATTTCATGTGTTATTTTTGTGTTTGTGCCTCAACGCGTCACTCCCACCCATATATTCCTATACAATAATTGTTTTTTTTAGTGAGCTCTACCACCCCTCAATGTTTGTCCTATTATTTTAGAATCAGCCTGTATATGTTACACACTCATCTTCAGGCCGTGCTCAATGTACTATAGGATAAAGCTAACTTCAAACATCTGTAGCAGTTTTAAGTTGAATTAGCAATTTACGAAAAAAAAAAAAAACTTTTGAAATAATTTTTGTATATTACTCCATTTTTATAAGGTTTGATCAATTTATTTTCCTTTCTGCCCACATTCTATCATTCCACCATACGTAAAAATTGGTATTGCCACAAAATAAACGTATTTAAAAGATTCACTGTCCGTGTTAAAATAGGGAATCGTGGCCGTGGAAATGTTAATAACATAAAACTTTTTTATCACGCCAATGTGTATTCGAGAGTACACAGAGCAAATTAAATTAATTTTAATGGTTCCCAATAATAATAATAAAGATTTACTGCCACATTGATGGAGTTAATTTCCTATACTCGCTGCCAACATTTTCTGTCTTCCTGTTGGTTTTGAACTGTAGTTATATATTACAGACGGTTTCTACTACAATGTTTTTTTTTTTAAAATTGTACGCGCAATAAGTACGAAAGAGTTATCATAACAGGAACCACTATTTTATGATTGTGGTTACGGTGGCCAAGCCCTTTTTTCATGCATCGGCGACTTTCATGGCTGACGGGAAAGCTCCTTATTTTCTGTTTACGGAGATCGCTTCTGTCTTTTGGTGTTACGCCCACAGTTATCAATATAATAACGACAAATCTCCGTAAGACACATAGTTTACAGAACATTTTTAACTGCAAGGGAGGACTTAAATATTGGAAAATGGCAACTAAACGACAACGAATATGGTCGCCCTCGACACTTCAAAATGATTTAAGTAAATAAACCTTAGACGTGTTGCAGGAAAACCAGGCTGTTTTAACGGAATCGAAGAGCAAAAAATTATTTTCTTAATTTTCAACATATTACAACCGTTTTCTGTTGTAATATGAAATAATAATCTGAAATAAGTATCGCGACGGAAGAAAATTTCTTTTCAGAAATATATAAAGCAAGTCTTGAAATTGAACGAAGTTAAAACGTTAGAATTCAGCTCAAATTTTCTGCGAGATTCGTCCGTTTTTAAATTCTGATTTTCGAGATAAAATTTAAAGTCAAAACATCTCAAAGTTACACCCTTACAGCGGATTAACAAAAATGTATATTTAAAATAAATTATAACGTGTCACTCCTATGACGTCAATAAACTCGTAAGTCGAAACCGAACCTTGACTTGAAATAAATTCTCAAAATTTTCATGAATTTCAATTTTAAGTTAAAATCCTCTTATTTGCGATAACAGTCATATATGACTGACCCGGCACTTCAGTCTAGTTGCCATATAATTACACGAAACAATAAAATACTCTCGAAATTAAGAAAAATGATTTTCGCTCTTGAAAAATATTAAGAGGACAACGTAATAAAATATTCTTTTTGAAATCGTTGTTTGCGATAATACACGTTTCATAGCAAATATGTGTTCTGAGAATCCGAATTTAAAAAATAGTAACAACCAGTTCTCTAGGCCTGTACATTTTTCTTTTTCTCATATTAAGTAAATAAAAAAAAAACGTAAACATTGTAAAAAAAAATTGCAATTTTAATGCTTGCACGTAAAGTCTCCTTAGGCTCGGAATCACCCCTATTAAGAAATCCTTCCTTTTCGCGTCATAATTTCGGATTCATAGTAATTACTGGCAATGTACGATTATACAAAATTTACATTTATGAGTTGTTTAATATTTTTGTGCGTGATTTTAATTGTGTGTTGTCTGATTGTTGTAAGATGTCATGAACACATTTATTTTCTATCAATGAGTTCCAACCATTTTGCAAGCAGGAAATGCCACACAGTGAAAATTAGATGCAGAAGTATTAAACAATGAGTAATTTCTAANGCCACACAGTGAAAATTAGATGCAGAAGTATTAAACAATGAGTAATTTCTAAATCTTCTTTTATCAAACATTTCCAATAATACCTCTGAAACTGAAGTCGTGACGAACGAATAATAGACGAGCTTTAAGAGGTCGAAGTGGGCTTTCATCGCGTGTATTAAAGAGCTGATTTTCTTTGTACGCCACACCGACGGAAACAGCGTACGCCCTGCACCGCGGAACGACGAGGCGTTAGACATGCGTGTAAAGCTGCATTTAGAACTGAGAAATTATGACTTAAGAGTTACGCAGCAACCGCAGTTCTCGCACACGGAACTACGTCTACGGGATTTACAATTCCTTAAGTCCACCCAAGGAAAACTTGTGACAAGCCGGTTTTGTTTATTTTTCTTTTGCTAACTTAATCTTGTGTAACACAAACACAGATATGTATTGACAAATTATTCTTAAAGGCAGACGTTGACTGGCAGAAAATAATAATATTTATTTTATTCAGAAATATAATAACAAAAATGCACAGACACATAGACATTTGTAATATTTTTGATACCTTAATGTGGATAACAGGTTATCCAACAACAACACCGACAGCTGTTTTTGTGTATTGTTCACCGCCACACATCATTTATTTAAGAAATAAAATACAACTATTTATTTTAACACTAAAGGAAATCCCAATACTGGACACGACCTGCTGAGTTCTATTGGAAACCAGCATATAATATAACACACGTATATTTCTTCTGTACACGTCATAACACATTACTTAATGCATAGTTTTTCTATTGTAAACCCAGCTTCATTGTCGCCTGTATCACGCCTTTGTTTCTGGGCACTTGAACACTCAAGAATAGCTCCAATTGCACGAAAGCCTTGAGAAGCACTCATCGCCAATTGGCTGAAGGGGGTTGGCGAGTGAANCCAAGAATAGCTCCAATTGCACGAAAGCCTTGAGAAGCACTCATCGCCAATTGGCTGAAGGGGGTTGGCGAGTGAAGAGTGTGTTGGTAACTTTTCCCCTCCAGACATCTTCCGCGCCACGGAGGGCCGTGAAGTTCGAAGGGCACTCGAGGAACAAATGTTGGTTAGGGACGATGCGTATTGGGTGAAATATTCCTCGCAGCCATATAATTCCGAGTCGTCAAACGTGACGGTTGATATCGTGATAATTGACTTGCGTTCGGAAAACCAAGGTTTCTCTGCCCGAGGAGCGTGGGGTTAGTACAGATTACGGTTGATTAAGTCAGTAATTAATAACTTTCCGTCTGTTAAACTGGGACATATGTATAGGCTGTTCACGGTAAACTGGGCATTTTTGAAAACCTTGCGGAAGATATACTTGTATGCATGTTGTGTATTCTTCCACCTCATGTAAAATTAACGTCACCATGGGCTTGTTCGCTTTATTCATACATCGGNTATGCATGTTGTGTATTCTTCCACCTCATGTAAAATTAACGTCACCATGGGCTTGTTCGCTTTATTCATACATCGGCCAAGTGCAACAGTAAATTTTTAGAAAAGTAAGTATGTAACAAATTTGCTTATTTTTACGCTTATATGTGTTAAGAAAAAAGAAAGCAAATTAAATAATTTCAGTATTAGAAAAAGTTTTACCTAACACTTTTAATTCAACGTTAAGATATGATACTATTTTCTCTTCGTTGTTATCAACTTTATTGGGTGCATTCCAGGCAGAGTGACCGTTAAAATATATGCATCTAGCGGCAGCGACATTTTGCAAAGGCTTATTAAAGAAGTGCTCAATTAACCGTTGACAACCTATAGTGACGTCATACGCTAGTGAAAAAAAAAGTGTATTGTTCCGGCCCGGTGATCTTCCCTTCGTCCTCCCTCCTGTACAACAGCTGTCGCCTATCATGATTATAAGTGCAGGTGAGAAAAGGTTTGAGCGGCTAACATGGGGGTCTTGAGAGCCGATGAGGGTGACGCGAGGTGAGTACGGAGACGCGCTGGAACGCAAGGGCGGGGGAAACGGGCAGATCCCCGAGAATGCCCAGNCAAATTATTCTTAAAGGCAGACGTTTACTGGCAGAAAATAATACTATTAATTTTATTCAGAAATATAATAACAAAAATGCACAGACACATAGACATTTGTAATATTTTTGATACATTAATGTGGATAACAGGTTATCCAACAACAACACCGACAGCTGTTTTTGCGTATTGTTCACCGCCACACAACATTTATTTAAGAAATAAAATACAACTATTTATTTTAAAACTAAAGGAAATCCCAATACTGGACACGACCTGCTGAGTTCTATTGGAAACCAGCATATATTATAACACACGTATATTTCTTCTGTACACGTCATAACGCATTACTTAATGCATAGTTTTTCTATTGTAAACCCATATTTATTATCGCCTGTATCACTTCTTTGTTTTTGGGTTCATGAACGCCCAAGAATAGCTCCAATTGCACGAAAGCCTTGAGAAGCACTCATCGCCAATTGGCTGAAGGGGGTTGGCGAGTGAAGAGTGTGTTGGTAACTTTTCCCCTCCAGACATCTTCCGCGCCACGGAGGGCCGTGAAGTTCGAAGGGCACTCGAGGAACAAATGTTGGTTAGGGACGATGCGTATTGGGTGAAATATTCCTCGCAGCCATATAATTCCGAGTCGTCAAACGTGACGGTTGATATCGTGATAATTGACTTGCGTTCGGAAAACCAAGGTTTCTCTGCCCGAGGAGCGTGGGGTTAGTACAGATTACGGTTGATTAAGTCAGTAATTAATAACTTTCCGTCTGTTAAACTGGGACATATGTATAGGCTGTTCACGGTAAACTGGGCATTTTTGAAAACCTTGCGGAAGATATACTTGTATGCATGTTGTGTATTCTTCCACCTCATGTAAAATTAACGTCACCATGGGCTTGTTCGCTTTATTCATACATCGGTCAATTGCAACTGTAAATTTTTAGAAAAGTAAATATGTAACAAATTTGCTTTTTTTTACGCTTATATGTGTTAAGAAAAAAGAAAGCAAATTAAATAATTTCGGTATTAGAAAAAGTTTTGCCTAACACTTTTAATTCAACGTTAAGATATGATACTATTTTCTCTTCGTTGTTACCAACTTTATTGGGCGCATTCCAGGCAGAGTGACCGTTAAAATAGATGCATCTAGCGGCAGCGACATTTTGCAAAGGTTTATCTAAGAAGTGCTCAATTAACCGTTGACAACCTATAGTGACGTCATACGCTAGTGAAAAAAAATAGTATTGTTCCGGCCAGGTGCTTCCCTTCCTCCTCCCTCCTATACAACAGCTGTCGCCTATCATCATTATAAGTGCATGTGAGAGAAGGTTTGAGCGGCTAACATCGGGGGTGACGCGAGGTGAGTACGGAGCAGCGCTGGAATGCAAGGACGGGGGAAACGGGCAGATCCCCGAGAAAACCCAGCGGCCAGCGGAATCGTCCGGCACGATTCCCGCGTGTGAAAATCCGGGAGCGACCCCGCCGGGAATCGAAACCGGTTCGTCTTGGTGGGAGGTGTGCGCCCCACCAGCTGCGCCACCATGGCTCCCTTGGAACGGAAGTGGCAGGAGATCACGGAATACTGATACGACCAGTGACGTGTGCTGAACTGTTGCAAGGAAAGCTTTGTTTCGCTCTGTGCTATACCTTTTTTTTTTTTGGCTAGTTTACACATCGGCCACTTAAACGAAGTGCATTTGACGTCATCACGTGTCTAACGGATGTCTCGCCGCTCTCTCGTGAGTGGCCGCAATGCATTCAGCTTCTCCCGGCTCCACTCTGGTTACTGGTTCCTGCTGCGTGCGCCGAGTGTGTACAGCGCTGAGCAAGCAGCTGATTGCCTTGCAACACTTCACCACACGCCACAGGATACGACTGTTGCACTCTGATCAACCTAGGATATTGGACTGCGTAATTTGATAATAGCACTACTTAAAAATGTAGTTCGTTAATCAAATTTTTTTTTTAGTAGTATATGTTCACGGTTAACTGAGCACTTTTGTAATCAACCTTTGAAAAATCTCGCTGTCCCTAACTCCATATATTTGAACGGACGCACCTGCTAGGATGAGCCCAATAAAGTTGGTAACGACGTAGGTAAAAATAGTTCCATGTCTTAACGTTAAATTAAAATCGACAGGAAACGTTTGTAGAAACTGAAAATACGTCTTTTTTTCTCTGGTTTTCTAAATGTAAGTGTACTAATGAGCGAATTTGACAGGTTCACTTGAACGATGAATAAAGTGTTGAGGCCCATGATAATGTTAATCTCACATATGGTGGAAGAACACACAATGTGCGTAAAAGTGGATCTTAAGCAGGGCTTTCAAATGTACTCAGTTACTGCGGATACCGTTTAGTTTATTATTTTCTTTCAAAGCTGCAATACAGGTTTATCCTGAAGTCCTGTTAAATGAAAACGACGTAGTAAACATAATACTACCCATGTATAGGGCCAGTGACTTTTCGCGTAAAAATCTGAGCACACAGTAGACTGCAATACTATATACAAACCTCAGCTGCTGTTATACCACCATTGGCTGCTGTTACCGTGTCCGTCTTTCACCAAGCCACTCGGGACTAAGTAACTCCGACACTGAACCTTCGTGATTCGTGCGCAAACTGCTAACATGGGCCAGAACATTTTTATCCAATCAAAGAAGCTGGACGACCCTACAGTGTTTTGGACTGTATCTTGTCTCGAAATCTTTTCGCGAAATATCACTGCCCCTACCCATGGACACTACGTGGTTATTAAAGGAGAGACGAAAACCTTTAAAAATTGGGAATTAGAAGTTGTTATTTGCAGAATGTCAGAAACTACTAGTTTTCTCGATTGCCTTTCGCCTGAGCGTGTTACACCAAGAAAACCTAAGTGTGTTCCTTAAATGTATACAGGAATATTACGTCATAACAATCGATAAAAATCCACGGGTAACACACTTGGTTAATAACAAGATACCCACTGCTTTACTGATGACGGGTTTCGTCATTACCATCAAAATATTAACAGATGGCAGGTTAGCACTATTGAAGAATTTGTATTTTCATCTCACACAGTTTCTTACTTTTTCTAATAATTAATTTTATACCCAATTTTCATGATTTGTTTCTATCTCTACTTAATTATCACGTTAGGACTTAGCTCGTACTATGTTTTCTGTCTCATTTCCTATAAGGAATCATCTGAAGAAGTCTATAGGGCAGACTGGGTACGGTTGTTCCATTTTGCATTTGATTGGCCATAGTTTTTTATGTATACCAGTTAGGTAAACGAAAAGTATTTTATCGTATAATTTCTGCATAACACTACACATAATTAATTAAAACTTTATCCCTAGGAGCAAGTTAAAAAAAAAGGGAAAATTTCACAACCGACCACACCCCAGGGGCCGTTGTGACAGTGCTTGGGGTCGAAAGTGACAGGTTTAATAATACTCTGAAATGGTCTGAAATCACTTTTATTGCAATAATCTAGCATAAATATTACATAACATTCTTTTTAAAAGAAAAGAAACAGAAAAAAGTATGTTTGGGAACACTTCAATCACTTATAACTAATAAGGCATTTATTTACATAATAAGTTATTAGTAAAACCAGTCTTCACATTACAATAAGTCTCAAAATTTTTGTTTTACCTAGAAACTAGCATAACTATGCATAGGCCAAATATAAAATAAATGTTAATCAACATCATAAATATCAAAATTGTCTTTCTAGATAGAAACTAACTTTACCGGAATTCTTTAAGATTAAAAATAAAACATTATTAAACGTAACCTCAAAATATTTTAAATAAAAACACTACAATGTGTTCTTCAAAAAAAAAATAAACATCTTTGTATCAACATCTGAACAAGGACATTCGATTAATTTGAAATATTTCTGCTGCTTGTCGCAGATATACACCTCGTTTTGTTTCAATATATGCAATTTCGTATTGAGTAATGTCTTGCCTCTCCCTTTCGGTCTTCCGCGAGCGTTTTCTGGGCATGTAAAATAATAAAACACAACTTTTACTTATGTCACAACCGTACCCGCAAAAAATGTCACAACCGTACCCAACGCACTATATTTCATAAAAAAAACACCATGTTAAAATGAAATAATCTATGAACAAAGTAATCACTGCTCTTTATTTAGTAATGCATATGTTTTATAGATAAATAACACTTAATACTCAATCTGTATATATGTAACAACAATTATCAAAATAAATCGAACAAAAATACTTACTTTTGACTGTTGCAAACAAATGCGGGTCTCTCCTAGCGTACGCAGCGCGCAGCGGCTGACGCAATTCTGTGACACGGGTTCAGACACGCAAGCCCCTCCCTTCGCCGTTACCACAACTCGCTAATCCGTATACTTTGGCTAATATTTCGACTGTCACTTTCGTGCCCTGGCACAACCGTACCCAGTCTACCCTACCTGCAACCTGGAGATCAGAATAACTGTATATATATGAGTGATAGTAAATTGCGAAAAACATAGCCGTGTAGATTTCCGTAGGATTGTTGGTAGATATATTCGGAAATTATATTCAGCTCGTTTGTTTTATTAAGTCCGCCATCCTTTCAGGAATTCTGGCTTCATCCAGGCGCGTAATATTGTCAAAAAATGTGAATTCCGTCCGGGCCTCATACGAGGCCTGTATAAACAGAACCACGGGAAATCACGACGCGTTGCTATTTTTCGACAACCGGATGTTATTAAAAAGAATATTTTCAACATAACATAAAAGCCCTTTCACACTGTAAAATTTTTTCCGTCGAACTGCTTCATCTAAAGGTGGTCAAATAAAATTGCATTGTTCTGGCGTTACCGAAACGTCATTCGTACCGCCATGTTTGCGCGAGAAGGTTGGCTTGGTTCTAGTTTCCACCAAACATTTTAACGATCGGACGGGTTCTACAATTTCTTTGCTGTTTGGCGGACTCAACCAATCACAATCGTGTACGACAGAAATTATTGTTTCCGACATCACGAAACTTTAAAATGGTAAACAATTGCTGGAAACGAAAGAAAGTTATGGAGGTAATTAATTGATGTATACGGTCTTTGAGCATGAATGCTGTTAGAAGTGATTAATTGACAATAATAGTAAGAAATCAGAGGCATTAATTGTCATTGTACAGCAAAGAGTCTGACAAATTTAATTTATATTTAGTAAATAAGTGAAAATAAAAATACAACATCCTTTCAATTCTTCCTGTAGTTGACTTCAAGGAAAGGCAATAGCAGTGTCCTACTTTGAAAATAATTGTAAAATGAAAATGCAGATTATATACTGACCGTAAAATAAAAAAAAAGAAATAGCTGTCAAGGTGAACAATTTTTAAGTACATTCAATATTATTTAATCCAATTTATTAAATGGAAAAAATTATATGGTCACATTTCGTCTTAAATTTTATTGTCAAATATATTTCAAGCCGGAAATGTGATAGTTTGACATGTACTTAACAAAGATATCATTATATTGTATATAATAATGTGAGCCAGCCAGGTGCAACGATATTAGAATATGCTTGATAAAAACTGTTCATATCCCAGCATGAAAAATCTGTGTGTTCTTTGATCTTCAGTGGGCCAATTACAAATTTTCCTTCAACAAGCGCTAAGGTTCGGAGACGTAACGAAACACATTGCAGAAGTAGTAAACACGAAACCACATTGCGGCATGTGTTTCGTTAAGTATCCATATACACAGAAAATTTATGGCGTCAAACAACAACTTAACCTTCGCCGAACAGCGTGGTACCGGTGAGGGTGAAATGAGGTAAGGATGGAGCAGCGGCGGAATGCAAGGGCGCTTGGTAAACGGGAGTCCCCCATGAAAGCCTTCCGGCCAACGGTACCGACGACAAAGTTTCCCCACGTGTGAAAATCCTGTTGATCCCACTGGGGATCGAACCTTTGCCTTGGTTGTGAGTCGATTGGCCTGACTATTACGCCACCGAGGCCCTCGAAATTTTTTGAAAATTCGAACAATGTTAAGAATTACTCTAACTAAAGGCCGTTCACGGTAAACTGAGCACTTTTGAAAGCACTGCTTAAGATATACACTTGTATGCACATTGCGTATTCTTCCAACATATGTAACATTAACATTGCCGTGGGCCTGATAACTTTATTCCTGCTTCGATCAAGAGAAACTGTGGAATTCTTAGAAAAGTATAATAATGTGTAAATTGGTTAATTCTTACACTTGCATGAATGAAAATAACAGAACAAAAAAGTGATAATTTCAGTAAACAGAAAAGTTTCCGTAACACATTTAATTCAACGTTAAAGAATGGAACTATTTTCCCTTCGTCGTTGCCAACTTTACTGGACACATGCTGGCTATTATGCTAATTTAAATATATGCAGGTATGGACAGTGATATTTTTCAAATGTTGATTTCAATAGTGCTCACTTTATCGTGAACAATCTTTACCTATAGCTAGGGGCAGTGATATTTCGCGAAAAGATTTCGAGACAAGATACAGTCCAAAGCACTGTATGGTCGTCCAGCTTCTTTGATTGGCTAAAAAATTATCTGGCCCGTGTTAACCATTAGCGCGCGAATCACGAAGGTTCAGTGTCAGAGTTACTTAGCCCTTATTGGCTTGGTCAAAGACGGGCACGGCACCAGCAGCCAATGGAAGTATAACAACAGCTGAGGTGTGTATATCGTATTGAAGTCTACTGTGTGCTCCGATTTTTTACGCGAAAAGTCACTGGCCCTACCTATAGCTTAAAAAAAACTAGAATTTTAATACGTGTATTTATAAGAAAGTGTGAAATCCTATCTGCTTGCTACCAAAATTTTGTTTGTTTATTTCATTTCCGATGTAAATTTAAGACAATACTTTTGCCCATGAAGTAGTTGAATGATAGAATAGTTTCTTTCCTATTGAATGTCACATTTACAGGATATTTGTTGCAAAGATTACTGCACGGAATCACCACGCTTGCGAAGAACTCTGCCAAAACTTACTTCCGATTGGCTAATGCCCTCTACTTTATTCCTCTTTCAGGCATCACTAAGAAAAAATGTTAGTTCCAGCCAAAAAAAATAATTTCTTTGTTTAGGGCCAAAAATATATTTCGTTGGCCGAAGAAAATATTTTGTTGGGGAAATAAAGCTTGAGAAACAACAATATCAATTTTGTTCATCTGCAATATACACACTCGAATAGAAGACCTCTGTGTTGGACCAAAATAAATTCGACTGCTAACGAAGTATTTTGTTGAATGAAGTGTATTCATTTGTTTTGCCGCTCGTTAGTTTGCCTCCGTTCGAAAATACAGCTCGAGAGTTTGTTAGTATTTTTTTTTTTGTGAAAAGAGGACGGTAACAGTGCTTTCAGTGCATTTATTGATGCTTGGTAACGGTATAAACGTCCTAGTAAAACAAGATCAAATGGGAAACCAAAATGTAAAATTGTAAAACAAGAACTTGGTTCAGTATTTGATGTATGTATAGAAACACATTCAAATTCCATCGTTAGAAACTTTATCTCATGTTGCAATGTGTTACGAATGAGCGTTTAAGCCATTCATAAGTGAAAGTGTCTAAGGGCGTAGCTCAATAACATGTCTTGATTTGGTAGAGCACAGCAGTGTAAGATGGAGTTTATTACACATAAGGATTATACAATAACTATTTACATTAATATGGATCGGGGGAGCTTTAAATGGTATACCAAGATGCTAATTAATTGTATTAAATGCTATTACCGCACTCCATTACTAGTACATTCTAATTGGAAAGTCCCCACCTTGTTCATGTTGCCGGAGGTTGTTTCTAGGAGGCAGTTAACGACGGCCGGACACACCCAACTTCAGTGGTCTTCTCTCTGGTCGGGTCGACGACAAAAGACGCCGCCCCCGGTGATAAAGCTGGCCTATATCGGGNGGGGGGGGGGGGAGTTCTGCAAATGTCTTTTGCAAGGTGTTGTTGCAATCACGCCCGTGTCCTGGTTTAAATTTTGAAGGTGTGATCAGGCAGGCCGTTCAGCTAAGGCCTGATCACTTCATAACAAAATGGCGTAACGCTCGAACGCTTAGATCAAGATTCGAAACTCTGCCGGGCTTCAGTTTTATTTTTTATCAGCGTAAAACGCGTAATACGGATACAGTCAAGCGAAATTTTGGTTACGCGAACCAAATCTCAGTTTGGTTCAACCGAATAAGAACGACAAAATAATTTGGTTCCTACAACGAAATATTTTACTGCCCCTGTGCGAACAGTTAATAGGTATCGGCCACCAGGAGGGCAGGTTTGGCGAGGAAAGCGCCGATTCCACCGGGAAATTTGTGTGAACCTACGCGACTTTCAGCAAATTACCCTATTATTTTATTGATGGAAAGTCTGCAGTAAGGTTTCAATGCAGGGCGATTGAGTTGTTTTGTATGTATCTGACGCGTGTAGTCTGGGGTATAGCACTTTGAAAAATATGCTTTTAGCCTTTTTGGTGTGCCCGTGAAGCGGTGTTCCTGATGCGCGCATGTCTTGAAAGTACCCAACAACTCTTGTCTGAAGTATGTGTTATGTTAGTAGATAAGCCCAGTACACGCACGTTTAATAGTTTCGTTGGTAACGTGTGTTTCAAACCCGCTGTAGCGCAGTTCAAGCGCACGGTAAAGGGCGGTGGGGGAGGGGGGATCCCTAACAACGAGAGGTCTTGAGAGCCGAAACACTCGCTTGTCGCGAGCATCCCCGGACGTCCCTCGCTCTCAGCTGATCATTGTCTTGGAAGGACGTCGACGGAGAGCAGCGCCCGTGATATATACCGGCTTTGGTTGTGGGTAACGAAGGGGACCTCCCATCTCCTACCTCCGGGGCATTAATCAGCGGCCGTTGGAGGGTGGGAGAGTACGTGCGTGTCTGAGCCGTAAGGCCCGGGACGTGACTTGCCGCCCTGTATCTGAAGCCGGCAGCTGACAAATGTGATCCTTACGTCCTACACCGCTGTTTATATTAAACCCTCAGGATACTGCACGATTGTGATTCGGGATACACTAGAAACGAAAACTTCTTTGTCAAGAAAAAATAGCTTGTGTTTAGTTTCAGGGTATTGTTAACGGTTATGACGATCTTAAAGGACCTTTAAAGCGCATGAACAATAATTATCTTGAATAAAAATAGAAAAATATTTATACCAACTTAAGTAAAATCACCTGTTATAGTATATTCGTGGTTTCCGGTTTCTTCACACTTTTTGAATCAAACCTTTTATGAATCGCCTCATGTTTGACGTGTTTGGGTGTTCCTTAAGTATGTAATTTATCACAAGTGTTACGTACTTATGTCTTCTTGAAAGTTTAAATTTAATATTCATGGAGAAGTCACGTATAAATTATAATAATTAATTTGCAATTAATATGAATAAAAACGGGGAGAAAACAGGTGTGTNTTCGGGATACACTAGAAACGAAAACTTCTTTGTCAAGAAAAAATAGCTTGTGTTTAGTTTCAGGGTATTGTTAACGCTTATGACGATCTTAAAGGACCTTTATAGCGCATCAACAATAATTATCTTGAATAAAAATAGAAAAATATTTATACCAACTTAAGTAAAATCGCCTGTTATAGTAGATTCGCGGTTTCCGGTTTCTTCACACTATTTGAATCAAACCTTTTATGAATCGCCTCATGTTTGACGTGTTTGGGTGTTCCTTAAGTATGTAATTTGTCACAAGTGTTACGTAGTTATGTCTAAATTTAATATTATTGGAGAAGTCACGTATAAATTATAATAATTAATTTGCAATTAATATGAATAAAAACGGGGAGAAAACAGGTGTGTTNTGGAGAAGTCACGTATAAATTATAATAATTAATTTGCAATTAATATGAATAAAAACGGGGAGAAAACAGGTGTGTTGGTAATGCCTAGTGCCAAATAGTTCCTGTGTAAGAATATTATTTAAGTGATTGCGCATGAACATATCTGTAAAAGAGGATATAAGGGACACAATTAGACATTTATCTTGTTTTGAATGCCAGACAGTGTGCACAGTGTGAAAATTGTTACACAGAAACTTCAAGTTAAATCTTTCAGTCGGACGTGAACTACCCGTTTTAAGCGTTGCAGCGAACAAGTTTTGAAGTAAACGCTTCTTTAAAATCAGACCGACACATGAGATACGGGCTGTTCACGGTGAAGTAAGAACTTTTGAGGCCCTAGTTACTTTTTCTTTCAGCCATATTTTATCCTTTAACCACCTTTTAAAATAAATATTGCCGTGTTAGTACTAAACACAGTGTGTATATTCCACCGCACTCGGAAGTTAACGCCTAAGGCTAAAATAAAATATATTTACGGGCTATTTCTTCAAACGGAAGAGGTTTCAAAAGTGTTCACTTTACCGTGAATAGCCTATACCAGGACGGAAACTGCGATTTAAACGTTTGCAGGGTGATCCGTTCCTAATATACAATCTTCCTGACTTCGAGATAAACGTGTGGTCTCGTTCAGTCGGGTATACGACTGCGATGCGAGCATGGCTTCTAGTTGGCGCCACGCATGCGCAAGGAGATGTTGGGGACCCACGGCGACTGGCGAGTTTTAGTGCGTGGGGGAAAAATTTCCCGGCTGTATAACTCGCGACTCCTGTGTGCTAGCGCGCTGATTTTAATCTCAAACGAAATCTTTTGTCCACGTCTGTAGGTTTCCGCTGTAATTTATCCGTTTCGTTAATTCCATCTCGTTCTCATGTATCAAAGAAAACATAGCCCCCTTACGCACACGTATTCACGTAGAATCTACGGCCATGTTCCCAACACGGGACTGTACTAGCATTGGCATATTCTATTCACGGTTACTTCCCTGGTAAAGTTCTACTTCCAGAATATTCATTCGCCTCGTGCAAACTAAGCTTAACTAAGCCTACAAAATTACACAAAAGGCAACGCTCCGAATTCGTGCGCGCTCAGTTTTTACTAGGCACTACCAACACACGTGTTTTTCGTTTTTATTCGCATTTCTTACACATGAAATAATATAATTTATAAATGAAATATAGGTAGGGTCCGTGACTTTTCGCGTAAAAATCGGAGCACACAGTAGACTTCAATAATATATACACACCTCGGCTGTTGTTGTACCTCCATTGGCTGCTGGTGCCGTGTCCGTCTTTGACCAAGCCACTCAGGACTAAGTAACTCCGTCACTGAACCTTCGTGATTCGTGCGCAAACAGTTAACACGGGCCAGAACATATTTTAGCCAATCAAAGAAGCTGGACGACCCTACAGTAGTTTGGACTGTATCTTGTCTGAAAAGCTTTTCGCGAAATATCACTGCCCCTAAATATAGGCATAACTTTAATTTAACGAAAAATAAGATAAGTGTATGTTACCCGAGGCATAAAACGCTTGTGATACATGTCATAACGAGGAAATAACTAAACACGTCTTAAATCGGGTGATTTTTCAAATGTTCGATTCAAAAAGTTTGAAGAAACGGCGAATAGACTATATACTGCTCTGTTGTATAACGGGAGTAGTAAAATTTGGTTTATCAGGCGGTGGTATATATTTTTTAATATTTTCAAAAACAAACGATACCTCCCGGACGTGTGGGCCTTTCGTCATGTCTTTACCGTGTAACACATTAGATGGTTATAAACCCCTTTCCATTTTGTAACTGGAATACCGCTATTCCAGGCATGTGTTGGAATGAGCTAGTTCCACGCGATCAACTCAAAGAGGGAAATTGCTCTAACATATGTAGCAATGGCCGAATGCCGTGAGAGTACGCAATTCTGTAAGTAAGCTTTATACTCAAATATATTGCCAAATTGTGGGCCCTTGCTTATGTGTAGAGACGTCATTTGACACGCATTGGGCAACTCTGCGCCAATAAATGAACGGTTCACAGTTGTGTGCCCCAATCACGTGCAGTCCAGCCAGAAAGGGTGTGGCTTCACATCTATGAAGCAGCCAATGGAGAGATGACGCCGGCTCCGGTATAAACAGTACTGTGAATTTCAGCCTGATGCCAAATAATAACGCGAATTTCGCGTGTCTCTACTTATGTGTCTATGACTGCATGTAGCAAATTCAATTTTAGATGATAAAATTTTTTTTTCACAACTTTCTAAAAAAAAAAAAAATTGTGTAATTATTGCTACATTACAAACCTGGGTTTCATTTAAAAGAAATAAGTAACCACAAACTTCAACTTCATTTGTATATACCAAATTCGATCTGTTAACTTCCGAATAGAAAAATTCATTTGTTAACTTATTTACATTTTTTTGTCATTGGTTCTAAATAAATATTTAGTCCTACTATTATTTTTATTGAAATTTAATAGGCATCGTACTGACGATTTAAAGAGACAGAAAGAATAATTCCCAAAGCAAGTTCACTATGTTATAACTTAATTCACACGAAGGAAGGCTAACATTTCTAATATTCTCAAACTTATTGGGTTAACAGAATACGCAGTTTCGTAAACATTGTAATTGAGTTGTTACATTCACATCCTCCCAGTGTCCGAAAAATGCCTTTCAAAATACGACGGAGGAGAAAGGGAGAGGGAAAAATTAAGTTATAAATGTACAAGGGAAATATAGCGCCTTTGGATTATACGAGCTTTCAATGCTTTCCACACCAAACAACCCACTGTTTAGAAAGCGCACAGCGCCAAACCTTTCGTAAAAAATACGAGCTTTTTACAGCTTCAGTGTATCGGTCAGCCGAGAGAAACGAGAATCTCGAACGATATTAGGATGGCTTGAGTTCGATACCGCAACTGGAGCAGAAATGGCGAAGTCTTGTCCGGGGCATATTACCCTAGTATGCAGTGTGGGCGTGATTGTGAAAAGCAATTTCCTTTATGAACTCCGGAGTGTTGAAGCTGTACAAAAAGAGGCATGTTTGAAAGCACGAAGGCTTCCCCTTCTTCTTGCAGAACACGCTAGAAATACCAGGGAAACCTTAGGAAAGCAATTTAATTTTTCAAGAGACTCGACGATTCACAGCCACTTTTGTAAAAATAATAAAAAAATAAAAACCACTTCACTGAATGACGTGACAGAAAGTTTTATCAAATCTCCTCGTCTCCTCGTTAAATCGTCTACAATTCACTTACGCTAGAAAACGAGGCCAAATTCCTTTATGAAAATTTCTCGGAGAGCATTCTCGTTGGTACGGTAGTTTTGTTTTAAAAGAAACGATTGCCTGTGAGATAAAATACAAATTGTGTTACCAAACGTCTTTTGTCAAATTGCTGCGGAGAGCTTATTCGACGACCGCTTAAAACTAAATACTTTCACTTAAACTATCATTATAGTTGTCCACGTGATATGAACACGTACTCCAATGCTACATTTGCATGCGGAAATCGTGCCGGACGATGTCGCTGGTCGGTGGGGTTTCCTCGGGGATCTCTGGTTTCCCCGCGCCCTTTCATACCGATGCTGTTCCATACTCAACTCGCTTTGCCCTCATTGGCTTTCAAGTCCTCGATGTTAAGAGCTGCCCAAATCTCTTCACTCTTCACTCACTCCAATACTATAGTTAGGGGCAGTGATATTTCGCGAAAATATTTTGAGACAAGATCCAGTCCAAAGCACTGTAGGGTCGTCCAGCTTCTCCAATCGGGTAGAAAATGTTCTGGTCCTTGTTGACCGTTTGCGCACGAATAACGAAGGTTCAGTGTCGGAGTTACTTAGTTCCGAGTATCTTGGTCAAAGACGGACACGGCACCAGCAGTCAATAGAGGTATAACAACAGCTGAGGTGTGTGTATAGTATTGAAATCTACTCTGTGCTCCGATTTTTACGCAAAAAGTCACTGGCCCTAACTATAGGGTAATATGATAACAAATATAATGATGGGTAAAACCGACCTTTAACCAAGACAAAGAAAAAGTAAACATTAACACTTGTTTACATTTAAATAATGCCAATGAAATAAAATTTGATTGTTTATAATAGGCCTTTATATTATTTGTAAGTAGATTTTTATTATTATCTGTACCTATTTTACTGTGCGTAGAAATACGTATGTGCGCGTCCAAGCCCGTCGTCAAGTTTACGATTGGTTGGCACTACTGAATCCACTTCATATTTCTCTGTCACCATGGCAGTATTTTAATTTCCTCGTCGCCACTTACTCCGACATCCTCCAGTATCTGCTTTATATTTCCTCTCTTTGGCTTTCCCTCGACAATTTAATCCTTCCTATTTTCCCTCCAACAACTCCGCCGTGAAGTTATTATTTCTTATCACGCCCGCCTCTCCCCCTCCCCCGGAATCCGCTCCTTTATAAAGCTGTAACGTGCCAAATCTTACTTTTCACTCCTTCACTTCTTAAGTACTTCTTTATTGCTTATTCTTTTCATCCCCTGAGTCTACGTCCCTTTACTCGAAAAAAAAACCACGTTCTATCGCATCTACAGTAAGTTCGCGGTTAATTGAACACATTTGAAAACAACCTTTTAAAAAAAAACACGTATTTATTTCCCTTTGCTCGTAACCGCATATTTTAAACACAGAGAAGGTTTTTTTTCTGAGATGTTGGCAATGAATAAGGATAATTAATTTTAGGGACTGGACAATTTCGCGACTTCATTTCAGGAAGAGCTATACTTCAAATACATGTAAATTTGTGTTAGGTTTGCAATCGGATCACAGTTTGTCATACACGCCCAGGTGAACTCAAGACCAATAACAGACCTGCACAAGGAAGCAAGCAGTGAATCCGCTGCCACCTGTCAGAGGTAAAACTGGCTACACACTGGAGAAGCAGCCTATGAGCAGAAAGATGAGGATCGCATACATACATGTATGTATATATATATATTTATGCATGTATATACATATATACATATATATACATGTATTAATATATATAACTGTGGAGACTAGCCTACAGGCTGTTAAAAACGCTAAATTTCCCTGTCCATAGGTTGTCCCCACCATCTTAGATTAATCGTTTTTTAGACGTAAGTTATGATAAGGAATGTTTAAAGAGAATTTTTTTTTCTCACAGCAAAGCACAAATAATAGGTTCTCGAGATTGTAAGATTATTAAAGCTGCAGTAACATAATTAATTTTTGACTAATAAGTAGAGCCAATGACTTTTCGCGTAAAAATCGGAGCACGCAGTAGACTTCAATACTATATACACACCTCAGCTGTTGTTATACCTCCATTGACTGCTGGTGCCGTGTCCGTCTTTGACCAAGTCACTCAGGACTAAGTAACTGCAACGTTGAACCTTCGTGATTCGTGCGCAAACGGTTAACACGGGCCATAACATTGTTTAGCCAATCACAGAAGCTGGACGACCCTGCAGTGTTTTGGACTCTATCTTGTCTCGAAATCTTTTCGCGAAATATCACTGCCCCTACTAATAAGTAACTTTATCTTGCGGGCGATTGCAGAAATTATACTATGGTCTATTACCGGTATCTTCACTCGTTTTGAATAAAACCTTTGATCAATCACTTGATGTACTAGATAATTAGTTGTTTTTTTTTCTGGATTAGTCATGTCTCACAAGCATTTTTATACTTCTGTTAACATAACATTTATTTATTTTAGGTTAAGTTAAACATTTGCCGATATATCACCCATAAATTAAATTATTTAATTTATAATTAATATGAAGAAAAACGAAGAGAAAGTATTTGCGTCGGTAATGCCTAGTAAGAAATTGTTCACCTGCAAAGTATAATTAGATTGAATGCGCCCGAATGCGCTGCGTTGTCGTTTTGCTGTGATTTTCTAGAGTCGGTTAATCTTTGTTTGCATGAGAAGGAGGAATATCCTGGAAGTATAACTTCAGCAGAGCTTCAGGAAAAGTTGGAGTTAAACATGGACGGACAATAGCAACAGTGGTGAAGCAACACAGATTCTAAAAAAAAAAAAAAAATGTGCAGGGCAGTGCCCTACGCCCTGTCGGCCAGATAAAATAAAATACAAAATCTGCGACTAAAGTTGCGGCGAGAAATCATGTGAATTCAAGATGGCGGGCGCTGATTCCCGTTTACGTTTTAATAAACGTGGCGTACAGTGCGCGTGCTATATGAGTAGAGACCTGAAAAAATTCGCGGATTCATTTCGAGACAAGCTAGAATTCAAAACACGCGTGTTAATAAAATGTCAACCATTGGTCCACGCAGTGTTTGACACCTCCTGGAGAAGGCTGGCCCAATCTTCGCCTTCCGCAGTGGCGGCAGACGACCGACGTGCAGTTGATACCAGCATATATGTACATAAGACTACAGAGTGTAGCCTGCAGGTCATTGAACTCGCGGAAATTTTCAGGTCTCTGCATATGAGATGTAACCACACTTCGCGTGCCAACATAGAACTGCTGTTATGCCAACAGCACAATCAAGACAAACGTGGATAGTGTTTGAGGTAGGAGAATCCGCGGTGGTGTAGTGGTCAGACCACTCGCCTGCCGCCAAGGCGAACCGGGTTCGATCACCGCCGAGGGTCGCTCCCCGGATCTTCGCACGGACGATGCTGCTGGTGAGCGGGTTTTCTCGGGGATCTCCCAGTGGCCCCCCGCCTCTGCATTCCGGCGCTGTTCCATACTCACCTCGCTTCACCCGCACTGGCTCTCAACACCTCGATGTTAAGAACCGCCCAGAGCTCTCCCCTCCGCTCATTTAAAGTTAGAAAACAGTTTTTTTTTAACTAAGTACTTTGAAACGGGTTCAACGGTCCTTCTGAACTACTTTTAATGCAAGTAGAATGCGCATATATATCTAAGTATTTTATTCATATAAAATGATGGACCTATCGGGGAACTTCCATCAACTTATTGACAATGCTATTTCGAGAGTTATATTACCGATGGGTGAGGCAATGGATATAAATATGTACCAATATGCTAATTATGCCTCTGGTGTTACTGAAACAAAGAGAAAATAAATTTAATGATCTCATTAAAGAGAATTATATATTCAGCAGGGTTTTTATTTTCAAGGCCGTTATGAAAAGTTTTAATTAACTGCCAACGAGATTTGTAACATTTTTTTTTCGATTGTAGCTGTGTCTTCTTTATGAAAGCTAACATATTATTTTTCTTCTAGTTTTAAAAAGTATTAATCCTGCAATTAATTATGCATAATATCTTTATTATGCACAATACAAGTTAACCAGATTACTCCCGCATTAATTTAATGTGCCAGAATTCGTAAATCAGGTGATGCTTTGCCGATGCTCTACTAGCTCCGACTCGAAACGTGCTTGGTTCTCACGATCAGTAAAATGCGTGCTTGGTGCGGTGAGGCAGTCTTGAACCGGAGATGTAGTAACGTTAACAACACGTTACCCAGAGGAAGGAAACTGACTCCACTGGTCACTTCATCCCACTGCGTTCAACTCTGGTAATTAACATCCATCCTGTGTAACATGTCTGCCGTATCGGTTGCAGAACATATCCGGCAGCTTGCCGTTTATTTTTATTAACCCTTCATCAATGTCCTCTGAGACGGGCGAAAAAAAGCGATGTTTTTAAATACCATTAAAATATTAATTCCGCACAAAATAAAATCCCAGTCAAAAGCATTTAACCTTCATTTATTATAAAAACCGTAGCTAATTAGAACCCTTGAATGCACCACCTGGTATTGTACTGAGCATCATAATTAATTGTTCCCTTTAAACAGCTGAAATCTTATATACTTTTGAATAATTACTTGAGTACAGTTTAGAATTGTTGATAGACGAGGAATAATTTACCTCTACCCATTTTCTGTGTAAATGTTTCGAGAATTTCTAATGCTATAGTACTGGTTTTGTAGAAGTGAATACAAAAATGCAGAAATGTGAAAACATATATATATACACACGCACACACAGACAAATATGTGCATTGTATAAAGTAGTAAACAGCGTCCTCGTGAAATCAATGGGCCTCTAGTTTTCTCTTTCCCGCCCTAATTTATTGGGTTCAGGCGTTGCTAATCGAAACATTTTTGACGTTTTGTTCAGCCAAGTTTACGAATCAGTTATCCACAAAGTAGATCAACGGTTTCCAAACTTTACTGGCCACGACAATCCTAATAACTGGGGCCAGTGACTTTTCGCGTAAAAATCGGAGCACACAGTAGACTTCAATACTGTATACACACATCAGCTGTTGTTATACCTCCATTGGCTGCTGGTGCCATGTCCGTCTTCGACCAAGCCACTCAGGACTAAGTAACTCCGGCACTGAACCTTCGTGATTCGTGCGCAAACGGTTAACACGGGCCAGAACATTTTTTAGCCAGTCAAAGTAGCTGGACGACCCTACAGTGCTTTGGACTGTATCTTGTCTTGAAAGCTTTTATTTATCTCAGCGGTCCCTCACTCTACTAATGCTAACTTTAATGAGAATTTTTAATCCACAGCGTTCGTCATCATTGATCTTAATGGCAGATTGCGTGAGCGGTTAACATAATAATGTAGGCTTGAAATTAACTANCAGCGTTCGTCATCATTGATCTTAATGGCAGATTGCGTGAGCGGTTAACATAATAATGTAGGCTTGAAATTAACTATTTTGCGTATCAAAAAATCTTGGAATTTTGTACAGAAATAAGGTATCCACCGCTTGGCTGACCTAAAAATATTTGGCTTAAAACAAAATACACTAATGTAAGCGAATGAACATCGAAATATATNCACCGCTTGGCTGACCTAAAAATATTTGGCTTAAAACAAAATACACTAATGTAAGCGAATGAACATCGAAATATATCGTGAAATGCTAGTGCATAGCCAGCACCTACTTCTATGTAATTATCACTANTCCACCGCTTGGCTGACCTAAAAATATTTGGCTTAAAACAAAATACACTAATGTAAGCGAATGAACATCGAAATATATTGTGAAATGCTAGTGCATAGCCAGCACCTACTTCTATGTAATTATCACTACTTGTTTTCCCAGGAGGCTTTGATGTAGTCTTCCTCAAGTTTAAAGTACAAAACCTTACATTTTCAGGCACTCATCACCTGAATAAAATTAATTCAATATATAAGTGTTTGAGAAAGTCGACTAATTAGTATAAACATGCAAAATTCGCGTTATTATTTGGCATCAGGCTGAACTTCACAGTACTGTAGGAGCCGGCGTTATTTATCCATTGGCTGCTTCATAGACGTGAAGACACGCCCTTTCTGGCTGAATGGCGCATGATTGGGTTACACAACAGTGAAGTGTGCATTCATCGGCACAGATTTACCCAAGGCGTGTCAAATAAAGTATAGTCCAATGAAAAACTTATTGCAACGGTACGTGTGTTTAAAGGTCAATAACGAGAATATTGCAGCTCTCTACTAATTAGTTTCACTAAAAACGTCTTGTATAATTTTTTGTGTTCAAATAAATGAAAGTATTTCTAATGCACACAAAATATTACATAACATTATAAGGAAATATGGAAATGAGGAAAAATACGATAGATCGTGGGGCGAAAGAAAAATGTTTTGTATACTTTCGATTATCTGCATGGTAAGATTCTTACATTCTGGAAGCCGACATCGCCTCTACAAACACAGATAAACATTGGTTGAGTTGATATAAGAAAAAAAACTGGGAAACAGGTTCACAGTGTGGAAAAAGTAAGACTGAAGAAGAAAATGAATACAACATCAGCGTATGAAGTTAGTTTATACGACTGACAGTCTCAGCAGTTATATTAGAGTTTATAAACATTCACTCTGAAAAACGGACTAAATGGGAGAGTAAGAAATATGTATTCATCACGGTGATTGTGGAAATGTCTAATGAAGAATCACCTTCAAGTTCTGATGGGATTCTTAACAACCCCTGAGATGTATATCGTCAAGTTGGTTAGTCGGAGAGTGGCGTTAAAGAAAAAAAAATTCTTATTATTTTAAGAAAATACCTGCAAGTTGATTTGAGTTGAGAGATTTGGGCGAGACTTAACAACGAGATCTTGAGATCCAATGATGGCGAAGTGGGGTGAGACTGGAACAGCGCTGGAATGCAAGGGCGGGGGGAAACGGGAAATCCCCGAGAAAACCCGCCGACCAGCGGCACAGTCCGGCACGATTTCCACTTGCGAAAATCCGGGAGCGACCGGGTTGGGGATTGAACCAGGTTCGCCTTGGTAGAAGGCGACCCGTCTAACAGCTCAGCCACCGCGGTCCACATACACCTGCAAGATCAGCAGCCATGACCTTGACTATTTCTCTATTACATGCGCTTTCAAATACAAGTTGTCAGATTTAAATTAGTTTTATAATTTTTAACCTATGTATTAAATCATTCATAAAAGGTTTCTGAACTGGTCGAATACTCGTATGTTTTAATATTTGCGGTTAAATACTACATAGTTTAAATATAAATCTCGTATTTAAAATCGTTTGTTAGTGGTTAAGTGGGGAATAAAAAAATTATGATTAGTGGCGTGTAAACACTCGACACATATTGTACATATCAAAACTAACATATTTTTTATTAGCATTGTTTTTGGAAGAATTGAATCTGATTTATGCCTATAAATAGTGTCCTTGTTGACCGTGCAAATATTATCGTTTCGTTATTTTTTACGGTTTTGCTAGAAAATCTGATAAAACTTCCGATTGAAGAATGTAGGAATACGGGAACGCAGGAGCCTTTGAATATTCTGTCTTTCTGCTACATTCTGCGTGTATTGAGAGCAGTTTCACGTTTGCAATAAAAAAATTTTTCCGCCACATTTTTCCAATTAAATTTTTTCAAGTGAGAAAAATAATTCCCTTCGTGCGTTCGTAACGGGAAGCATTCGTAAATGTAAATAATTATTTTTTTTCACATCAAAACACACCGAGATATTTGTGTAAATTTTTTCTGATGCACATGGAATTTTTAAATTTTTTTTTTAGAATTTATTATACCCTTCTCGTCAGCGTGTTTACATGTCGTATTTGCCTGAAAAATCAGCTGCTATTTAATAATTCGTCAAGTTATGCACTACAGTAAACATGAATGGTTTGAAACCATTATGGAATATTTTACTCAATCAAGCGTTATCGTACTTGCTAGCTGCAAGCGCTTAATGTTATTTGCAACTAAATTTTTAAAACGCTCGGTGAATAGTAATTTTTGGATATTCAAAATTTTTAATTATTAAATATTTTCTTACTGGTTTTATTAAGTTGGCAACGTGTGGTGAAATAAGCCTATGTGCACATGTGCTTATTGAGTAAAAAAAAAAAATCTCTTTTGTTCATATACACTTCTAGGTTAATTAAAATTATAAAAAAACTTAAAGTAGTATTTAAAGTTATCTAAGTTAGTTTTAACTGAACACCTCACAAAAAGTTTGGAATATTCATACAGTATGCAAAAAAGTATGGGATATACATAAAATAAAGCACAGTAATTGGAAGTTACCAACGGTACTGATACAAAACGTTAAATTAAAAGTGTTTCCTAAACAAAAACATTTTCCAATATCACAGACAAACAAAACACGAATGTACAGCATAAAGTAAACGTGATGGTGTCTCTAACTAAGAAGGGTTTCTTTCTTCCCACTGCCGCTTAGTACAGTGTATGGCCTCCACGTGCATTGTACAGGTCCTTAAACACTCTTAAGACAAATTGATACAGTCCATTGACGGTTACTTCCAATTTTTCTGNCGTGCATTGTACAGGTCCTTAAACACTCTTAAGACAAATTGATACAGTCCATTGACGGTTACTTCCAATTTTTCTGAACCCCCGCTAATGTTCTACTTTCGATATATTTCCCTGCCCCACGCAAACAAAGCTTATATCTCTGAATAGTATAAAACAAAGTCGCTTATCCGCGTCTATACGGGTATGTGTATTCGCTTTGTACTTCGGAACTTCTTGATGGATTGTGATGCAGTTTTAAACGTAATTTAGACAATTTCTTGAGGAAGATTTTGGTGAATAACTAATTTATATTTAATGTAAGGATAGTAGAGAAATTTTGAACCGTTTGTAATCAAGTCTTAAAAATCCGCTTTTAGGGTGCTTACATGGCTTGCGCTGACTAAACCATAAAAANTGAACCGTTTGTAATCAAGTCTTAAAAATCCGCTTTTAGGGTGCTTACATGGCTTGCGCTGACTAAACCATAAAAAATATAGATCAAATTAATGTGCTACAGAATTGTAGCTCTCAAAAAGGTCTACAGAAAAGTCCGCGATACCATATGTTTATCTTTTAAGGATGATCCACAGTAACCATTTTTGTCTTTCAAAGTATCGCTGTAAAAACTAAATTGTTACCGGGCGAAGCCGGGCCGGTTCGCTAGTAAGTCTATAAAAGTACACCAAATGCCCAACGCACCGCACTGGTGTTTACTCAGTTTAATAATAACACTTTGCGTGAAAACTGTTTCTTACTATGGCTTTACCAACACACCTGTTGGCTCTCCGTTTCATTTTTATTAATAACAAATGAAATACAAGTAAATGTTAAATTTAACGAAAAATAATATCCTTTTATGTTAACAGAAGTATAAAACACTTTTAAACATAACGTATTAAAAAAAACCACCAAAACACGTTACACGTAAGTTAATTTTTCAAAAGTTTGATTCTATGAGTATGAAGGTACTATGAATAGAATATTACAGAAATCGAAGACCTCAGAATCCAGGTCAGGATTCTAGGAACTCTAGTGGTGGACGCGAAGGTCACCGCCCTTGGCACTGGACGCGTAAGTTAATGCATCGAAATCCCCCACGAAAATCCAAATATGCGGATATCCAACACAGCACCTTAAAAAATCAGTTAGCAAACGGGTCTCTGATGGAAATATTTGTAATACGGAAACGTTTTTTATTGTAATCAATATAAATTTATTGTAACCATTTTTATTACCTCTAAAAGAAAATTCGGAACAATTTTCCTGCAAATAAATGCTGATACATTAAATGCGGATAATAACAGGTTTAATATCCACAGTATGGAAAACTAGGTGCCCGTGGCTCTTCTCGTGTGGACTACAGAATTATTGTTAAGGTTCTTTTTTTTTAAACAAAGTTGAATTATACCTAGTGTTAATCTTCTATACTCTATACATATTATAAAACTCCACGTATCGGTGAATTAAATGGTAAAAACACTTATTAGTATTTCTCCGTTAAAGATAGATATTTGCTACCTTGAATTTTTTTTAGGTCTTTTTATTCTACACAATTCTTTACTACGTGATATTGTTCCATCTTTAACGGTTTAGACAGCGTATTGCAAGAGAGCGCGCTGGCGGCAAACTTTTTTCCGACCCGATTCACTATTATCGTTTGTAAATTTTTTGAGATATTTTCTCGCAAAAAAAAGTAGCCAATATCACCTTTCAGCCCTCCAACTATTTCTGTGCAAGAAATTCCGTCGATCTGTTGCTCGGTTGAGACGTTGCATTGTTATTTCGTTTGTGTATATTTTTCATTTTCCAATAAGAATTTCCCGAAGGGAATGAGATATTTTCTCGGGATAAAAAATAGCCTATGTCACTTTCCGGCCCTCCAACTATCTCTGTACAAAAAATCACGTCGATCCGTTGCTCCGTTGCGACGTAAAAGAAGGATAAACAATCAAACACACTTTCGCATTTATAGTATTAGTTCGAATTTACCGGGCACAAGAACAGCTTTTGTATGTTTATCGCTACTCGTGAGTAGAGTTTAGAAGTAGCAGACAGCAGCGGCGTATTTTTATGGCGGGCTTGAGCAGATGTAATCAAGTTCACGTAAATCATGGGATTGGGGATCATAAACTGCGCTGAACGGACAGGTGCGCTATTAACGACGTCCCTAGCGCCATTAATGGCGAGCCTAACAAGACAATAAACCCCTGGGACACCGTGGTTCAGTCCGATCGATAACCGCACCACCTCTCAGTGGAGAGGAAAATATACAGAAGCGCGACGTTCGTAAAACGAACCAAAATCCTATAATTCATTTAGAAACCTTTAGAACTGTAGTGGTTTGGATTAATTTATCAGCAAGTGGTTCGAAGTAAATGTTTATCGAAGTTATTGTTAAACGATCTCGACGGTATGGACACACACTAACGTCTTCCATAATTTCGCAAACAAAAGTACAGAAAACGGCTACTAATTAACTAACCTACGAACGTACGAATTAACTAACAGTTCAATATTAACCATGGCCAACTTCCTTGTCAGTCTCGACGCATGTCTTTTACGTTTGTTACACCTAAAATACGGTCTTCGAAAACTTGTACTGTGCAATAAATGCAGCCTTTTCAATGCTATTCAAGCCATTGAACTCGCAGATGACTCGCAAAGAGGTTGGAATTCCCGGATATCCAGATATCGTTATCTGACAAGATATTGTCATCTATGTGGAGATTCCTGTGTTAAACCCAAATAATTTTTTATTCCCCATTGTTACGAATTAGTAACAATGTAGTATGTCAATGTGAGAGTATGCTGGGGGCTGGGGGCGTATTTCAAATAATGACTCATGATTCGGTAGAGCACAACAGTATCTGATGAGTTTTATTACATGAAGATTATACAGTTGCTATTTAAATGACTATTGATCGGGGGAGCTTTACATTGAATTTAAGATGATTATTATTTAATTAATTATTATTATTCACGCCATTTTAATTAAACCTAACTGGAAAGTCATCACCTTGTTGCAGCCGGAGGCTGATTCTGCGAGACGGTTAACGCCGGCCGGACACACCCATCTTCCTGGTATGCTTCGCTGGTCGGGTCGCCCAAAGGACTAAAGACAAAAGACGCTCGTTCCTGGTGTTACGCCGGCCTATATCAAGCGCGTGGTTCTGCGGCCTCGCTCAGTGACCGGTGGAGGGGATTTCTGCAACTGTCTTCTTTCGCAACGGTCGACGACCAAATGGTGGCGTTGCAATCCCGCTCGTTTCCAGGCTTTAATGTTTGAAGGTGTGAGCAGGCAAGCCGTTTAGCTAAGGCCTGATCACACCATAACACCATGCAAGCACTTTCCTACAAGCAGTAGCGTAACCAAGCGTAGGATTTTGGTTCTGGAATGCTAATGGCGTGCGCCAGTGGACACGTTAGTAACACTTGGGGTTCAAATTTTTATTAACTAGGAAAACAACATTTTCTTAAAGGTTTCAGGGCTTGCTTTTAAATAATTTTTGCATCGTTGTGCCTGTGGCTACGACAGCGCAGGACCACGCGCTATTGCAATTCTTTATTTGGTCGTTTGCGCGTAGCTTTTACTGCGTTCTTCCGACTTAACAGAAAACCGATATCTTCATCACAGGAAACGGATAACCACAACCACAATTACTTCTCGCTCCGAAACGCGATCTCACCGCGATCTTCCTGCAGACCGACATCCAGTGCGCCTGAACGGCACGAAGAAACGTTGTCCTGCGTAGGCTGTCCTCTACCCAGTTTCCCGTTAACTTACCCAGCAGCTTATCCGACTGAAGGCCAGACAAAATGGGCGTCTCGCTGATGATTGTGAAAACCGAATAGTTGGTAGGTAAATAGTTGGGATTAACGTTTCGTCGACAGCGAGATCATTACAGACGGAAAAACTGGATAGTAGAAAATACGGAAAGTAAATGCAGCTGCTTGTGTTCTCACACGCGTACGTTGCAAAACTTTAATAGTGGCTTGCACTTAAAATTTTTTTATGGGTACATTTAAAAATAAAATTTGTATGTTTTTAAGCTTATATTTTTTATAGTAATTAAACAGTTCCAGTTACAAATATTTTTTCGTATTCTTACGCAGACGGGACAGTTTGTTTTATCTGGTCTTGTTGAAGGCATTGCTCTGTCTGAGCTCTCATTAGTAAACGAATAATATTACAGATCAAACTTTCACATGTTAGCTGTTGTTATGTTGCTGAGAAAGGAATTTAGTTTTCGGGACGCAATTTTAATTATAACTGCGTTGAATGTTTGAGCCGAGATGACGGCTAAATCCTAGAGAAATTAAAAATTAAGTAAATTACTAGTCACTGTGTACAGATCATTGTTAAACCATGTTTCATATGGTTGCCTCGCTTGAAACCACCAACGATATTAAATAGGGCCAGTGACTTTTCGCGTAATAATAGGAGCACGCAGTAGACTTCAATACTATATACACACCTCAGCTGTTGTTATACGTCCATTGGCTGCTGGTGCCGTGTCCGTCTTTGACCAAGCCACTCAGGACTAAGTAACTCCGACACTGAACGTTCGTGATTCGTGCACAAACGGTTAACACGGGTCAGAACATTTTTTTTAGCCTACCAAAGAAGCTGGACGACCATACAGTCCTTTGGACTGTATCTTCTCTCGAAATCTTTTCGCTAAATATCATTTCCCCTACTGATAAAGAATTAGGAATAAGTGTATCATTCTGGGCACATCGTCGACAACATCTTACAACGGCATGATGATAATCCTAAACTCTCCCGTTTACTGATGCTACGTATGTAACAAGATATTCGAATAGCTGAATTACAGTTGATTTTCCTACGGTGTTTAATATATATGGTACGGTATTCGCAGAGACCTGCAAAAGCCGCGTTATTATTTGAAGACACGTTGAAGTTTAAACACACGTACCTTTGCAATAAGGTTTTCTCGGAACTGTACTTTATTTGACACGCCTGTGCCAATAAATGAACACTTTACAGCTGTGTTCCTCAATCACGTGCAGTTCAGTCTGAAAGGGCGTGTCTTCACATCTTTGAAGCAGCCAATGGAGAAATGACGCCAGCTCCAGTATATACAGTACTGTGAAGTAATAACGATAATTTTGCATGTCTCCGGGTATACGTTATGGAAAGTCGCTTGTATTGGACCCATTCTCATTACAAGAAATAAATTTTGTTCAAGCACTTACTGGGCACTATTCAGTGTATATGTGTGCAGCGGATGACTCAAGAGTAACAAAACAATAACTACTTATTGCAAGCAGGCGTCATTTTTTATATTCTGCAAATTCTTTTAATTTAGGGGACTGTTGCTTACATATGACTATGGGTTGGTTCTTTTAAATTAATCTCAACAAAATGTATTAAAAAGCTGTCATTATCTATTAAATGATAAATTATCGTAACTCCGTTCGCAGAACTCAATGTCACGTTATTTTTAACAACCCGCACATCTGGAATCTATCCATAACTCATGCTTATTATTCTGAATCCTATTTTAGGTGCTTTCTCGTGCACATTTTAGGATCACGTATTACAGTCTTCAGTTTTACTATACTTCCTATATATGCCCGGAAGCATATTCTGCAATTAAGGCGCCCGTCTACCTGGAACTTTTTCCGACGTTTAGGCCGAGAAGCGCGGGAGCGATAAGGGCGACACTGCCACGTGCATCAAGTACACCATCGCTGCTAAGCGCAAGGCTCTGAACTGATGTGCAGTGTTCTCATCTTGCTGCGTGTACCTGTGAGACTTTCAGCGGTGACCATATAATTTTATTAGTGGGACCTCTTTAGGAAGGTTCAGTGCAGGCGCCTATAGTAGTTTTGTATGGATCTAATGCGTGCATTTTGAGCTACAGCGCCTTGGAAAGGCCGTTTTAAGCGGTTTTGGAGTACTCTGAATTGATGTTTCTAACGTACGTGATATTTTGAAAGTACTTAACAGCTCTCGTCTGAAGTATGTGTTCTTTTTGTAGATCAGCATGTTTAGTTTCATTGAAAAACGTGTATTTCGAACACTCTGCAACGCAGTTCAAGCGCCGGGTAGGCGGGCGCCTTAAGGCACGCGTCNATTTTTAAGCGTATATTTTGTGTAGTAATTAAACAGTTCCAGTTACAAATATTTTTTAATATTATTACGCAGATGGGATAGTTTATTTTATCTGGTCTTGTTGACGGTATTGCTCCGTCTGAGCTCTCATTAGTAAACGAATAATATTACAGAGCATACTTTCACATGTTAGCTGTTATGTTGTTGAGAAAGGAATTTAGTTTTCGGGACGCGTGTCTAGAGACCTTAGCAATTTTAATTATAATCGAGTTGAATGTTTGAGCCGATACGATGGCTAAATCCTAGAGACATGAAAAATTAAGTAAATTACTGCTCATTGTGTACAGGTCATTGGTTATACCATGTTACATACGGTTGCCTTGCTTGAAACCACCAACGCTGATGAATAGGGCCTTTGACTTTACGCGTAATAATCGGATCACAAAGTAGACTTCAATACTATTTACACACCTCAGCTGTTGTTATACCTCCATTGGCTGCTGGCGCAGTGTCCGTCTTTGACCAAGCCACTCAGGACTAAGTAACTCCGACACTGACCGTTCATGATTCGTGCGCAAACGGTTAACACTGGCCAGAACATTTTTTAGCTAATCAAAGAAGCTGGACGACCCTGCAGTGCTTTGGACTGTATGTTGTCCCGAAATATTTTCGCTAAATATCACTGCCCCTACTGTTAAAGAATTAGGAATAAGTGTAGCATTCTGGGCACATCGTCGGCAACATGTTACAATGGCATGATGATAATCATAAACTCTCCGTTTAGTGATGCTACGTATGTAACAAGATATTCGAATAGCTGAATTACAGTTGATTTTCCTACGGTGTTTAATATATATGGTACGGTATTCGTAGAGACCTGCAAAAGTCGCGTTATTATTTGAAGACACGTTTAAGTTTAAACACACGTACCTTTGCAATAAGGTTTTCTCGGAACTGTACTTTATTTGACACGCCTGTGCCAATAAATGAACACTTTACAGCCGTGTTCCTCAATCACGCGCAGTTCAGTTACAAAGGGCGTGTCTTCACATCTTTGAAGCAGCCAATGGAGAAATGACGCCAGCTCCAGTATATACAGTACTGTGAAGTAATAACGATAATTTTGCATGTCTCCGGGTATATGCCATGGAAAGCCGCTTGTATTGGACCCATTCTCATTACAAGAAATAAATTTCGTTCAAGCACTTACTGGGCACTATTCAGTGTATATGTGTGCAGCGGATGACTCAAGAGTAACAAAACAATAAGTACTTATTGCAAGCAGGCGTCATTTTTAATATTCTGCAAATTCTTTTAATTTAGGGGACTGTTGCTTACATATGACTATGGGTTGGTTCTTTTAAATTAATCTCAACAAAATGTATTAAAAAGTTGTCATTATCTATTAAATGATAAATTATCGTAACTCCGTTCGCAGAACTCAATGTCACGTTATTTTTAACAACCCGCACATCTGGAATCTATCCATAACTCATGCTTATTTTTCTGAATCCTATTTTAGGCGCTTTCTCGTGCACATTTTACGATCACGTATTACAGTCTTCAGTTTTACTATACTTCCTATATATGTCCAGAAGCACATTCTGCAATTAAGGCCGCCGTCTACCTGGATTTTTTTCCGACGTTTAGGCCGAGAAGCGCGGGAGCGATAAGGGCGACACTGCCACGTGCATCAAGTACACCGTCGCTGCTAAGCGCAAGGCTCTGAACTGATGTGCAGTGTTCTCATCTTGCTGCGTGTACCTGTGAGACTTTCAGCGGTGACCACATTATTTTATTAGTGAGAACTCTTTAGGAAGGTTCAGTGCAGGCGCCTATAGTAGTTTTGTATGGATCTGGTGCGTGCATTTTGAGCTACAGCGCCTTGGATAGGCCGTTTTTAGCGGTTTTGGAGTACTCTGAATTGATGTTTCTAACGTACGTGATATTTTGAAAGTACTTAACAGCTCTCGTCTGAAGTGCGTGTTCTTTTCGTAGATCAGCATGTTTAGTTTCGTTGAAAAACGTGTATTTCGAACACTCTGCAACGCAGTTCAAGCGCCGGGTAGGCGGGCGCCTTAAGGCACGCGTCTNTTGAAAAACGTGTATTTCGAACACTCTGCAACGCAGTTCAAGCGCCGGGTAGGCGGGCGCCTTAAGGCACGCGTCTTTTATGTCTCGTTGCTCACGTACGAAATTGTTTTCGTACAGGTTCACCGTCAATTCGCATACTTTAACCGTACGACCTACTTTCGTGAAAAATAATCAATGTAATGAATTATGACTGTTCCATAGTTTTTGTTTTCAAATAAATATTCTACGTTTCAATAGCGAGTTTCCCCAATCTCGCCTGTTAAACTTGAGAAGCTGTACGAGATACAAATCCGGAAAAATGGCCACATGTACATTTCACTTCACTGTCTGTTGGCGTTACTCACAAATGCTGAGAGTAAAGGTATATGAAATATGTTTATGGAAATGTATACACATTAAAACTGTTTTCCAACCTTTAGGTAGAAGATGTCTCTATCCTGCATAGCAGTATTTCCCAAAGTATGGGTCGCGATCCCACTGGTGGGTCGCAGACTAAAATTTGGTGCGCCCCGAAAAATATAATTTCGTACATAGACATATAAATGAGTCATNGTGGGTCGCAGACTAAAATTTGGTGCGCCCCGAAAAATATAATTTCGTACATAGACATATAAATGAGTCATGAATGTTATAATTGAGAACCTACACACACGCAATGCAACTGTTCATCAGACGTAAAATACTACGCAGAGTGCGCAGTGAATGTGACCCCACCCCTTCCGCTGCCACGCCGCCACCCCCGCGGCCGCCACTCGTGGCCAAAATGATTCCTAAACTAAATTAGTAATATATTCTTCACTTCCTTACGCTACGTAAGAAATACAACGTGAACATGATGGAACAGCGAAACGGTACGTTTCTCCCATAAGGCATTAAAGTAAGTCCTGAACTTTGGCATTTTTATTTCATGGGTTGCGGTTCATAGAACTTTGGGAATCACTGCTACATAGTATAAAAGGAAGCCCCTGGAGCGTGTCTGTCTGTCTGTATGACTGCGCTAATCCCGAGAACCACTGAACGGATTTGGATGCTATTTTTACTGCTATTGTCTGCATTTATAGAGGAAGGTTTGTGTGCATTACAAATTGCCGTAGCACTTATAAAAGCTGAGAATTAACCGTATTAGAGAATGAAGTCGGGGAAAAAAGTTTGCCACCAGCGCGCTCTCGTGGAAAACGCTGCTTATCCTTAAGAGAAATAACAAAATTATGTACAAAGAATTGTGTAAAACTAAATGGTCTACAATAAAGTCAGTGGTAGCATATATGTATTTTTAATGGAAAAGTAGTAATAACGTAATTACAATTTACGCAGTGAAAACAAACGTAAAATCCAATGTATTTTCTAGCCAGCACATTAAGGTCGAATTATGTAGCTCAGTAAAGTGTATTAAATATGTTTGCAAATATATAAATGAAGGTACGGACCAGCCTACTTTGACCTTAAATTCCACAAATGAGTTACAACAATACCAATTTGGCAGATATATTTGCAGTTCTGAAGCCATGCGGCGGATTTAATCGTTCAGTATACACGAAAGAGCTCCTATAATTACACATTTTGAAAGTGGACGAGTTTACTTCAACGAAAACAATGTCAATGATGTAGTGAGTAACCCCCGTGACACGAAATAAACGGCATTTTTTTAAATTGTGCTCAGAAGATGACTTTGCAAAAAACGCTCACTTATGACAAAATGCCCGCCTATTATACCTGGAATCAAAATAATACGAAATCTCAAAGAAGGAAACAAGGTGTGGTGGTCGAGGGCTACAGCGGCGTTAAAAAAAACAGTTAATCTTGTAGAGTATACGTAGGGCCAGTGATTTTTCGCGTAAAAATCGGGGCGCACAGTAGACTTCAATACTATATACACACCTCAGCTGTTTTTATACCTCCAATGGCTGCTGGAGCCATGTCCATCTTTGACCAAGCCACTCAGGACTAAGTAACTCCGCCACTGAACCTCCATGATTCGTGCGCAAACTGTTAACGTGGGTCAGAACATTTTTTAGCCAATCAAAGAAGCTGGACGACACTACAGTGTTTTGGACTGTATCTTGTGTCAAAATCTTTTCGCGAAATATCACTGCCCCTAAGTATACGTTATCTATCCCAATGACAGTGAGTGTTTTCACTTAACAATGTTATTGCACGCGTTTTAAGGTCCCACTTCTTTCGACGATCTAAAAACTGCGGATAGGGTCATTTACGACACCTTTCAAGCTGCGTGCAAAGCTTTGGGCTTACTAGAAGACGACACTTACTGGGAAAGCACTCTGTCGGAACCTGGACTATGCAGTTCAGCAGGATCGCTTAGATATTTATTTTCCAATCCTAATTATCGGGAATGTATGTCTGAAGATATATCACATCGACTACGCAGGGCGTCGGGATTACAATATTATAATTATAACCAGAACATATTCGACGAAGCGTTAATTGAAGTAAACAAAAATAGCAGAATCTCTAGCAGGCAAACCCATCACAGATTTTGGTCTTCCTTCGCCAGTTAACGATAATTCAGACCTTTAAAATGCTCAATTTTTGAGGGAGACATCTCGGTCCTTACAAACCCTCAGACGGAAAGAACCAAGACTAAACCCTGATCTGAGAGCAGTTTAAGATGCCCTGCTCTAATACATAACAAACAAAGAAGTCAATATGTTTTTCCTCGATGCCCCGTGCGGCACACGTAAAACTTTCTTAATAAATTTCCTNCCTTCGCCAGTTAACGATAATTCAGACCTTTAAAATGCTCAATTTTTGAGGGAGACATCTCGGTCCTTACAAACCCTTAGACGGAAAGAACCAAGACTAAACCCTGATCTGAGAGCAGTTTAAGATGCCCTGCTCTAATACATAACAAACAAAGAAGTCAATATGTTTTTCCTCGATGCCCCGTGCGGCACACGTAAAACCTTCTTAATAAATTTCCATCTCACTAAAGTTAGATCAAGCGGTAATGTCGCCCTTGCCGTAGCATCATCTGGTATCGCAGTCACTCTTTTAGGAGGAAGAACGGCACATGCGACATTTAAACTTCCCCTGAACGTTTGTTATGATGGTACAAGCATATGTCACATTTCAAAACAAAGTTACACGTCTAAACTAATAAACAACTGTTCATTGACAGTTTGGGATGAAGCTACTATGTCGCATAAAACTCCCGTCGAAGCTCTGGATAGGACCATGCGTGATTCAAGAAATACAAACACACCTATGGGTGGTTGCACGATTTTATTCTCGGCAGATTTTCGTTAAATATTGCCGGTGGTGGCGAGAGGAACTAGAGCTGATGAAGTAAATGCATCATTAAAAAGATCGTATCTTTGGCCCAACTTAACGAAACTAGCACTCAAAACAAACATGAGAGTACTCATGTCTTCAGAAGAAAACAGCATGTTTGCTGACATGTTATTGAAAGTCGGAAATGGAGAGCTTCCAATGGATTGTGGAAACATTTCTCTCAAAAGTGATATATGTGATTAAGTCACTGACCACCACAACTGATAGATAACGTTTACCTTGAAATAGACGACCTTTCAAATAAAATACTATCGTGGTTTAAAGAAAGAGCGATATTATCGCCTACTAATGAACAAGTAGAAAAACTTAATGAATGAGTGCTTGCAAAATTCAATGCGCAAACACAAGTCTATTACTCAGTAGATACAGTACTCGAGAGTGAAGAAACTGTGCACTATCCCACATAATTTCTTAATTCATTGAATCCTTTTGGCACGCCACCACACAAATTTTTTCCTCGAAGACAAAAATCTCACGGACATTTTATCTGCTCATTTAGTGTTTATCAGGAACTTAAAGAAAAATTATAACCCTCCACCATTATATTTCGCTTGTCAAACCTTAAAGTTACAATTTTTTTTTTCCAAGGAAAAAACTTGTATCTCAGTTTTAGTAGTTTGAGCATATACTATCGTAAATGGGAGTTCTCAAGTCTTAACTTTGCGCTTACCTCCTGAAGATGTCAATTCTTTCTCGTAGATCTCGAGTTCAGAGTTAAAGTAATAGGTAGCAAAGTCATGGAGGTCACTCTTACACTGAAAAAAGAAATCGAACATCGACTTCCTTAAGTAATTGAGATGTTCTCGTATCATAACGTGGTGACGTGCAGGTCATGCCAGTTTTTCTTAGCAGAATGTAGAGCCAAAAAATAAAAATATCTAATAGGGATTCATAAGGGAAATGGGATATGCAGACATTTGGGGAAGAAAGAGAAAAATATGAGAATGCATTTTTTTCGAGATGTGTAACTTGAGGTGCAGAAAGAGAATAAGGAAAATCGCTGCCCAAATTGCAGGGCTTCAGAAAAGTAAAGTTATGACATGCACGAGCACAAAACTGAGTACAAATAATAATAAAGGAAACCCACTGTATTGTTTTTCTCGTATTTGAAAGTAGTATTTTGAACAGAAAACTGTAAGGGCGAAATAAAAATTTAAAAGCTTCATAGTTAGTTCTTCGGTTCAGTGTGGTGTCACTGTGAGAAAAATCTTACGTTAAGTTAAGGAAAATCGATTGTGAAAATAATCTAAAAATTTTTGTAGGATTATGTAGACTGTTTGTTTTAGTGAGAAACGTTCGACGAATACTGCTGATTTTGTAATGCACAGGGCTTTCCGTAAATTCAATAATTATTCTTGGAAATTGTGTTATTTATGAAGCAGTTTTATAAAAACAAATATTTGTTTTCGTTACACTGGCTTTTCACTGCGTAAAATTTTTTTTTTAACTAAAATACACAGTTTGATACAGGTATTTGAACAGGACGTAATATACGTACAACTGAAGTCTACAGCTATAAACATAAAGAGTCATTAAATCCTGTGAAAAGAATGTATTTGCGCGTAAAATAATTTACGAATATGTCCATCTCTACGGTTGTTGAAGTAGTGATAGCTTCGCATAGTTTTTTTTTTTACAAAAAGTTTTGTTATAACTTTGCATGTAGGTACATACGAAGGTAGTGGTGTGATTATCGTTAACTACTTAACGAATGATAATTTACAAGTTGATACCTCCCCAGCACTATGGCGTATAAGTAGGTATTGATTCTGCCCTTTGCGTAAGGCGCCAGCAATTGATGCTAGCCCTCAGTGTTAGGGCGTATGAATATGTTGATGCTACTATCCCTAGGTCCAATTTACCAAATAAATTCACCTTCTTTGCGAGTTAACATAGGTCAGTTTTATTTTCGTTTAACAGGTTAACTTCTACATGAACACACGAGACAACTCTCCCCCCCTCCCTCGTTCCGTAGGCTATGTAGGGCTTGACTCGGCGATTTGTGTCGTGGGGAGCAAGGTTCGTCACACTTCCTGTATGTCTCTACTTAGCTGTCTCGAGGCGATGGTCCATCTCCCAGCCGGCGACCTCGGGACCGCTCCGGCACTCGGTGGACGGGCTGCGATGCCTGGGCTGCGACCGTTCCTCGCCGACCGGTGTTGACGTCTCGATGCCTTCTCTCGAACTCGTTCCTCCCGGCTCCAATCCGCACTCCTCGCTTGACATCGGCCGACTGCCCCGTTCCTTCCTCTTCCTCGTGTTTTTGTAAGCTCGTTCGCCATATTAAACTCGCATCATCTCTGCACGTGGCCGGGCTGACCGCCGCATCCTCTGGGTCGTAAAAACGTGTTCGGCGCTCCGACTACCCGCACGTGGGCCCGGCATCGTCCCTCGATTCTGGCAACAAAGTTTACTGCTCCGCTCTGCACGTGCTGGGACACTTGGTGGCCCCCTTGGTCGGCGCATGTGTTCCTTCTGCCTCCGGATATCGTGTTGCTATTATTCTCGCACGCTCGCCAAATCGAGAGTAGTAAATAACGCCATCGGCAGAGCCCTCTCTGCGTCGACAAGGTGTGAGCTTAGCGTCCCCTTGTAGTTGCGAGACGCAGCTGCGTCTGTCTTCCTCCGCAAGTGGCCCCTACACCACGTGTTCATTCCGCCTTGGAATCCTGGCGCCATTCTTTTAACACGCTCGCCAAACCCTTAATATTTATTGCGGTAACCATCCTGCGAGTTTCGACAGTGTGTGCCTTCTGACGAAAAAATATCTTTCGGGACGCGGGACACGTCAAAGTTTCAGTCCGTGAATATTCAATCGTGTTGTCTCGGCACTTCATCTTCTACATCAACAACTGTGGTTAATGTCGAGAGGTATTTCATAATCAACGTTATCAGTTCAGTTTTCAAAAATTTACGACCGTAGGTCTTTGCATTGTAAGTGTACATTTACGTAATATTCTCCGTGTTTGCTGATATTTTTGACAGTTTCGTGAAATTTCGTCCGCTGTGCATAGAGGCAGAAACACCAGCAATTGTGAAGGAGCGATCCTTCAATATAACAAACCCCAGTTAATTTGCTTTGCACAGCGAATGAGGCGAAAGAAGATCGAATAGTTCAATGAGAGTATGGAGTAAGTAAACGTTCAGGAATTAAAGAAAAATAGCCGAAATAATATCTTCAATTTATTTTACATATTTATTTAAGTTTTATTTCACTGAAAGATGAAGATCAACCACGCGACGCAATTATTTCAACTGTTGACCTCCCGAATGCAGAACAGGTATAATACCGAACCGCGAGGTTTTTTCAATGTATCGATTGATTCATTGAAAAGGGTTTTTAACGTCCGCCGGTGTTGTGCCAGAAGGATTATCAGGGGATGGCTTTACAAACTAACTTATGACCTAACTTAAACTAACGCCCTTGCCTAGGATTCGAACCCAGGACCGCCTGTACCGCAGACCGGTGGCGCACACACCGACTGCGCCGCAGTAGGTTGGCTGGTCGATGTATTTTTCTAAAGTTAAGGCAGGTCATGTCTCAGTGTGAACCATGTCTCTCTCTCTCTCTCTCTCTCTCTCTCTCTCTCTCTCTCTCTCTCTGCAGCTTGCGAGGAAAACAACTCATGTTAAAAACCGGCTAAGGCAAATTTCACGAGAGAACTGTAGACATTTATTAGATCGCCGTTCTAGGAAATAAACAAGACAAACACTCTCTGCGGTGATAAATACTGACTGCTTGATAATGAAATTAAGGCTCAGCGCTACGCACTATAAGGGACACTTTCATTTCTTGGAACTTAAAGTATGTGCGAAGTACAATTAAAGAAAAAACGCTACTATTGAAGTTTAGCTATTGGCTCTACTCTGCAGTACATATATGAAATCAAAACTGTTGTAATATAATATACAATGCAATATTATAAGTTTGTTATATTGTTAAGATGGCAACACTGTAAACAAATGATTACCTATCAAGCTACCGTTGGAGTGTCATGGCGCCATGTGCCTTGTTGAAATTATATTTTTCTTTCTTAAAACTAATAAATAGTTTATTCAAGTGATCCGGAGTATTTCTTTATAAAACCTACAAAAACATTTAATTACAATTTTTGTCGCGAAAAGCATTTTATGAGCTTTGAATCATCAATACATCCCTACATTTTTACAACTTAAAAATAACACACAGTGGAATTTATCACACTAAACAACTCATAAAATGTTTATTTTTAATAGTCAGAAATTATAAAGAGTTACTCTGAAATTTAAATTAAGACACGAAAACGAAGAATTTTGGCATAAGGGGCGAAGAAGAGCCTTAACGATAACGTGCAGGTTCGCCTCGCGGTAATGGCGGTAATTTTTTCAAGGAAAACGTACAAAACAACTGACGATAATATTTAAACGGGAACTTTGGTAACTGCGTTGTAAATGAAAGGGAACATGGACCTGGTGAATTAATTTTTCACCGTGACGCCGGCAGTAAAGGCGAAGGGAATTAATTGGCTACGCGTGAATTGGACAGAGCCAAGAGAAGTAAACCAGCGGGGGAAANAGCAGTAAAGGCGAAGGGAATTAATTGGCTACGCGTGAATTGGACAGAGCCAAGAGAAGTAAACCAGCGGGGGAAACGGCGGAATGCAAATGAACGCGAAAGAGAACAAAAAATAAATTTCGGCTTGGCAGGTGTGAGTGAACGTTAACTGGGCAGCTCGGCTAATAACCACAGGCACTTGTTTGGCGCGGGCGTGTTCTGAGGAACAGCAGTGAAATGCGCAGAGGGAAAAGAACACTCATCTCAGACAGGAAATTGGACCGATAGCTTTACATGTGGCAGAAGCGAGGGACAGTAAATTACCACTTAAAAGGTAATATCCTTGTAATTACTAGTGGTCGTAGTTACACATGCTGTCGATGAAGTCTTGTAAGCCCCTTACTCTCCCCTTGCAGTAATTAAAAGAAAATGCGCCGTGTGGGTTATAAAGCTCATGCTATTACATGTGGGCGTACAAGACAAGTTATTTCCGAGTAAAGGAAGATATGCTCAAAAGACGTGAATTTTCACTGCAAATTCATGCTATTAAAAGAACCTAGACCATTGCGGCAGGGTCAGCATGGATGAAATGAGGAGGCCGGCGCTAAGTAAAGCAAGCGGTCCTAAACGTTGGCCAGACTTGTGTGATGAGCTGGGGAAGGATCAGCGAAAGAATGCAGTTGTGGGGGGAACAGGAGAGCCCCGAGAGAACCCGTTTGCCATTAGCAGCATCCACCGCGAATTAGACTGGAACGGCTGTGCTGCTTATCGAATGGCCACTAATCTACTGAAATAATTATTTTACATTATTTTATTTTCGAATGGGTTATATAATGATTTGCGTAGAGCTCGGATACTGCGGACATGTATATACTTTCCTATTTTCAGATTCGATATTAGTTTGAAAATTCAATTTTCAGTTTACACAAGCTCAGTTTTTGAATTTACAAGAATCAGCATTAGTGCGCAGGCATGGCTGTTTGTGTGTCAGCGAAGGAAGCAAAACAAAGGCTGTTGACAAACTAAACGGCATATATAAAATACCGTCCGTGTTTATGTTTTACTTTGAATGCCTATTGACAGAGGCTAAATGTCGTATGTTTATACGCAGAGGCTAAAAGTTGCACGTTTCTTTTACATAGATGCTGAACGTAGCACTTTTTTTATGCACAGAGACTAAAGGCCATATGTGAATAAACGGAGACTAAATGCCGCTCTTTGTGTACACAGACACTTAGACGCCGCGCCTTTATTCACAGAAGCAAAACGAGAGGACGGGCTCTGGTTCCAAACTGCCCCTGTTTCGGGTTCTTCTTCACCTTAACGATTAGTTTATTCATTTTAAACACGTGTGAGTGTGGGGAATACACAATCGCAATTGAACACCAAATTTACACTAAGGCCTCTGCCCTGACAGAAACCCACAATACCCTCGCATCGTTAACCAGTGCATACACAAAAAACGTTACAGAAATCGGACGCCAAGAGCCTTCAAAAATTTAAATCTCACAGACATGGTAAACACGTGTATGTACAGCGCTTGGGAAAGTATAGTACCTGAGAGGTAGGCCCTCTTGTTGGAAGTGCCCATTGTCACTACATAAAAAATGTGTAAATATTTTTTATGAGCAAAATTTTATCATAAGAATAAAAATACCGGCCAACGAAATGATGGCATTTTTTATTTTATGTAATAATTAGAGACCTGAAAAATTCGCGAGTTCAATGACCTGCAGGCTAGACTCTATAGTCTTATGTACAGATATGCCTATATCNAAAATTCGCGAGTTCAATGACCTGCAGGCTAGACTCTATAGTCTTATGTACAGATATGCCTATATCAACTGCACATCGGTTGTCTGCCGTCACAGCGGAAGGCGAAGATTGGGCTACCCTTCTCCAGGAGGTGTCAAACACCGCGGGGTACCAATGTTTGACATTTTATTAACACGCGTGTTTTGAATTATAGCTTGTCTCGAAATGAATCAGCGAATTTTTCAGGTCTCTGTTAATAATGAAAGCACGACTTCCGGGGTGTCTCATATCTACGGACGTGTGTAGGTGTCAATAAACAAACAAATTTTAAAACATGCAGCGTAAGTGCAAGTGTAATTGGTCCTTCGCGCATGTCTGGAGACGAGGCCAAAAAAGTTGATTGCACGAGCCTAACCTTCTGCGTGACTCGATTTTTGAACACTTGAGTCAGTTTCAATGCTGTTAGACGACCCCCTTGATCTGAAAGTTACGTTTTTCTCTTCTACGTGAGAAAAAAACGACTTAAAAGAACAACGTTTAGTTATTGCCGTGAAAATTATTCCTCGTGTGTTCTGCACATCTCGTAATACAATAAGCACAAAAGTGTTTCAAGGAATTTTTTATTGCTTAAGGCTTCCCCCTTCCTGGTGCTTAAACTGCGGTGTAGATTGTTTGAAAAATGCGTTTTTCAAACGAAACTATTAAACGTGCTTTCGAAGAGCTGATCTGCGAAAATAACTAGGTCTGTCGAGTGCTTTCAGAAACACCATTTCAGAGCACTCACAACATATCTAAAAACCGGCTTTTTCGAAGCGCTGTGTTTCAAAAATATACGCATCAACTGAACTACTCAAGCACTCCGCATCGAACCACGCTACAGATTTTCCATCAATAAAATGGCAGGGTCGCCGCTGAAAGCCCCGTAGGTCCACGCTAGTTCAGAGCCTTGCGCTCAGAGGCGATGGCGTACTTGGTGCCAGTGGTGGAGTCGCACTTATCGCTCTCGCGCTTCTCGGAGTCAAACTTCGAAAGTAACTCCCACGTGGGCGGGGACCAGTAGAACTGTCACCTCCACGCGGGAACCACAGGTTCCCGGTGGAACCAGCGCTGGCCTCACCAAACCTCACCTCCTGGTTGCCGATACCTATTAAAAGGTTATACCAGAAGCACTTCTTTCTACTGTACGTTAATCTCCCACAAACAAAAAGCTAAATCGGCTCTTTTGTACCACAGGGTAAACCCGGGAACTTGCGTTTTTGAAATCTGCCATTCTGGGACGAACAGAATATAATTGGAAAATCCTAGTGATTTTAATCATGCGTACCTAACGCGTACTGCGCGAGTCCTTCTTCCACGTGAAATTGAGCATGGCGGCATACCATTAGCACAAACACGGCCCAGTGCGTTCGAATAACAAGCGGGAACCAGACGGTAGAGCTCGGAAGAACCATTCGTGTATCGTGGTAAAGAACCGTTTCGGGACGGAAAGAAGAGGAGACGGAAACCAGAATTGCGGAACCGAGAATCGGTCCTGCATTCACCTGAAAGCGAGTCCAGTGTTTTTTCACAACTGCGTCGCCTCGCCCGGCATTGCAGAGCTGTTTTTCGAACAATGCATGCAGGCCTGGCGAGACCGTATAAGCGAAACAGCAGACGGATTACGGCATCAAGCAACTGGTTGTAACAGGACGGTAGATGGGAATATGCTTTACATTTCACTTTTAAAAAAATTCATCAGAATTTTAATTTTTTTATTTTAAGATTATTTGTGATATTATAAAAGGTGATTTTTAATCTCCGAAGAAAAATAAATTCTTATCGGTAATTTTTTTACGAGTCAACAGTATCAGTCGACTATTATCAAACATGTTCAATGTTCGTTTACTCCGCGAACTGTGTTTACTCTTTACGACAAGGGGCGCTGATGTTAATGAAACCTTTAGCAACTCAATGTTGCTTCACTCTGTTAATTTTCATGTATTTGTCACACTAGTTAACCACTTCGTACGCAATTACTGATTTAACATTTAGGGCAGTAAATGTTTTAATAATTACAAGCGAACCGGCCCGGCTTCGCCCGGTAACAATTTAGTTTTTTCAGTGATACTGTGGGTCATCCTTAAAAGATAAACATATGCTATTGCGGACTTTTCTGTAGACCTTTCTGAGAGTTACAATTCTGCAGTATATTAATTTGATGCATATGTTGTGGTTTAGTCACCGCAAGCCATGCAAGCGCCCTAAAAGCGGGTGTTTATGACTTGATTACAAACGGTTCGACATTTCTCTACTATCCTTACATTAAATATAAATAATTTATACCTCACAACCTTCCTCAAAAAATTCTCTAAATGATGATGAAAACCGCATCAAAATGCATACAGTAGTTCAGAAGTACGAAGCGAATACACAGACAGACGTGGATGAGCGACTTTGTTTTATACTATTTAGACATTTATTTTGATATTTTTTTTTTATTGTTTTTTTTTTTTTGAAAGTTTGTGACTGATTAACGTTTGAAATGTTTCGAAAGTATGCATGGAAATGTTTATCAGTGCGACTTTTAACTGTTAACAGAAATGTGTGTTAAGCCTGGTGGAATTCGAGGGGTGAGGAAGGTTCTTGAAGATCTTTCTCGTCTATGGCGCCAAGAAGTTACCGTGCACCGGCCCTGACTGCACGATGCCGACTTCTTTGGACAATCTTGTCACTTCGCCGCGTTGACTGCGATACGAAATCCCAGCTGGAAAACAGAACGGTTTTAAATTTTGACGAGGTTTCGGAGGAAACGGCGGCGCGAATATTTGGCGACCGACCGTCGTCCGAAGACGCGAATCTTTAACGACATGGCACTTCATGTGATGATTGCTTGAGAAAGCAACCTTGCGATAGCGACTGCTAGAGTACAAGTCGGCAGTCAGATTTATCATTATAGGTAGGCCCAGTGACTTTTCGCGTAAAAATGGAGCACACACTAGACTACAATACTATATACACACCTCAGCTATATACACACCTCCATTGGCTGCTGGTGCCGTGTCCGTCTTCCACCAAGCTACTCAGGACTAGGTAACTCCGACACTGAACCTTCGTGATTCATGCGCAAACTGTTAACGTGGGCCAGAACATTTTTTTAGCCAATCAAAGAAGCTGGAGGACCCTACAGTGTTTTGGACTGTATCTTGTTTCGAAATATTTTCGCGAAATATCACTGCCCCTTATTATAGGTATTAGTTTTGCGTCGCAAGATTGTGCACGTAAATGTCGAGACACAACGGGAACTCCTGTTTGTAGGAAAAAACAAGAAACACTTTATCGCAAACTCTGTGCTCAGAAATTCAGAATATTTACCGGCGTCTCTTTACTCGCG